>VXBJ01003010.1:36832-72005 GCA_013400055.1 Nycticryphes semicollaris
CTTTTTAATGCAGGGCATCATTCACTGGGAAAGTAAAAGGTGGCCTCAGCGTGTGGTAGGATGTAGGATTGTTGATCCATCATACAAGGATGATTTGTATTTAAACCTTGGGCACTGGTCTCACCTCTGACAGACAGACAGACCCAACAGACTGTCCTCCCCGTGCTGGAGAAAGCCATTCCTCGCTTCTGGAATGTCTGGAACCACATTAGAGCCCGAGACCGTCGCTGGTTGCTTTACAAATCTAAAAGTGAATGAAAAAGCAGTGATTTCTTCACCAGCTCCAGGTTTGGGCTCACATCTCGGCCTTCTGGTTCCTGAGCTTCAGCAAACAGCCTTCCCTCCCAGCTGCTGGGAGAGGTGGGGCTGGTTTGATGCTATCAAAAATACCCCTCGTGTTCACATCATGCAGCCACCGTGCTTGGTGCTGTACAAAGATGCAGGGAGCTCTAGCTTCAGTAGTGACTCCCCAGCGAAGGAAGTCTGAGTCTTGGCAGAAATGGTTTGAGGACATCTCTGTCATTATATCAACAGCAGAACAGGACTGNGCCCCTCGTGTTCGCACCGTGCTTGGTGCTGTACAAAGATGCAGGGAGCTCTAGCTTCAGTAGTGACCCCCCAGCGAAGGAAGTCTGAGTCTTCTTGGCAAAAATGGTTTGAGGACATCTCTGTCATTATATCAACAGCAGAACAGGACTGTGCAGTCTGCCTGGGTTTTCCTCTTACCCTCTGCTAACGATGCATTTCATTCTTTTTTTATTTCCAGGGCTGTTCAGCAGGCAGAGGAGCTGCAGTGATCTGGAGATGGTGGGGAGATGGAGGAGTGCTGTGTGGTGGAAACAGGAGTCTACCTATTGCACCTCTTCTCCTGTTACGGTATGAAGAAGAGTCCTATCTGATTCCCTGCTCTCCTGCAGCCCCCTCACCCAGTCTCAGCGTGGTCCTGGGGTTCTTTGGGCTGTGGAGAAAGGCTGATGTTCTGCACTGTAGGTAAAGTCACAGTCCCTGCCTGCCCACCAAGGACACACCATCCCTCTGCCATCACTTCACCCATTCCTTTGCTCTCCTGTGTGTCCCTGCTGGGTGCTCACACATGTCCTACATGTTGGGCAAGGGGACCTTCAGTTCCTCAGCAGGGATGTGGCTGCTTTCCAACTCTTAGGATCAGTGGCTCCTGCAGCATGAGGTGATGAGGGACAATATTTCCTCAACCCAGTGGCTGCCACTGTAAAAAACAAGGGACACAGGTTGGTGCTAGCCAAATGCCCACAGCTGCTAGCCACGTGCATGGTCAGCCTGGTAGATGCTGGGTCAGACCTCAGAGGGGTGGTGGGGTATCCCTCCCTCACATCTCACATTTTGGGCATCCCTGTGGTCCAGGATACATAAGACACTTCTGAATCCTACAGAGATGTGTTAAGTTTCTTTATATGTATTCTGTATTTCTCTGTTAGAAGCAGACAGAAGATCCACGCCGACAGGAGATGCCAGGAAGTCTTTAGCACTTGATGGCTCCACAGTTAACGAGCAAAGCCTGCAGGGTCATCTCTGGCTGAGGTGAATACTTGCCTTTTACCTTCATTTTTATATGAAAAAAAATGATCTGCTGGTGTTTTCCAAGGCAGCGTAAGCCGGATGGCACATGACAGCGTACGTACACCTCCGGTAGCATGTGAATGCCATCTGCTGGCTGCAGTCCCGGGGCTTGGAGCAAGTCTACTTTTTCCAAACCCCATCAGTCTGGTCATGGGGCAGGCACATACTGATGGGCTGCGTTAGCCCATCTCTGCTGGCCAGGCCAACAGGTTTTGTTGGGATTCCATTTTCTTTAGGTATGCTGGGGTGTATAAAAGCGAACGCTGCACCAAGTTGATTTTCCAGTGCTGCAGTTCCTCCAGGAATTCTGTGCTGAGCCCAGCTCCTGCCGAGTCCTGCTGATTTGGAGGAGGCCGTAGCAAGGCAAGGGAATGGGTTGTGCAGGATCAGGTCCTTCCTGGTGCTGGGTGTTTTCCCAAGCAGCTGTTCTTACCCTGTTCCAGTCCCTGTTGTATCTCCACATGCTCCTCTCACCTGGAACAGCATGTTTTTATGTTACTTGATACCATGTGATTTTTTTTTTTTTCAATCTGCGAGCCAAACCCTCAGATGAGGGGGATGACAAGGACTGTGTGTCACTTTTGGAAAGACACTGAAGGTCTTGTGAGCGTTTCTCTTTTATTTCCCTGAACGTGGTGCCTCTTTTTAGGCCGTGAGAACTTGTGCTGATGGGGACTTTCGGCAACCTTGCAGGTCACCAGCAACCCAGAGGCTCCAATTTACTTTCCTACCTGTATGACAGAAATTATTGGCTTTTTCAAAAGTGCTAACGTTATTATTATTATTCTTATTATTGTTATTATTACAGCTAACCCAGCTGTCCCTTGTACATTGGTCAAGTCAAAGCCAGGAACCTGTTTTTGATTCTGCCACCGGAGGGCGATGGTCCCCTCCCAGCCTGCGGGAAATAATCGCTTCTGGCTGCGACAGGAGATGCACGGAACGGGCTGCAGAGGTCCCTTTGCTCCAGGAGATGACTGGGGCTGAGAGGTGACAGTGTCCTGGTGACTTTCTCCAAGGGGAAAGGAGGAACGGTAAGTTTAGCCCCATCCTAAGTCTGATGGCTCTTTAAAGTTTGGCTGAGCTGGTTTTGGTTTTTTTTCCAAAAACTGATATTGAAAAGGTCCAGCCACTGGCCCAAGGGCATTTCAAGAGAAAGGGATGAGAGATGCTCACTGGGCAAACAGGGAATGTGGGACTTCACTGGCAGCTCAACTCAGACCCTCCCCAAATGCTGCATGGGGTGGGGTGCTGGAGCTGAGAGCTCACCATGGTGTGCACCTGCAGGGCTGCGGCGGGTTCATGTACATGCACCTTTGTGGGGTTTGCACAAATCTTTGTGGGGTTTCTAGGAGCCTTGGTGAAATTTAAGGCATATTAAATATCTTTTGTACTGGCCAGGGCGTTAAACAGTTTGAATCTGGCAGAGCATCCCAGAGAGGGAGGTCCAGGGGATGAACAGGGTCTGAGATTTCCATACTCTCCTCTTCCTCCAGTCATGCTGCTGTTCCCTGACCCCTCAGAGGTCTTTAGGTGGAGATGACTGACCCCAACTTTCTCCAAAAACCCAAATTGGAAATATCTGTAGACTGTTTATTCTTCTTTCCACCCCTTTTTTGACAGACTTGAGCATTTCCCAGTTTTTCCCAAAAGAAGTTCTATTAAGCCTATTCCAGTGACGCAGCCGATGGTGCTCAACAAGTGCTGTGTGCAGATGGTGGCCAGTTGACAATGGTGACAATGGGCTCAAGCTTGTGGGTCTATCAAGGTCTTATGAGGTGGCAAGGAAAGGAATGGGTGCTCTAACGTGTGCAATGCTCCAGCGTGAGCTAAACCTCTTATTAAGCTCTGGAAGATCCATGCAGGGACAGGACATTTTGAATACCCAACTCTGGGAGAAGATTTTTAGGGTTTACACCTTACTGGTCACTGGAGGGTCCAAGCAGGAGGTGCATGGTCTGCAGAAATCCAGATTGCTCAGGCTGGCTGCCCTCAGAACGGCTCCTTTTAAAAGCCTGTGTGTTTCTCTTTACTTCTTCCTCCTGTTTTCCTCCCCTTACAGGTCAGGCAGAGGTTATTTCATTTAGGAGGGTAACAAGTGTGGATTTTATTTTAAACACTCAATTGCAAAATCCCAGGAACTGGAGCCTGAAAATACCATGAAGCTGGGTGCAACCCTCAGGGCTGGTGATGCCGCAGCTTGTGGTGGTTTAAGGGGGTTGGTGTGTCCCTGTCCATCCCCAGGGAGGAGATCACAGGGCCTGGACTCTTCCTTTTCAAGTTCCTGATAAAATCACCTGTAGTGGGGATGGCTGAAGCTGGAAAGCACCTCTGCAGATTGTCTAGTCTAACCCCTGTTCAAAGCCAGACCAGCCACAGCGATGAACTTCTTTGGTGTGAGGGTGGTGAGAACCTGGCCCAGGTTGCCCCGAGAAGCTGTGGCTGCCCCATCCCTGGAGGGGTTGAAGGCCAGGTTGGAGGGGGCTTGGAGCCACGTGGTGTGTTAGGAGGTGTCCCTGCCCAGGGGATGGCAGGGGGTGGCACTGGGTAGGCTTTGAGGTCCCTTCCAACCCAAACTATTCTGTGATTCTATGAAAGAAAAGCACCGTTTTCTCATTTAAGTCCCTTAAATTTAGCACCAGGATTTCAGTAGGAAAACGTCATCCTCTCTTTATGCTACACCACAAATATCTCGTGTGGCTCCACCTCTCCAAGAAGCCCTGTCTCCGCTGGATTTGCTTCCCTGGAGAGGTTAAACAGCCACACGGAGCGACAGGGCCTGTCAGCAAACGGCTGCGATGCTGGGTTTGGGCCATGGTTTCCTGACATCCGCCTCTGCCTACGCAGGGGCTCCTTCCAGCCCAGTCCTTGGGGCTCCATAATCTGGCAGCTTCCTCAGAGCAGACGTGCGTTGTCCCCATCCCACACAGCCTGGGCCATGATCCACCACCTTCGCCTGGGGAACCTGTGGCCAAGGAGGAGCTGGCCTCCCCGCTCTCCCCCCTGCATGTCCCCTCTGCCATGGTCAGAGGCTGGAGGGACACAGGTGTGCCAAGTCCCCCCATATCCCCGCCTTGGTCCTGGCAATGTTGGTCAAGAAATCAGCTTTGTAGGAGGTGGAGGAAAGGACCCAGAGTGGTCTCAGCCGGGAATCGTGGTGTCTTTGGTTTCCAGAAACATTTGGGCACTTGGCTCCCGTATCCCTGAGGAGATGTATGACTTTATCAGTGCTACCAGAGCTCACCTAAATGGATTCTTCCTTCACACTACTCTCCTCATGCCCTCTTTAGCTCCTGGGAGCTTCTGTAGCTCTCTCATGCCTCTGGACTTCATGGGCTTTGCAACAGCACGTAGCAGCACCAGTGTCCTGCACAAAGCAGGAGACAACAGCTAAGAGGAGAGGCAGAGGACCCACTGCTGCAGAGCCTGGACACTCTGATCTACCACAGGTCCCGTCCCTTTGGACCGAATCCTCAGCAGTACCTGGTGTCCCCACACCCAAAAAGCCCTCAGGCAAAGAGCCTGATGCTGTGGGGCTGGGCAGAGATCCTTAGAGCAGCAGGAGGTGCATTGAGTACATTGGCTTATTCCACACTATGCCCCTGGACTGGGAACTGCAGCAGTTGTCCTATAAAAACCTCAACCAGAGAAGGTAAAGCTCCCAAGAACTGGAAAGCACTTCAAGGAGAGGGTGTGGGGGTTTCCACATGGTCTCTGGTTCTGCCAAGACCAAGCTCAGCTCAGTGGCACTAGGCACAGGGTATGGCTGTGCCCATAGAGTCATTTAAGTTGGAAAAGACCCTTAAGATCATCGAATCAAACTGTAAACCCAAGACTGCCAAGTCCACCACTAATCCGTGTCCCTCAGCACCGTGTCCACACGTCTTTTAAATACCTCCAGAGCTGGTGACTCCACCACTTCTTCCCTGGGCAGCCAGTTCCATGTCGAGATTGAGCTGCCCAACGCAGCCCTCCTCAGACCCAAGTAAAAGGAGAATTCAGATCCACAACTTCTGTCGTTCAACAGGAACGAGTCCAATCCCAACCCGCATTTCAAAGACCTACCAGATCCCAATGTCATCCATCCCACCCATCCCTACCTAGAGATGGATCCTAGACCTGTACAAATAGCTGGTGTGTCCTTTAAAGATTAGAAATTAGAAAATTAGGAAGAGGATTTTATTTTTTTTTCTCTTTAGGTCAACCCAGAATGAAACCTTCCTCCTTGTCACAGCAAAATATTTTATTTTCTCCTTAAACAGAGACAATGAAAACATTTTGTTCTCCCCAAAATAAAACCTTGCTCTGCTTTCAAATGCATGTTTGAAGGCACTTGTGGTCCCCAGATTTTTTAATTAAAGGCAGGCAAATTTCAAATGGAGAATGTCACAGCGCAATAAAAAGTTAAAGCGTTTAATTTCATGCATATCTTGAACAAAGCCTGCAGCTTTTCATCCCCAAAATACTCTTTTCTTTTTTTCTTTTTTCTTTTTTTTTTTTTCACTTCAAACTTTCCTTCAAGTTGTAAATAATTTCAAAGGAACTAAAATAACTTTTATTTACCCTACAAACAAATGTTTCATCTTAATTTCAGCCAGGCTAGCTTCAAGTGAATTGGAGCCAGATTCTTCTCAGTGATGCCCAATATATGGACAAGGGGCAAGGGCCAGGAGTTGAAATACACGACGTGCCCTTTAAATAGAAGGAAAATCTTATTTTTACTCTTTTTTTTTTGTTGCTGTAAAGGTGGTCAAACGCTGGAGTGGTTTGTGCAGAGCTGTTGTAGGGTCTCCATCCTTGGAGATAACCAAAACCCAACTGGACACAGCCCTGAGGAGCATCCCCCCTCCGGCTGCTCCTGCTTTGAGCAGGAGGTTGGAGAAGCCGATCTCCAGAGGTGCCTTCCAGCCTCAGCCATCCCCATGAGGAGTGATGTTATCAGGAACTCGAAAAGGAAGCTTTCTTTCTCCATCTCCCCTCTTTCAGTGTCAAACCCTTCTCCCTCATCCTAGGGCTCCCCTCCCTGATCACAAGTTCCTCCCCATCTCTTCTGGAGCCTCTTTAGGGACTGGAAGGGGCTCCAAGTTCTCCCCGGAGCCTTCTCTTCCTCAGGCTGAACCTCCTCCAACTCTCTCAGCCTGTCCTCCCAGCAGAGGGGCTCCAGCCCTCCCAGCATCGTGGTGGTCTCCTCTGGGCCCTGCTCCAACAGCTCTGTGTCCTTCTGATGTTGGTGGCCCCAGAGCTGGAGGCAGCACTGGTGGTGGTGGTGGTCTCCCCAGAGCAGAGCAGAGGGGAAGAATCCCCCCCCTCACCCTGCTGGGGATGCAGCCCAGGGTGCTAGGTGGGGGGTGTGTGTTTCTGGGCTGCCAGCGCACGTTGCTGGGGGGCGTGTGGAGCTTCTCATCCACCAACACCCCAAAATCCTCCTCCTCAGGGCTTTCTCAGGAGATGGTTTGCCTGGCCAACCCTGGAAGGTGAACATCCTGTGCTAGATGGCTGTTCTGGTGGGCAGTTCTGCAAAGAGCTGGGCCGGGAGGATGGTTCATGGTCCTTGCACAGGAACCTACAGCCTCCCTGCTGGGACAGCCATCCCCTCTGGATAGGCACCTGCGGTTCCTGCCCCGTGCAGGTTCCTTGCATGAAGAAGCAGAGCCCAAGGCACACTGGGCTGCTCCCTGCAAAATTAGGGCTGCAGATATTTGCAAGCCTGCATATGGCGAGGGAAACGGCATGTGTGCCCTGACCTCGGCGTCTGAGTGATCCAAGATGTCCTTGGGGACGGAGACGCTCATTAGTCCTGTATAAACACTTGTCACGTTGGACGGGGCTTTGTGAGACAAGTTCATTTGTGATGGGATGGAGCCTGGGAAATGGACACCTTGACTGACAGCTTGGGTTAAACTCCCTGGACAGGCTGAGGGCTTGTGGCTACCTCCCAAAATGCTCCTCAGGGCAGCAGCCTCAGGCCCAACCTTCCCTTCCCAGGCTCTCCATCAGGATGAAGCCTCATTGCCTGCGGTGCTGTACGGCATGTGCTGCGGTGGCCCTGATGGTGTGTGGAGGAGAGGACCTGACCACCCCCTGTAGGAACCCTTCTCTGACCCCCAGTAGGAACCATTCTCTCACACCCTGTAGCAGCCATTCCCCAACCTCCTGCACCAGGGAAATATGTTTTGGGGTAGAAAAGAGATGCTAGAGAAGGAAGGCAGTGGGTGGGGATTATTTTATCCCTCCCGCCCCCCTTTAGGTTTGAAGCCTTAGATCAGGCCCATGGAGAAAAGCATCTGGGAGTGATTATAGCCCTGACCTGTGGACTGGTGTTTATGCCAAGCGAAATGGCTCATGATAAGAGGCCATTGCGTGGCCTGACCTGCTCCAAGGGCTTGTTTACATCTCATCAACAGGAAAATTTCACCCACACCCTCCTGCCTGGTGATCAGCAGCAAGTTCCCCCTCCCCTGATTGCCTCCTTCCCTTGGTACAAAAACCCCCAGAAAATCATAACCAGTGCTGTCTAGTGACATGCATTTTATTTTATTTTATTTTATTTTTTTTAACTGGGGCTGGCTCTTTTGCTGTTCTTTACGGGGTCATTTTCTGCTGCTTTGGCATCAGCTGCCTCTCCAGGGAGCTGATGTTGGACTGTGCTGCTGGCTGAGCTGTGAACCAATGAGGCCGTTTTTTAGACCTGCTCTATAGATTAATTGGAAGCCCAAGCTCTTTCCATCTCAGCACTGAATGGGAAGAGGAAGAGGAAGAGGAAGAGGAAGAGGAAGAGGAAGAGGAAGAGGAAGAGGAAGAGAAGAGAAGAGAAGAGAAGAGAAGAGAGAAGAGAGAAGGTCTGATCCTGCTCAGCTGCAGGGAGAGAAAAGGGAGATGGATGGCTGAGATTGACCCTTTCTCCATCCCACCCACTTTCTCTTTTCTCTTCTGTTGAGGAGGAGAAATTATAGCAAACAAGCAAATGGGCCTTGAAAACCAATGTCAGTCAAGAACGCAGCTTTCTGTGGCTGGTGATGAGCTAATATCTACAATGACAGATCCAGGAAGGTTTTTCTCCTCTGCTTTAAAATATGGGGTTGGTTTGTTGGGTTTTTTTTTTTTGGTTTTGTTTTTTTTCTTTTGTTCTGCATTAAGTCCCACGATCAGAATTGCTCAGCAGCAGGGGGGATGTCATGGGTCAACGGCAGAGAAAACAGATCTTCCCTCTCATGCCTTTTGGGGAGAACGGAAGCCGATTCAAACGGATTGACTGGTGGAATTCATACAGAGGTTTATAATCAGCTTAGAAATATCTCCCACCCCCAAAGGAGCTGCAGTTGATGGATTTGCAGGGTGAGCTCTGTGGCACATTTTCTGCTGAGGAAGGCTTTGCACCTGCCCGGCTCTTGGATCTGTCTCCACTTCAAAGCAGGCGAGCTCTCCATCACCAGATGTCTCCCAGTGAAAAGGGCCGGCAGAACGGGGCAGAGGTGGTCTTTCTTCTCATCTTGCTGTAGTTCATCAATGCCACCCACATCCCCACCTGGGCTTTGTGGGGGTTAGCATTAGGATAAACTCCACAGTGCCTCATCTCAGGTGTCTCGCTGGGAGGTTTAGCTGGCCATAAAAGCACAGCCAGTTCCACTGGGAAGGAGGTGTCTCCAGTATGGTTTGTGGGTCCTACCTTGGAACGTGCTGCTCTAGCTCTGTATTAAGCCAGGTTTAGCTGGGCTTGTCCTGGCACCATGTGCCACAGTCACTGAGCAGTCACCTTCTAATTTCAGGGTGCATTTTATTGTGGGCCAATTCCTTCCCCCGTGTAGGGGAGAAGGAACGTTGTGCCAGTGATTGTCCTTATCTTCATGGACTTTTGTCCCTTCCTGGAAAGGAACTGATAAGAGTGAAGGCCTTTGGATAGATGGTCCCAGAGTTGGACTTTTCAGGAGCCACCCTCCCAGGACAGTGGCTTTAGAAAAGTCATTGATGCTGTGTATGTTTTGGAGGCTTGAGCTTGGGACAACATTGTTTGATTGTCTACCAAGGGAGAAGGATCAAGCAGTGTGCTGGAGAGGAGCTGGAATGGGAGAGGCCGGAGGTCTTTCCCAGGTCTGTGCTTGATCATGTCTGAAGGGCCTGGATTTCTGCTCTCGGTGGGAAGCTGTTGATGAAGTGAACTCCCTTGAAGCTACCTGCTGCACAGCGAATGCTTTCCCTTAAAGCGATGCTTAAACTCCTGTTGATTTTAGACAGAGCCCGTCCAGCGGGTGATTTGCTCTTGTGGTTTGTTATCTAGTCATAAACATTTATTATTGCTTCTGTTCACAAGCGAGCGCCTCGGCGCTGCAAATCTTTGAGTGGTGAGAGAGGTGTGATGGATTTCGCTACCGGTTCATGCCCTGATCAGTGGAGGACATTTCTTGCTCTGGGATTCCCAAGCTGTTGACAGCTGACATCTAGGTACTGGCTGCCCCACTGAACCCCTCTGTGACCTTGACATTGATGTGTGAAGGGTTAATAAGGGCTTTGCTCTGCCTCCCTGTTCACATCTGCTGATTAATTCCAGCCAGGTGTCTATGGTTCAGGTCTTAAAACAACAACCCCTGAAGTGTCTGGGAACACTTAGTTAGGCTTCACTCTGCAATTCCAAGTATGGATAAATATTTGCACCTCTGTGGCTGTAAGACACCTTTGAGATATGAAGGCAATTACTATAGGAGTTCTTTACAAGACAAAAAGACTGATTTCCTGGGGAGCGGTGGTGGTTCAGAGGCAGGCAGGACCTGAGGGCTCTTTTTGCAGCTCTTTCTGGGTGGTCTTGGGGAAGGTCACGGGGCAGCTGGTCTTTGGGTGCTGGAGGGGTTGTCATCCTACAGCACCTCTCGGGGGAATGCACACATGCTCCCCCTGATTTTTGGCTTCACAGTTTCTGGGCCGTGCTTGCCCCCAGCGATCCATTTGACATGGGAGAATGAGGAGGAGAAATGCAGAATCCAGCAGCACGTGCAAAGCTGCTTCCCCGAGATACCCCGAGGAAAGGCCCCGTGTGGCTCAGTCACCCTGGTAAATAGGTTTAAATTTGGTGAGTTCCTGTTTCCATGCAGGTGTAGTCTAATAGCTGTAGTGTTCTGCCTCTTTATGTTAAAGAAACTGATAGTTTTCAGCTATAACTTTGGGGGGCTACAGCCTTGTGACTAAAGACCTAAACCATGTCTCGCTCTGGCCAGCGATGCCGGAGCGTGGCAAACTAAAACTCACCCCAAGCATTGTCATTGACCTGTTTCAGAGACGTATCTGGGCTACAGAATCCTTATTATTTGGCCAAATAAAAGGCCTCTTGAGAGATCTCTTCCCAGCGACGTGTGGTGAGGTTGCTGTATACCCCGCTATCCGGACCGCTGGGGAGTCTGTGCTGTATTAAAACGATTGTAATAACTTCACAGGCGTTTCCGCATTCAAGTAATCATAATAATGCTCATAAAGTACACTCCAGCGTGAAGTATTTATGAATTATTCGATTTAAGGTTGGGGGGTCGGAGGCGGGGGGGGGGAACGTGGAGAAAAGAAGAAAAGACCTGGGCTGAATTAATAGCTCTGGAAGAACCATAAATTTAGAGGAATCATATTGCAGAGGGTTATTTTGTGTGTGCAATAAAAGGAACATTTATGGCTTTGGTGCGTAGATTTGGTTTGAAGGTTTTTGAAGCAAAGTCCTTTGAAATAACTTAGAACTTTTTCTCCTTTTGTTTTAATATTGCCTTAAAGAGAAACGCCAGACACTTTGGTGCTGTGCCTGAAGGCGAGCGAGGAAGAGGTGGAAGCAGAGTTAACTTGGCATCTTGTCCTTGGCCGTGGCCTGAAGCAGGTGAGAAAGGTGAGCAGGAGGATGGTCCCAGAGCCCTAAGGGAGATGCTCAGCCCCAGGCTGGCTTCTTCCGAATCCACACCGTGGTTTGGTGGCCACATGTCTCCCCATTCACTGCTGCGGCAATAAATATACGTGAGCCCAAATCCCTCGTTAGTAATCTTCTTGTCTGGAGGCATTTCTGGATGCTGTTCACACGCTGCCGTAAGGCAGACAGCTGTGAGATTTGTCTTCCCTCATTTCTCAACCTGAGGGTGATGCTTTTACAGGGAGCTGAAGGGGAGGGAGCTGAGGGGTGCCCAAAGAGCTGGGATTCCTCACCCCCGACAGCAGGGTTAATGTCAGGCCTGTGTTCACCCTGGAGCGGAAAAAAGGCAGATTCCACCCTTCAGCAAACTGGAGTGCAAGCGTTCACTGCATCCCTAGGAGGTGTTCACAGGTGATGAGGAAGCATTTGCACCCCCAGTTACACCCTGCCTGAGGGAGAGGAGTGGGAGAGTGGAGCTGGTTTAGACTGCGGCTCCCTGGGATGTCAACGGCCGTCCTTGATGCAGGATGGCAGAGACCTGCTCCAGAGCATCCTGCCCATGGCTGCACCTTCCCTGGATGCAGCAGGGACCGGAGCTGCCAGGAAAGACTTCTGATACAAGCAGCAGGAAGGCAGACACCATCACTCCCTGGTTTTGTCAATTATTATTTTATTTCCCCCCACCCCTTTGCTACATATCATGATCAGGCAGAACGACCTGAAGCAAAGCCTTAGCTCGTAAATCCTCACTGCTGCCAGGACCCGGAGGGTTTTCTTCCCTCTGTCAAACTGAATAATCAAATCCCCTCAAACACGTTTTTAATTGGGTAACTGAAGGCTGTAATGTTCCCTCTGGGACATCTGCGGTGTGCTTGCGCAGGCAGCAGGGAGACGCTGGCTCCCATTCCCCGGCGTGAGTGACGCCAAGCAGCAGCCGGGGCTTCTCCAGCCTGGAAGCACTTAGGGCTCCGGGTGGCTGCTGGAGCCGGGGCACCCACCTGGGAATAATTTGGGGGAGATGCCTGTGGAGCACTGTGGTTCCGGCTGCTCTCCCTCGGGGCCGGAGCTGGCGAGGTTGGTGACTGCGTGGCAGCTGTGGGGTGGTGGGGATGCACCCCCCATTCCCTGCTAAATCATGGCAAGTGGGGAGCGAGTAACGATGGGGTAGTTGGGAGATTGTGCTAGAAATCATGGGATCCCCAACGAGGCCGCTAGAATAAATGAGTTGGGTGCAGAGGCACCTTTGCCTCTTTGAACTCTTGAGTTTCCCAGGATATAAATCCAAAGGGAAAGGCACACACTGTGGGTATTCCCTTGTCCCACCCCGGCTTCTCCTGCCCGGCCAGACCCTTCCCTGCTCTGCTCTCTGCAGCTTCTCAGCCGGGGCAGAGCCAGAGTCCCACAGGGACCCGGAGTCCCACAGGGACCTGCCCCGAAGGGACAGTGGAAGAGACACATCACTTGCAGAGACGGGGGAGATGCTCTTGTCTTGGTCTCCAGCAGATGGGTATTGCTGGAAGTCCTGGCCAAGATGGTTATCGTTAATTCTAGCCGTTCTTGACATCCGCAGAAATGTCTAATCCTGTTTTGGAGCTGGCTACATTCTTGGCCTCTCTATGTCGTTCTTTCCCTGGGATTTTTCCCCTCAGACAACTGGGCTGTGCTAGAAATGAACATTTCTGACTGTCAAAAACCTGGGGAGAGATTCTGCTGGGGGGAAGCTGTTTGATGGGAGCCCATGGAGGTGGTGCTGGTGCAGGGTGAATGCTGGGGTGAATCTGCCTTCCTCAGGCTGCTGCCCCTCTTCCTTAGGCCCTGGCTGAGCCCAGTGATGGTGTGTGTCTGCTTTTCTGTAGATACTGGCCCTCCAGACAGGGCTAAAATGCTGTTGGACTGGCGGGTAGAAGTTCCTCTCTGATTTAGGTCATTGAGGAAATGGGAAGAAATGGCGAACACTGGTTAAAGAGGTGGATGTGGTTGGGATGGAAAGGCTGTTCCCCCTTCATGGGCTGGTTTGCTGTGATGGAAAAACAGCATCAATACCTGAGGACATCTCTGTCCCTGGGTCTCCCTGGCTCCCTGCTGAGAGCCGGAGGGTGCCAAGCCCAAAGAGGTGACAACAGCAGCTCTTCATCTCCAGCAGCCAGTGTCTGTGCGGGGAAAGGAAGCAACCCTAACCT
The DNA here is from genome assembly GCA_013400055.1 of Nycticryphes semicollaris. NCBI lineage: Eukaryota > Metazoa > Chordata > Aves > Charadriiformes > Rostratulidae > Nycticryphes > Nycticryphes semicollaris. The sequence continues at coordinate 50,480 of VXBJ01003010.1, forward strand.
TAACAAAATTAATAGATTGGGAGAAAAGATCCTTCTTCATTCCCAGAAAATACTGAAGTGCTGAAACCCTCTGTGCTATGGCTGCTTTGTGTGCGGGACCCACAGGTTCCCATGCAAAGCCAGGAGGTTTTCTCTCTGTAACACAGACTCCTGATGGGTTTTCCTGCTGGGAGGCAGAAAAATCTTCAGTGAAACCCTGGCAGGGCTAAATGCAAAGGGTTCCACCTGGGTTCCTGAGGGCTGCTGCACGGATGTTGGTTTGGGATCATTTACCACAAGGCGTTTTTCCACTCGCAAAGTGCATTTCCAGTGTGTTTCTGGGCATCCAGGATGCGAAGGAGAGTAAACCAAAGGGTCATTTTCTAATTGACACTGGCTGGAATCAAATCTGTAATGGGCCCTTGGCTGTTTTTGGAGAGGTGTTGAACCCAGTGCTGTCTGCTCAGCCCCTCGTCTGGGTGAACCCCTGCCTGGGTGGAAAGTTCACTTCTCAACCCTGTAAATTTAAACAGCTCAAGAGGCAGCTGGGGTCTAATCCAAAACAGTAGGAAGGCGTAAAATCTGCCCCTGGAGGGCTGTCCTGCTGTGCTGGATGCAGATCTGAGACATTTTGTGCAGGACAGGCTGCCGGCAGCGGCTGGGGCTCCAGGATCCCACATCTCAGGGGGTTTTCTGTAGGACCCCTCCTCAGATGGTGAGTGAGCGATTCCCTTCTGCCACTGCCACACAGGACACCAGGCACCGGAGGGGTTTATGGCTCCTCGTGTCTCTGGGAACCTCCTTTGCTGCTCATCGGCGCCATGAGCCTGGAGAAGGATGTGCTGCCTGGAGGGGACGTTACGAGATGACTGGGAAAATGTCATTTTCTCCCTGTGGTTGTCACTATGTCCCCGGGTCTCTGGGCAACTGGGGCACCGGGGTTGGCAATGACCCCACGCTGTACTGGGGTGGCCCAAGAAAGGGGGGATGTTAATGTGAAACTCATCCACTGACCCAAAAGCAAGTGAATACCCTTCTCTATCCCCTACAGGCTGGATTAACAGCTTTTTCCTCTTTATCCCTGTAGGAAGGAGTTATTCCCCCTGCATTTGTGTCAGAGCAGCGTCTTGATTCATGGACTTCCCTGGAGATACCATGATGGAGCCATGACATGGTTCCCATGAGAGGCTTCAAGCTGCACCAGGGTAGGTTTAGGCTGGACATTGGGAAAGAATTTTTCCCAGCAAGAGTGGTCAGACCCTGGAATGGGCTGCCCAGGGAGGGGGTTGAGTCCCCATCCCTGAATGTGTTTCAGAGTGGTTGAGATGTGGTGTTGGGGGATGTGGTGCAGGGGAGGAATTTGTAGAGTGGGGCTGTTGGTTGGACTCGATGATCCCAAGGGTCTCTTCCAACTGAAATGATTATGATTCTATGGCAAATGTCACCATGCGTTGATGGCACACAAGGAAATTGCTCCCAGGGGCTGCCAAGAGCCACTTGAGCAGAGATGTGCAGGTTAAACAAACCAAAAGACTGTATCAGCCTCTGGAGTACTCGGTGTACCCCAGCTTCAGGAGCTGGTTCCTGCTTCTCTTTGGACTCGTTGCTGCCAGAGAGACTCAAGGAGGCTCCGCGGGGGAGTCCCAGCCCAGATTTCCATCGCTGACCACAGATTTTGAGTGCTCTGAGGAGTGAAGCAGGGTTTGTGTTTCAGGGGAGCAGGACCTGTGTGGGGATGGGGCTCCTGGGCACATCTCTGGGGTAAGGGGATATCAACAGAAACTCCCCCAGTAGCACAGCTATGTATTCCCTTACCTAATGTGTTTATCCACTCATCTGGCCTCCCTGAGGCCTTTTCAGGTTTTAAAGAACCCTGTGGTGACACGGGGCCAATGGTAAAGACAGATGGGTTTTGGTGGAATTAACCTGTTGTCCAACCCTTGGCTGAACCATGCCCTTGAGAACATCCTGTGAGGGCTTCCTGGGAGGCAGGACTCGAGCCAGAGGGTCTCCATGAGGGCAAGAGCAGATGATGGCAATGGGAATCAAGTTAGGTCAGTAACCAGACCATTTTAAATCCTTACTGGGATCTGGTGCCATGAAACCGATTAAGCCTCGCCACAAATAAGTGAAGTTGGGATAAAGCAAAGCCAGACCCTCCCATGGCTTCATTAGTGAGAGGAACCGAAATTAACACCGGACAAGTGGATTTTTTCATGGCTGCTGTTGGATGAAGTTTAGCTCGGAGGACTTTTTAACCTTAAAACAGACGTCTTCAGGTCTGGGCTAAATTATGCCTTCACAGGCTGTCATTATATCATAAAAGGAGCAGGTAATTTTAACATTTTTGAACAATTGCCCAGATTAAGTTCGCTAAAGAAGAAACCTCTGTGAGTGTTCATGGACGTGTAGAGGAAACCAGGACTGGAATGCTTTGATTTATGAGTGGGGTCGGGGATGCCCAGGAATGAGCGGGTCCTTGGACGGTCTACACACGAGAGCGGGGAGGGGGGGGGCTTAAAAGACCTGCTGAAATGCTTTGTGGTCTGAGGATTTCACTGCTGAACCCATTCATCTCCCGTTATCAAACAGAGCACAAATTCCTTCCCGATGACACGCAAGTGAGTGTGTTACCGGAGAAGGCAGCTGATGAATTCAGGGCTAGAGGGATATGGCAGAGGGCTTTCTGGTTTGTTGGAGGATGGAGCTGAGCGCTCCATCGGTTCCTGATGTGACTCAGGGAGGTGTCTGCAGCCTGTGGAGCTCATGGTGCTGTTTTAAGCTTGCTGGAGACGCGGCCGTTGGGCCAGAAGGCATTTTGGGGAGGTAAAACAGCATCTTTGGCAATGGGCCGGTGCTGCATTTTGCAAAATAGTTACATCCCCCAAACTGGAAGCGAAAAACCCCTGTGAGCGGCACGTTGTGAAGACAGAGCTGTATGTAACTGGTCACCCTTTGACATTTCTCAAGGGAGGGGGGAAAACCGTAGAAGAGGAGAGACATCATGTGCTCCATGTCTTCTGCTCCAAGTTACCTGAGTTTTATCCCCCAGTAAAACTTGAGACTCCTCGAGGGCCTGAGCCTGTGTGTAGCCCACACCCAGCAGCAGTGGATGACAGCAGGAGAAGCGTCCTGGCCCCGTTTTGGGAGCAGGAAGGGCAGCAGAGGCTGTGCAGGACCGGGGAGTGTGTCCCTGACGTCAGGCAGCAGCTCCTGGGGAGCAGCCTCAGAAACACCCTCCGCTGGTGTGAACTGGGTCCCAGCCCAGTCCCGGGAGGAAGGGGGAATTCATTAAAACGCCACCACATGTGGAGGGAGGTTATAACCGATGCTGAGCGAGCACAGCTGACAAGCTGAAGATATATTTTTTTCCCCTCCAAAGTGTTTTTCTTCTTTCAGCTCTGCCTCGCTACAGCCTTCCAGTACCACAGATGGATGTACAGGCGATGGTCTGGTGTTGGCATGAGCATCTGGCCGAGGCACTAACAATTACAGTCGGGTGTATAAAGAAAGATGCTGCTTTTCCATCGCTTGGGTCTTTCATGCTCAGTGGGAAGTGGCATTTTCCAGCTTTTTGCAGTAACAGTTCCTGTTCTTCATAGTTTCATGCTGCTCTGCTGTAGGTTTATTCAGGAACAAGCCCAGCGAAAGGCACCCCAGCTCTCAGCAGGCAACGTAAATTCAGCACCTGGAGCTGCAGGAACCATCTTTGGTGATGCTGCTCCAATAGAGATGCTCAGGAAAGATCTCATGGTGTAACATCCCGTTGCTAAATTTACCACCCAATGCGTCCTTGGCCCCTTTGGGCGATGGGGTTTGGTGTAACCCCTGGAAAGCCATGGCCGTTCCCTTTGCTCAGCTGACATGGAGGAGCCCATCTTGCCCTGAGGATGTTTGTGGGTGCCCTAATACCCACCCAGCACCGAGTTGTTCTTCATTTGCTTTAATTCCTGTAAAGGCGAGTGCTGCAACTGCTTTAAAAAAAAAGTGCTATAAATCTGGGTGACAGTGTCACCCACTCCTCACCCAGGGAATTTTTTGAGCTCGGGTCCTGCTGCAAGAGTCCTTTCCAAAGGGAGAACCCAGCTTGGTCCTTCCCATGGCATCCCAGAGAACCATGTCCCAAACCAGCTCCTCTCTCCCACCCCTTCTGCCCTCCCTGCCAGGGAGAGGGGATCCTCTTTCCTTCCCAGGATGAGAAACAGGCTTTATGTGCTGGCTGTTGGCTTTCTTTGTTTGTTTGGGGTTTTTTTAGGTGGTGTAAAATACTTCCGCTAAAATCCACTTGGAGCTGGATGAGGGGAAACAAAACAACCCAACCCAAACCCATGGCAATGCCCACTCCCCCCTTCCATGGCTGCCTCAACCTCCCCCGGTGCTGGGGAAGGGTTTTCCCAGTGGGATGGACTCCCCCTGGGTTTTGATTTAGGACCCATCTCCCTCAAGGTTTGGGGTGGGGGGAGCTCTCGCTGAGCCAAGCGAGAGCAGGGATCCTGCGCCCTCGTCGTCATTCTGCGAAGCAGCTGCTTATTTCTCCTTAATCCCATTCCAAACAGATAGGCTTAAATCAGAAAAGTTTGGGATGAGGCCAGGCTGTGCAAGAAGCTGTCCTGAATCGTATCTGCGGGCAGATGGGGCTCTTGTGGGGCTTGTAAAATACCGAGCACCTTCTTGGCAGAGTGGAGGTGAGTAAGAGCGAGTAAAAAAACTATTGGCCCAGCCTCCTGGGGAAAAAAAAAAACCCCAACCTCCTGGCCCAGCTCATTCCCAGCAGCGCTGCGGCAGCGGGGTGGAAAAGGGCCTGCAGCTGAATTGCAGGGTGGGGGGGAAAAACCAAAACAAAAAGACAAAAAAAAAAATCCTCAATATTTAGATCGATGAAGTAAGGGGGAAACACCGAAGCAAACGGCCCCAGAGGGTGTTTGTGAGCACTGGGAAATTACGTGCGTGTTTTTCCGCTGTCGGTCGAGGTGTCCCCAGTGCCCGGATCAAGCCTGAGCTCTCCTCTCCCTGGGCCGGTGTCCCCTGGCTGCCAGGAGAACTTGTTTCTCCAAAAATCGTGGGGTGACTGGGAGGGATAAACACCCAAGTGGCCAACAAAGCAGGGACTGGTTGTACTGGGACTGACGGAGGCGGATTTGGGGTGAGTCCTCAGCTGTAGGGACCATGGTGGAGAGTGATGGGGGACACTGGAGACCTTCCTGGCTCAGAGTTCAGCCTTTGTTGCCACCTTGGCCGTGTCAGTGCAGGGTCAAACCTGGCCTCACTCAGCTTGTTGGGTGGGTGATGGTTGGGAACAACCAACCACCTGGGTACCGCCTCATCCCTGGAGAGAGCGCCCATGGGTGGCAGCTCGGCCCCAGGTGTGTTGGTACAGCTCAAACTCTAACTAAGGAGCTGGCAGCAAGGGATGCTCGCCTCCGCGGCAGAGCTGGCTGCCAGAGCCTCCCCCGGGGATCGCGCGGGGCTGCCTTCGCTTGGCAAACGTTTGACACCACGCAGAGGGGATGCTGGTGCATCCAGGATGTTTCCATAACTCAGACCCAACGCAGGCACCAAAAATAAGATAAGACGAAAATAATTCCAAATAAAGCTCGCCTCTTAAAAGCAATAAATAACCTTGGAGCAGATGCTGGCTCGTTCTTAATCCAATTATCTATCAGCAGGCCTACGCAGCGCTGGGAGGAAAAACACACCGAGCCCATCTTGCTGGGAAATGGGGCTTCAGCTTCTTCCAGTTTTTGGACTCCCTCCCTACCCCAAATCCAGCAGAGCTCTCTGGAAGCACAAGGTCCATGATCCGCACAGCAGCGCAGGTGAGCTCCCCGTCCAAGGGCACCGCTTGTCGCTTGCCTTCTGTATCATTCAAAGCACTTGGAGGGTGAGGTTTTGCTCTAGATCTTGAATCCCTCTTCCCCGTGACTGCCACAGTGATGCCTTCTTGGGCTCTTGGTTCACGGGGAAAAGCCTCCTGCAGCCCAAAATGCTCATTTTCAGCCACCTTCCCTGTCCAGAGGATCTCAGGTTTTGCATCCCCATCAGGATGTAACTCATGGGGTAGAATCATAGAATGGTTTGGGTTGGAGGAGACCTTAAAGCTCATCCAACGCCACCCCCTGCCCTGGGCAGGGACACCTCCCACCACACCAGGTGGCTCCAAGCCCCCTCCAACCTGGCCTTGAACCCCTGCAGGGATGGGGCAGCCACAGCTCCTCTGGGCAACCTGGGTCAGGCTCTCACCACCCTCACACCAAAGAAGTTCTTCCCCAGATCCCATCTCCATCTCCTCTCTTTTAGTTTGAAGCCATTTCCCTTTGTCCTATCAAATGCTACAGCCTTTGGGGTGCCCCAGAGACAAAGCCAGTTGGACCTGCTGTGCCTGAGGAGGAGAAACCTCTGGGAAGATGGTTGAGCAGAGCGGGCTTTGCTCTCCTTGCGCCTTCTCCTGGCTGTTTGGCCACTCACCCATCTTCTCCTGGCTCCCCAAAAAACCCACTCTATGGGGTTGGAGCTGGGATGGGCTCAAGTGGCAGCTTCCCCAGCAATTAGTGGCCACTCTTGGGTCCCAGGTCTCAGCAGCCCTGGCTGGTGGTGAGAAAGCTGACGGAAGGCGAGCCACGGCCGCTCGCTGTGACGGCAGTAAAAGTATTTCTGGAGGAGCGCCCTCACCAGAGTAAATTGTTGGCAACCACGCGCTAATTCTCTTTTCATAAACAAAACAAAGGAGATAAAAGCAGCAGCTTCGGCTGCCTCTGCCTTTCCCCTCCAGCACAGCGCCTCGCGCCCCTGCACACCCAGTCCCGCATCTGGAGCTCATCGGGGGCAGCTGCTGGAGGACGGGGATGGGAACCAGCTGAGCCTCCTTCCACGCTGCCACCAGCTCTGAGCGTGGTCCTCAGCGGGGAGTACACGGACGGGGCCCCGCTTGGGCTGGGAAGACTTGGTTCAGACCCATGGTGGATGTCGAAGCGTCGAAAACCAGAGTGATTTGGTCAAACTGTAAGCAGAAAGGTGAGGTGGCCACCATGCATTTTTTAATGGCCAAAATAGCTTCAGATTTCCTCTTGGCCATTCATCCCTCTCAACCAACGGTGGCCAACTGCTGGGAAAAATGTGTTACTTGTTAGATCTTGTGTGTGCCCTGAGTTTTGTCACATCCCTGACACAAACCTGAGGTGGGCACCCTGTACAGGGTGTTTCCCTCAGGGTCTGCAAAGAGGTGGCTTCGGGAAGTTGTTATTGGAAAGGTCGGTCTGAAGGCAGCCAAGGGTCATTGCAGAGGGATTTCTCAAAACAGAAAGGTTTTAGCCGGGCAGGGAGAAAAAAAACCAAAAAAAACCCCAAAAAACCTGCGTGGCCACAATGGAAATATTTGCATTTTTTCCCATTTGCAAGAGGAACATTTTCCATTTTGGGGTTGGAAGTGACTTCTGTTTAGAAAGTTGAGGGCAGCTCAGTACAATGCGAAAATAAACAGCAAAACAGCCCAATTCACTGCAGCCTCAAATGAAGCTTTTTAAAATAAATGAAAAAGAGCCCCCTGGTTGGCCCCAGATGAGATCTCAAGGAAGTGGGATGGATGCCTTGGCTGATCCTTGGTTCTACCAAAGCCTTCCCAGCGCATCTCCTGGTGAACCCTGCGGTTGGTTTTGGGCAGGATTTTGGAGCCTGAGCCCATGATGCCCACCTGGAATTACCATGGACTTGTCAACCCTGTAGAGAAATGGTGTTTTAATCGAAGCTGGAGATGAAGGTGGTTGGGAGCTGCCCTGGTTGTGGGAGTGTACCCTCCCAGCCCCGCTCCCCGCGTCGCTCCTGTTCCATCGGGGCTTGTTTTGTGCTTTCCTGACAAATCCTTGCCGGGTGCTGGTTTTCATTAGCTGGGGGGAGGGTGGTTCACTCCCTCCTTGGCTCTTCCACGTCTGCCCCATCCTTAGGGGAAGCTCGAGGAAATAAGCCGAGTCGAGCACACTTGGCGAACTCCCGAATGTTCCCCCCTGCAAGAGTCAAATTATAGAGCGGTGTGTCCCGTGTTACTCTTTGCAACCTGAGACTTGTGGTCCTTCCGCTGCACCTTTATTTGTTTATCTAGATTTCCTCTGAAGCCAGAGATGCGTTTCTAGCATGGGCTTCGTTATAAGTTCACCAGTTACATTTACAGCTACTTCTCTATTATGTTTTCCCCTTCCAAACCCTCCCCTTGCTTTTTCTTGGAAAATATTAAATTCTGCACGTATCGGGGGGTCACTGCCCACATTTGCTTTCTTCTGGCAACCGAAGTGTGCAGCTGGAGACCCGGGCTGTCTCAGGGGTGCAGCTCAGCCTTTCCAAAGGACGCTTTGTGAGGGTGTGACCAGTGTCTGGTAAGACCCAATGTTCCTTTGCTCTGTTTAGGGGACATTTTCTCTCCCATGGGGAGCTCCAACTTGTCTTTGCAGCCCCTGAGGCACCAGGGTCCTACCCACACCGATGCTGGAACTGAGCTGCACGTGCTGAAGTGGAGGAGATGGCAAGTTGCTGCTGGAGGTAACCTCTGCCTCACCCAGACCAACCATGCATCCACCCGTGGGTCTATATGAGGTACCTGGACCGCCATTTGAACCTAGACTTCATCAAACCCAAAGGTGGGGTTTTTTTTTCTCTCCTGCTCTCACACTAAATGATTTTCAACCCTTTGGCATTTAAATTTTTTTTATTCTTTTGTGGAGACCCATGGTGGACAACTGACAAATCACCCTTAATCCACCTGAACTGCTAAATCTCTCAGTAATCCACCCCCCCAGTGCTGCTCAGACGCTGCTCCCCTACAACAGACCTCCTTGGCACCATTAATCAGTGTCTTTGGCTCCCGGGTGCCTCATGGTACGTGTCTATGCAGGGAAACCCTCTCGTTTATAAATCTTGGGGACCTCCCACAGCTTCCCATTCCCTGTGACCCCGGTGAGGGGGTCAGTGCACAGAGTAAACTGGTTGAGAGGGAAGGTCCTAATATTTATACGGAAAGCCATTAGCAGGCAATATCTTATCTACCTTCTGTTTGGAAGTGGGGGCTTGGGGCGATGGCAGGGCTATGGGTAGCATTGGAGCTGCCTCTGCAATGCCTTGGCACACTCTGCTCTACCATCCACAACGGCAGCTTGGTTGTAGCACATTCTTAACATTGAGGAACCAGAGCAGAAGGGTTTCAGAGAGGAGAAATCTGCCCCAGAGCTCATATCCTCACCTGCTGAGTTTTAAAGTCAGACAAAAAGCTCCCAAATCCATCTTGATCCCTCCTGGGATGGTGTGTTTTAGCCAGATGGTCCCCGTGTGGATGCTTTTCTTCCAGGCCCAACTGGAGGATGGAGTGGTCTTTCCTGGTCTTAAAAAGTAAAAGCCTCCAAAATAGCCCTTGTCTTGTGAGCCCCCCTGAGCCTTCCCCCAATGTTGAGCACGGCTTTGAACTCAGAGGTGGTCAAACGTTGTTTTCTCTGGTGGAAACCATCCTGGAGAGCCTGTCTGTTGAAAAAAGGCAGAGAAGAGGTGAAGATGAAAGTGAAGACATGGCAGCGGTGAGATGCCTGCAGGACTTTCCGCACAAGAGGAGAGGTGATGACTCCCTGGGAAGGCAGGCACATGGGACGCAGGGGACCGGCAGGAGTGTGGATGTCAGACAGGCAAAGCATTGAATGCAGCACTCTCATGGGCTGCTTTTCTGTAAGAGACGTGGCAAAAAGCAAACCAGAACCAAACCGAAGAATGAAGTGGTGGGCTTCCAAATTCACTGATGGCTTATTCATAACATCTTCAAGAAGGAGAGCCCTCTGCTTCCGGGCTGCGGTGCAGCTGTAGGTAGAACTTCATAGTAGCCTTGTTTCAAGTCCATACACTTACAGGATACTGGGAGTCCAGGTTGGGATGGGAATGAGAACAGAAGATATGATTCAACTTATTGGAAGCAGTGGGCAGCTGGCTGAGACCCAGACAGCAGATTTATAGTAGGATCCAGCATATAGATCCTGGGCACTTTGTGGGTGCTGGGCATGGACTGGGGAGAAGAGTGGGGCTGAAGCCGCTGTTGGGACTCCATGACCCCTAACAAATCTTACAGCGGTTGTCCCTTGGCTCAAAAGCCATCAGGGAGACCTGGGCACAGGCTGGGAAGGTCTTCAAGGGAGGGTGAAAATTGTCCTTACCACCTAGATCTGCAAGGCTGAGAAAAGCAAATTCCCAGAGCCGAGAGTACAGTTGCTCCCTCTTTCCTCTCCTCTCTCCAGGCCTGGCATGGGATGGGTTCATGTGTTTTTAAAGCAGAAAGCTGCCTCTTGGCAGCACTCAGATTGCATGTGCGCTAGGAATGATCACTTTTAAAAACCAGCTTTCCCATCTCCAGGAAGGTTTCTATGCTCCCATGTAGCTTTTATTCTACTCAAGTATCTGGGTCTGTCTGTCTGCACCAGGACAGATTTCGGAGGTGTCACTATTTGCAGTTGCTGAAATCCTGCCCTGACGCCGTCACATGCTGATTACTAAATGCTGAGAAATGTCGGATCTTGGCTCTTGACCTGGGAAAGATGCTGCTTGATGATTTCAAGGGATGGGCAGGACGGGGACAGCTGGGGTGGGAGCAGCACATCACGTGCTGGGCTGCTGCTGAGTCGGGGAAGGGAGCAAAAGTTGTCACAGGGAACAGAGTTTCTTGCTGAATTCACAGAGGTACTTGGGCATGCTGGAGACACGTAGAATCTCTGATTCCCAGAGCTGATGGGAAGAAAAAAAAAAAAGAACCACTTATTTCCTCCCCAGAAGAAGGCTTTCAGTGCTGTGTGTGTGAACATGACCTGGGCAAGCAAGGCTATTGGTGCTGGCATTCCTCTGGTGTGGTTCAGCCCTGGGTGCAGCACAGTTATTGTTGGTTTTGTGGTAGGGTGGGGGGGGGTTTTGCCCCTGGAAGGAAATAACACATTCTTAGGAATACAAACAGTTGAGAACCCTCCTGCACCGCTCCCTGCCACTCTCCTGGAGGCTGGAGCTTGTGGGGAGCAGCGATGGGGCTGCCTGGCCTTGGGTCCCCCCAAGGAGTCAGGCCAATGCCAAAGGGTGGTGTTGCCCCCTGGGAGGAGTTGTGGTCCCAGTGCAGGGCTGGTGGTATAATAGAGACAGAGGAAAATCATGGGGCAGTCTGGAGAGAAATCAGTGATGAGGTTTGGCCCACCCAGGGAGGCAGATAGCTACAGGGACACAGGGTTTGGGGGTGCTCAGGGTTGGGTGCTAGCCCCACTCTGCCATCCCACTCTCCCTGCTCTGGATCAGACATTGCTAAATTTGTTCTTGGTGGCTGCATCTTTCTTCTCTGCTGTTTCCATGAGGTGGGTCAAGCCTAGGAGATGAGAAACCCATTGCTGGTGGCCAACCAGGGCCTCCCTTACGAAGAGGCACAAACAACATGCTCAGCATCTTAGGACCTGTTATACATTTGGGGGTTGGATCCCTCCCATCTCCGATGTTCCACCTCCTTGATAATCCTCGTATTGGAAACCCACGTAAGAAATCTGGCAGGGTGAGAGTGCCTGGTGAAGCTTCTTTTATGTCTGTGCAGGCAAAAAGGCTGAGGGTGATGAAGGAGAACATCAACAGGCATCGTGTTTGGACAACACCTACCCATCCTACCCAACGAAACTGCATGTTTAGGACTAGCACTGGATCCATGCCGGTATTTGCCTATTGATCATCATCTCCCAAAACATCTTTGTTCCTGAAAAGCCTCAGCAAAATGTTTTCCAAGAGATGAGCAGGAAGCAGTTGGAGACCACAGCTGTGAGCGCCCCGGGCAGAGCTCCCTGGTGAGTCTTTGCAAAGGAATTTTGAATTCTTCCCACTGTTCGAAGTGACTGGAGCAGGGAAATGTAGTCTTGTTCCCTCGTAGAATCTGCAAAAGCTTTTCAAAGGAATTGGAGATACATAAAGATCTTTTTCCAGTTAATTTTATCGCAAATATTAAATCACAGAATCCCAGAATGCTATGGGGTTGGAAGGGAACTCTGGAGATCATCTCTTCCAATCCCCTGCCAGAGCAGGATCACCCAGAGCAGGTCCCACAGGAACGTGTCCAGGTGGGGTTTGAATGTCTCCAGAGACGGAGACTCCACCACTTCTCTGGGCAGCCTCTGCCAGGGCTCTGCCACCCTCACAGGCAAGAAGTTCCTCCTCATCTTTAGATGGAACTTCCTGTTCCATTCCCATTCAAGTGTGTGCCTGTTTGGCTGGGCACCACTGAAAAATGACAGGCCCCATCCTCTTGACACCCACCCTTGATGCCTTGATACTGGCAGATGTGCGTTGCTGATGGGGCTGTGAGACATGGGCTCTGTCCTCTTGGAGCTTCTCTCTTTTCTTGGGGCAAGGTGTCTGGTTAGAGAAATGCTTCCAAGAACCCATCCCCCAGCTATAGACCTGGGCTATGGCTTTTTCGCACGTTACATATGCAACAGGAAACTAAATGGAACGAGGGCACAGGTCTCAACACCGTCCCATTACGGACTGTACTGCACACACCTTGGCACAGTGCCCTTCAAACAGCAGCTGGTCCAAGGATAGCCCAGGGCAGGGACTGTGGCCAGCAAAAAGCCTGGCTGTGGCTGCAGTTGACTGAGAAGCATCAGGGATGGGAGTCAAGCTGGACCACTTGGCTTCAGGGACAAGATTTAGTCTCTGGCCCATTTATTTACAAATATAAAGCCACTGTGTTTGCAAATCCATCGTTGTGGGTTATCCCTTGTGGACTAACTGCCCTTGGTGACCTCTTTGAAGGTGACTGGTCTCCACTGCTCACCTACTGGCGTCACTGGGAGAGTGACATTTGTCCCCTGGGCTCAGGGAAGTTCATCCCTTGCATTTTCCTGTGCTCACCTGAGTGAGAGCTCAGCATCTGAAGTTCCGCCATCCCTTGCCGGTTAATGAGGGCAGTAACCAGGAAGCTTCTCCAAAACAGAGCTTTATTTGTCTTCAGATGTAAGGATTACTGAGACTATTCATCGTACAACAATAAGTCTTCATGTCAGCTGTATCTGGTCCTGCCAAGTCTATTACCTGAACAGCCTCTTTGTTCTGTCCCTGCTACAATCTCACATCGCCTTTGGGACAAAGCAATCTGCCACTGCAGACCACATGTGCCTCTCGGAACAATACTCAGTCCACAGCTTTGTGACTGTTTTCCATGGCTTCCCCACACCCGCTCGTTTGTTTAATTTACATGAATTACTCCTGCTGAGTTTAAGTTCCTTATGGCCTTGTATTTCAGGGGTACAAAGGTCTTGAATTTCCCACCTGCGTGAAGCCTCTTGTCTGGTGCTACAACATCCTTCAACTCAGGGCTTCCCATGGTGCTGGGAAACTCAAATCTTCTTTCTCCTTCACAACCTTGAGTAGAATTGGATCTGGGGACATCTGAGCAGGCAGGGTCTTCATTTGTGCTGCTGCCTCCAGAACTCATGGGCCCTCAGCAGGTCTGCAGAGAGAGAGCTGGCTGGTGTCTGAACTTCACAACTGCATCTGCCCTTACAGGATGAGACTGTCCTCCTGAGGCCAACCAGTGTGGCCGAGCTACCTTCATGTTGGGGAAACACCAAGGAGTGGCCACACGCAGACTACCTGTAGGGAGCGGTTACTTGCCCAGTTAGCTCCCAAATCGCACACTTGGGTCACATTTGGCATGGAGCTAGTTGGATCACACCAAAGCTGGGCCATGGACCGTCCCAAATTTCAGCCTCTAGCTGAATTAAATCCAGAGCCTGTGCCCTTGTATTGTTTAAGTTACTAGTACAGGTGTAGCCTGTGCCATGGGGAAAGGGCAAGAAGTCACAGTTTCTCAAGTGTGGAATTCCAAGGCAGAGCTGTTGAAGGGCTGGTACCTTCTCAGGCCCAGGTGAGGAGCCGTGAGACCTCAGGCTGCCTTGCTCACCCTGGGGTTTGGGGTTTGCAAACTGTGAGTTATGGCCCTCGTCCCTCATGCCATGGTGTATTTTTTGCTCTCACCTGTGCTGGAGTCCTCCCAAGTCTGCAGGAGGCACCTGCACGAGCTTCAGGTGACCTCTAGGTCTGTCCCAAGAAACGCACACCTGCTGGTAGAAGGCCTGGAAATGTAAAATCTCCCACCTCGTATCACCCTGGGGATTTACGATCCCCTTGCTCACCCAGAACACCCCAAACCTGCATTAAAAATCTTTCTGTGAATTTAATTCCAGTCCAACGATCCGTGTTTACAGCTGGATATAATTAAGCTTGATAATAACACATAATGGCTTTTTTTTATGTCCCAGCCAAGTGCAGCCAAGCTCAATGCAAGATCAGTTCGCTCTGGCCGTAGCAAACAAACCACCTCATCATGTCCACAGACCGTGATGTACGATGCCTATTCACCTGGGCTGGAGACGCTCCAAAGCGCGGTCCTGGACGCGCAGGGATCCCCCAGACAGTCTTGTTCAAGCACTCGTTTGCTCAGAAGCTCGTGGTGATCCCTGAAGTCACCAGTCCCAAGACAGGCTTTAGCTGGAGATGCTGGGAAAGTGACTGGGAGACGTGGGGATGGAGGCAGCCATGCCATGAAGTCCATCAGACCTGTGGGCCTGATGCTTACACCTCTGCTCCGTGTCAGCTTCGCCCATCCTTCCCAAAGAGAACTGTCCTCCTGCGACATGGGGTAGAGAAGAAAGCACATCACAAGCAAACCCTGTGGGCTGAGACTGGCAAAGGGAGCAAACGTGTAGGTGCAGAGGTGGTTTCACTGGTAAGGTCTGCTTTAACCACAAGAAAACCTCCAGGCTGTAGTATTCAGCTGTTACTTAGTTTGTCAAAGAAGAATCTGTCCTGGCTTTATTACAGCTTTTATTACTGGGTGACATGTTTCTGGTGGTAGCGACTGGCACACGCAGCTGAAGACGTAGCGAAACACGACGCCGATCCCTCCCCGCGTCTGCGATCTCCTTTCTTCTCTTCTTTTCCTGGTTGTTTCACCCACTGCAGTCCTCACCTTCAAGGTGTGTTGTCTCGCCCGGACTGAACCTGAAGGTGAGTTGTGACAGTCCTTTATTTTTCCGATACCTATGGGAGGATGCACCTGCCTCAGGCTGTGAGGGAGGCACTGGGTACGGGAGGGAGGGGGTCTGTGGCCATCTTGTTTCACCTCTGACTGCAGGAGGCATCGCTTCCCTCTGTTTTGCATCTGTCAGCAGCATAGACAAGATAAGAGGTGATGGGTGCTGCACCCACCAGCTTCTGCTGGAGATCCTGTTGCTGTGGGGGATCTCACAGCTCCCTGTATGACCACGGTGGAGTGCAGGCCGGTACTATCTGGGTTTCCACGTTCTTAGGTCAATGCTGGCAGCAATCACTCACGACTGTCCTGTTAGAACAACAGGCAAAGCAACAGCAGTAAGACCCAGGTTTTGGGGTACAGGCAGCAGGTCCATGCTCTTGGAGACCACAGAAAGTAGTAGAAGCAACATGGTGTCACAAACCTTGAAAGTTGATGACTATTGCCTGGGACAGAGGAGTAGCCAGCAGGATGCTGGTGGTGAAAGCTCTGGTGGTTGGTTTATGAGAGACGGTTGGAAGCCGGGGGTTGGTGACATGGGAGCTGGCTGTGCTAGGAAGGCTGTGGCTACTGCTGACAGGACACTGAAGCAAAGCACACAGACAAGGCAAACAAGCTGTTTTGAAACACTCAATGAGGTCATCACCCGAAAGACAAGGAAATGCATATCGCACCAGCCTGTGCACCAGGATGGTTTAGAGGTCACGTCCTCCTCAGCCACGGGGGATGGGAGCTCTCTTACTCCTCAACTCAGTGTGACACTGACCTCAAAATCCAGTTTGTGGTTCACAGGCACATTGTGCACCAGCCTGTTCTGGTCCATGTTGTCTTTTTGGGGTCTTCTCCTTAATGTGCCCACACCCACGTTCTTCTGAAGTTGGTGTTTTGTTCTGGTCTCCCACATTCTCAGGCAGCGTGGCCTCTGTCTTGCAGCTCAAAATCTGCCCTTGGCCAGGGGCGTGGGGGAGTTGTCATTGCTCATGACAGGATTTGTGCTGGGGACCCTTGATGGCCTCCATGGAAGTGTCTATAGCCCTGGGGCATGCACTGACTTCTCTGTGTCACCTACCCTTTGGGTACCCCTCTGCCCTCCAGATGTTCCTGCCCACCCTAGAGACGGTAAAGCGGGGGAGCCCAGCCTGGCCATCTTATATAGNATATCTAGAGAGAATATACATCTAGATTTTAAAAAAAATATGTACATTTGTACATTCCTTTATGTATACCTCTATATATTGTATAGAAGTACAAAAAACTCATTTTAGATACATATATATGTAAAATATACATGTACATAAAATACATATACAAGTCCTGTAATGTACAGTATGTCATTTTTATTGAGAGAGAGAGAGATATATATTNTCTGGTCTCCCACATTCTCAGGCAGCGTGGCCTCTGTCTTGCAGCTCAAAATCTGCCCTTGGCCAGGGGCGTGGGGGAGTTGTCATTGCTCATGACAGGATTTGTGCTGGGGACCCTTGATGGCCTCCATGGAAGTGTCTATAGCCCTGGGGCATGCACTGACTTCTCTGTGTCACCTACCCTTTGGGTACCCCTCTGCCCTCCAGATGTTCCTGCCCACCCTAGAGACGGTAAAGCGGGGGAGCCCAGCCTGGCCATCTTATATAGCATCATAGAATTATTTAAGGTTGGAAAAGGTCTTTAAAGATCACCAAGCCCAGCCATTAACCTGGCACTGCCAGGCCCACTGCTAAACATTCTGAGTGGCCAGCTCGCTGCTGCAAAACCCATATAGAATTGCTGAGTTATACCTGTCTTCTTGGTTAGGATGCTCTTCTTGGCACCTATACCTTTGAGCCTCCTTATCAGTGTTTTCATGGCTATATATTTTTAATTTATATAGCTTTATAAATATATATATATTTATACGTGAGCATTTCCTGTTCCAAAGGAGGCAGGCGACCGATCATGGCGCTGTCTGAGACCGTGTCTGGGAACGGCCCTCTCACAAGGTGTGCTCTGCCACGGGGGAGGACATGGCAGTCCTTCTGTGGGGTACCTCAGGGGACACCAGTGGCTAGTCCTGCCCCCCACCACCCACAGGGCTGCCTGGGGCCAGGTGGGTATGACGGTGTCACAAAAAACGACTACCAGCCAGTCACGGGGCAGCTCCCTGCCGCGCCATGGTGGTACCCTGTCCTAAAATGGTGGCCAAAACAAGATGGCAGCCCTGTGTCGGTAGAGGGTAGGCTGTCTGGGTCTGCTGTGCTTCTGGGTGAACCAGAAGGGGGTGGCTGTGGTGCTTCTGCCCCTTCTCCTGTCCCTGAGGTGACAGGCCTCCACATGACAGAGCAGGCCACCATCCTTGTGTCCTGAGGAAGCCACCACAGGCAGCCGGCGGCTGTTGTGGGAAATGGGGCTGAGGAGGAAAGGCAGCGGGTAGTGATGGAGGGAGGCCTGGGGCCTGAGGAGAGGCAGTGGTGCCTGGTGGGTGGGGAGGTGGCTCCAGAGACCTTTCCTTCTGCAGAGTGGTGGTTGGAGGTCAATGTCTGTCAGGTCTTCGTGCTGTCCCCTGAACCCCTGTCACCCAGGCCCACCTCCCTGCTGGGAGCCACTGTGCCCCCATCACTTGGTGTCCTCTCTGTGGTGTTTGCAGATCCATTCATGGAGCTCATGGAAGGGAATAAGACCTCCTGCAAGAAACTCTTTGCCGTCCTGCTTTTCAGCTTCATCTTCAGCTCCTGCTTCTTTGTGTCTTTTCGTCAGTTCAGGACTTCTGGGCCAGAGCATCACAGTCCCAGTCCTTCTCCACAAAGAGCCCATGCTGGGAACACCAGTGTCCCACCCAAGGGTGAACGCAGGCTGACCATCCTGCTGTGGAAGTGGCCCTTTGGGCAGCACTTTAATTTCATCAACTGCTCGAAGATCTACATGACCCCAGACTGTCACTTCACCGCCAACCACAGCTGGTCCCAGGAGGCCGATGCTGTGATTATGCACCACAGGGATGTGTATAGGGACACGGAGAGGCTGGCCCAGCTCCCCAGGCTCCCTTCCCAGCGCTGGATCTGGTTCAACCTGGAGTCCCCAAGTCATTCTCCAAACTTAGGTGCCATGGGCAACCTCTTCAACCTGACCATGTCTTACCGGAGAGACTCAGACATCTTCACCCCGTACGGGGAACTACAGGTCCTTGGCCAGCCCCAGCCACTCAGCATCCCACCCAAGACCAAACTGGTGGCCTGGGTAGTCAGCAACTGGAGAGCAGACTCCCACCGGGTCAAGTACTACCAGGAGCTGAAGAAACACATTGCTGTGGACATCTATGGGCAGCACCATTTGCCCCTGCCCCGGGACGGGCTCCTTCCCACTGTGTCCCAGTACAGCTTCTACCTGGCTTTCGAGAACTCACGGCATGAGGACTACATCACCGAGAAACTCTGGAGGAACGCCTTGTCCTCCGGTACCGTCCCTGTCGTGCTGGGACCTCCTCGAGAAAACTACGAGCGCTTCTTGCCCCCTGACTCCTTCATCCACGTCGACGACTTCGCCAACGCTGGGGACCTGGCACGGTTCCTGTGGGAGCTGAGCAAGGACGCTGAGAGGTACCAGCGCTACTTCCAGTGGCGCAAGTGGTTGAAACCCGTGTCGGGGGTGGGCTGGGGCCTGCACCTCTGCAGAGCTTGTCACTTCTTGCAGACGACGGAGGCCAGGTACCAGGTGGTGCCCGATCTGTCCGAGTGGTTCGTGTAACCGCTGTTTGCCCAGCTCGCTGCCGCCCGGCCCATCTCTTTGTCCTTGCTGGAGGGTTGCAACTTCACAGGGTGGTTGAGCTTGATGGAAACGGAGGGACAAGAGGAGCTTTGAAGCAAACAAGGACAAGGAAGCAATGAGATGTTTGTACATCTTTGTCTTGCTGGAGAATGGACCATCGGAGAGGGTAGTACATTGGGGTTTTTGCTGATCTATTTGTTACCTGAAACTCTCGTTACGCTGCCCGCACCTTGGTCTTCAAAGAAGTTTACCTTCAGTCTCTGCAAACAGTTCTGGATCAGCTCCACAGGCTGGAGGGATGAAGCCAGTGGCCAAAGGGAGAAGGTGAGACAGCCAGACCTGTCACCCAACCTGCTTCGAGCACATTGTACCTTGCAAAGCTGCGGCTTGAAGGGGCCGCCACACCACGAGGAACTGGCCACACTCCTCTCTCCCAGCCCCACAGCCCCTCTCAACCACCTAGGGGGGAAGGTGGCTGCATCAGGAACCTGAAGGGGCTGAAAACAACTCAGTTTATTTACAGGGCTGGGGTTTTTTTGTGCAGGTTGGTGAGCAGTGTGGGTTTGAGGGGGGTCTGGCAGCCGCTGTCTGGAGCTGGAGAGGTGTGGGGCACTGAAGGTCCCCCTGAAAGCTGTAGAGCCCACAGCAGCCTGCGGCAAGGAGATGCTTGGGACCAGCCCATGATGAGCTGCCTCCTCCTCCATGCCTTGAACATCACAGCTCCTGATGCCTCCAGGCCACCTGTTTAAAAAACACCAAATAATTGGCCTTTATTGAGCTTCCTGCTGCCGCCCAGGGTCGTATCACTGGAAATCGTTTCCTTTTCAGGGTGGGGGGCCCATGCCCTTCCCGGTCCCTTGCCTGTACCCTGGGACATCAGCTTGTTTTCCTGACCGCTACTGTCCCCACGCTGAGCTCTTCAAAGGTCTGTCCTCACCCCAGGATATTTCCATGAGGAAAATCAGCCGCGGGTCCAGCAGCGTGCACAGAGATGCGATTGTTTCCTCCAGCAGCAGAGTTCAGGGAACATTTCCAAAGAATTCCCTCTGCCTTTCCTCCCGCAGTCCTTCTGGAGAGGGACCATCAGCAAGACCTTGTCGTTAGCATTGCGAGTCCTTGATTTTCATCAGCAACTTTTGCCACTTCGGGGTTTGGTTTTTTTCCACCCTTGCTTTGCAGATTGGTTTGAACGCGTTGGTCGGCGCGAGCCTGAGGACAAATCCTTCCCTCTGGAATCCCAACCTTTATCCCTCCCATCTTTTTCCTGCCCTCACAGAACCTGTGTAGGTGGAACCTTTCCGAGGCTGATCAGTTCCTTGAGGAACTTGCTGGCCCTTAGCGATCCCCTTTGGAAATTCAGGGAGACAAAGGTGCCACAACTTCCTTGGCCGCGCGCTTGCTGCCTGCTTCAAAAAGAGCAATATGTTTGTGAGGCATCAATTTTTATTGCCCAATAATCGTCCCTGCTCGTGCTCCTGCCTCTGCAGGACCTGCCTGCAGACACCTCCCTCCTCCTTCAGCTCCTGGGATCTCGCCAACTGACCCTTCTGCTCTTACAGCCGGCTCAGTTCGGTTGGGGGCAGCTGGAGAAATTCAGGACTTTAACACTTACTGATTGAGCTAAGATGGATGTGGGTAAAGGGATAAGTAATACTCTGCAGGTGGGGGCTGTGAAGAGTCTGTTCCCATCAACGAGGTGGTGATGGTGATGATGATGATGATGATGATGGTGATGGTGGTGGTGATGATGATGATGGTGGTGGTGATGATGATGGTGATGGTGATGGTGGTGGTGATGATGGTGGGTGGTGGTGGTGGGTGGTGGTGATGATGGTGGTGATGATGGTGATGGTAGTGATGATGGTGATGGTGATGATGGTGATGGTGATGATGGTGCTGGTGATGGTGGTAGTGGGGAACACTCCTTCCCCTGCTCCTGCCACATATGGAAGAGGAGCTTTCTCTTGGCTTTAGCCAATGCCATAAAGAGCCTTCCCAGGAAGAAAACCGCGGTGTAAAACCCCATGAACGCACTCAGTTTGCCTGAATTGGTCTTCTTTAGCCTGTTTTGAAGAGAGGCGCTGCAGGGAAGGGTAGTTCCTGGGGGTAGAGGCCGGGGGAGGACAATGCAGGGTAGGTCAGGGCAGGGTGGCTGTATCCAGGGGGTTTAGGTGCCTCTTCCAGCAGTAGGTGGCTGCAGATCGGCAGCTCCTTGGGCCAACAGCGTTCCCAAGTGGACAAGGTGGCATTTGCTGGGTGCAGAGCAAGGAGTGGCCGAGGGCGGGCAGGGAGCCCAGTTTTGGTCCCGATGGTGTCGATTGAGATCTCCCTCTGCATTAAATAAACATCTTAATAATAGGCAATTCGTTTCCCACTTGGATCTCGTTCCTCTGAGCGACCTGGAGGCTCCCGCTGGGGAAGAAAAGGCTCGTGAGCAGGACACCATGGGGTGTTCTACTTTTCTTTTTCTATTTTTANTATATTTTTTTGTTGTTTTGTTTTGTTTTGGGGTGGGCTTTTTTGGTTGGGGTTTTTTTTTGTTGTTGTTGTTTGTTTGTTTTGTGTTGTTTCTGTCCCGGCCAGGCTGGCAGCAGCATCAGGCCTTTCCTTAGCTCCCGGAGCGGGCGCGCACGTCCACGGGCGGGCGCATGCGTGGGCTCCCGCCGAGATTTATGAGTCTCAAAAGATGCTTCATAAAATATTTACAAAGCGGAGCTTCGAGCGTGAATGTTTGACTCG
>VXBJ01003011.1:0-16053 GCA_013400055.1 Nycticryphes semicollaris
CTCTAGAAAAATACAAAGTATTAATATTATTGGAAGATACGACTGCAGTGAGGCATAAATGAAAATGTTCAGTAAAAAGACCTGTAAGTTTCTGCTTTGTTTCACTGTGAATACATGTATTTTGTTAACAATGATTTAGGTTTCGTAATTTAAACTGTTTGGATTCTGGATTTGTGCTGTTATCTACTCTGTTTCTGAAATGCATTAACTGAGTCTGCAAACTTCTTCTCTTCAGATGGTTTATAGGAGATTGGTCAGAATGCAGTAAGACCTGTGATGGAGGAATGCGTTCACGAACAGTTCTCTGTATCAGAAAGATTGGACCTTCTGAGGAGGAGACGCTGGACAACACCAACTGTTTAACACATCGGCCTATCGAAAAAGAGTCCTGTAACAATCAGTCCTGTCCCCCACAATGGGTTGCTTTGGACTGGTCAGAAGTAAGGAAATTTCGCTGTGTTAGCTCGTGGGTAATAGTGGAGGCAAGACCTCTGACCTGAATATTTTCTGTTGCTGCTTGCTGAGTAAAGGATTAATCAGAAATTCAAAACCTCATAGATTTAGCACTGAAGCAGTTTGGGCTTGGTTTTTTTTCCTGTTTCCTTTTATGTTGTCAGTTCTGTTGTTTTGGTAAGTGATTATGACCAGTTTTTATTAATGACAGTAAAAAAATTACTGTCATTAATACTAAAATACAATATAGATTAGTAAAGTAGTAAAAAACCCCTAGAACAGCCATTTAGTATGAGATAATTGTCTTAAAGGAAAAAGCAGTTTCCATTTTCATTGTTTTTTGAACAGGCAAATACCTGGATAGTAGAGATGATGGGTTTACAATATAAGAAAGCAGAACAAACTGCTTTTTCTATTTTGCTAGAGTAACCATGCTGATGTACAGCACAACCTTTCTTAGCAACATGCCTCAAGAGGGAGAGCTGAAAGTTGATGTTCTCTGTATAAAAGAAAGAACATCTTTCATTACATGTGGTGATATCTGGTAATGTGTAAACCAAGCTTATGCAAGTGTAAGCTGATTCAAGTATTAAATTTGAAGAACGTGTATCATCATACCTGAAAGGAAAGGCAGATACGTTTTAATGGAACTGTATCATGTGCAGATCAGAGCACAAAAATATATGTATACTTTTTCAGATCCTTGCTATCGTGGACTCTCATGTCACCCTACATTTTATTTCCTTCCCTTTGGAATACTCATAAATTAGGATTTCCTGAGTTTCCCTGCCTGTGTCTTTGCTGTTAAATGCAGCTTATCATGTAATTGCTTTCATAAATTGATTAACCTATGTTTTACAATTAGTTAACTGGGGAGTTGTTCCACAGCTGCTTGGAAAACTATTCCTATTGAATTTCAGGAAGTATTCTAATGTTCTAGTTCCATGCCAGTTTATACCTGTTTGCTTTTGTGATCTGAAACAGACCTTCATTTTTTCCAGCTATTATTCATCAGAAATTAATTAATCTTGATCACATTCTGCTTTCATGTTTGAGTTTGAAGTTATCTTTTTAGCAATGGATGGCTACAGTTAAATGTATATATTACCCCAGAGGAGGTTTCACAAGTGCCTCATTCTTTGGTTTCCTGCCTCTACTGAAAATACCCGGAACCTACAGTGTATCAATATATATAAATAAGCTGCTTCTCTTCCACAGCTATCATACTGATTATGTGTAGTCATCTTACACTCTGTTAGTACATCCGAATCTTTATCCCCTTTTTTCATTTCTTGTTGGTTTTTCTTTGGAAATGCATGCTCTTGCATGTCATGCTTCCAAAATTCATTTAATTTCAATTATTAATGTCTTCATGGATGTCCAGCTCTTTCTGTGGAGCGTAACACTGTAGCATCGAGGTCAATTGTGCTATCTGCTAGTTTCAAAAATTTCAGAAACACTGGACAGCTGAAACTACTTTTGTATGAACATCATTAAGTAGACTGGAAGGAAATATGAATCAGATCAGTCTTACAACTGATCCTAGAAGATATTAGTAGGTAGCCTCTCTCAAATCCTGAACAGTTGTTGTCCCCATTTTGAATTCTTTACTGGTGCCCAAGTAGGTTAGAAGTGTTCCACTTCCTTTGTCTAAAACAATGAAAGGATACTGTTAGAATAAAATAGAACGTTCTACCCATGATTTATTGTATCCCATTTTCTGCATACTTGTTTGCCTTTGAACAGTCTTTCATTCAAAGTGAGTGATAAATCACTGGATACTATAAAGAAGGTTGATGTGTCTCTTCTATACACAGATACTTTTAGCTCCAGAAGTTTTTACAATGTCTGGAAATTCAAAGCATAAGAAGGCAGCCTACTAGTGTCACTGTGAGTGCCCACAGAAGTGGTATAGAACAGCTCTTACCATAGTTTATTAATACAGGTAATATCGTTAACAAAATCACAGTGTGGTTGAGGTTGGAAAGGACCTCTGGAGGTCATCTTATCCATCTTCCCCTGCTCAAGCAGAGCAAGTTACCCAGGACCATGTCCAGACAGCTTTTTAATATCCCAAAGTATGGAGACTCCATCTGCTATTAGTTAATAATAGCCTAAGCAATATGGCTATACTTAAAAGTAGTAATATCTGCATGTTGCATTACAGGGCTGTGAGCTGCCATGGAAGCTGCAATTGTTTCTTTCCTTGCTGTCTGAATTTCATGCTTGTATAATCTCCATCTTAGCTGAAGAAACTACTTCTGGGGACAATTTTTGAATTACTATTACACATTATTTTTCATTGAACAAAAGAAAACTGTGTCAATTTGCTGTACTGTTCAACTGGGTTTGTTCTGCCAGAAATTATGAATGAAATGCCATTTTAATGAGCTTTTATGTCAGAGAAAAATCTTCTAAAATATAACAGGAACTTCTGAAACTTTATTTGTTCTCATTAATTTATCAGATAGATGCTTTTGGTTGTATTCTGAATCTCCTGCTATTTGTACAAGGTTTTGTTAATAATCCACTATGATAAAACACATCCATCTGTCTGTAGTTTTATTCTGTTTAAGATAACATTTTTTTTTGAATCAGCTCTGTAGAAAGTTATCAGCTTTAGATCCTTAAATCAGTAGAGAAGCAGTTTCTTTCAGCAACTTTTCTCAGTGTAGGTCAGAACCTCAAGAAACCTGTGACTCTTAAACTTGTTCTACATGCAGAACAATAGTTTTCTACCCCACTGCGAGCTAGCATTTCACACAGAAGTAGGGCACCCACATCATGGCAGAAAAGCTATTAAATGGTTCTTGTCCTTGCCTGAAGAGGTACAGTGTGTTCTAGACCTTTGGAAATGAATCTGACTTTGAGCAGGAAAAGAAAAATGTGAGAAGAGAATGGATGAGTGGGAGGGGGTGCTCAGTTGAAACCTCTATTGCATCACATCTGTGGCATTGATTATAAGGTCTTGCATCCAGTATCACAGCACTTTATTTCTGATGGGAATATCTAGGCATCAAAAATAGTATCCACATGATATATGTTGTCCTATGCTACTGCCCTTTAGCTACCTTCTCAAGACATTGCTTGCTAATACATCATCCTTACAGCTGTCAACATTGCCACCCACATAAGAAGATTGAACAACTTTTTAAGACCTTCTTACCCATCCTTTTATACAGCAGAAGTATGTTACAATTTTGAACAAAAAAATTCTTTTCTAAAGATTCAAGCTTCTGGTTCTAATGATATTTAATTAGGATTGTGAAAAAGTGCCAACTTCTTTCTGGTATGAATTTTGCCTAAAGTAGCTTGGCAGACTGTCTTGACTGCCAATATCATTTGAATATAATAAGAGGAATGGCTTTTTTTTTTTCCATTTAGAGTTCCCAGAAATATAATGTATTAGCATACCTATAGTAATATACATACAAACATTTTAATATATGTATTTATGTGATTTTCTGACAGAAGAATGAAAATAAAAACAAAAGTGAACTCAAAAAGTGAAGAGTTGAATACTGCTTACATTGAAACAAATGGCAAACCTTGCCACTTTTCTATAGAATGCAAGTTCTAAAGTTTTGTTTTCATACCCAAAAGGGGCAATACAACGGACAAATTAAACAATTATAGAACTCTGTTGTATACTAATGCACATGTTGAGTGTCAGTATAGTTACATATTTTTTAATCTTCAATGATAATTAACAAGAAGCTCTGTATCTTTTTTATCTAAGAAACAAAAACATTTTGTAAACATAGAGGTTAAATGAAGTCCTTAGGACAATGTGAAAGTGCTTTTGTCAAACTGCAATTAAATCTAACAGTGTCTTGCCCAGTTGTATGTAGTCATTGTTGGGTAACATCAGTTTTGCCATAAAATTTGTCATGCTTTGCAATAGTTGAGCTTTGACTGAATTATTCTGTAAATTATTTCTTTTATATTTTTCCAGATAATAAACTAGAAAAAAATAACCTAAGGATTATTGAGAAAACCGTTATCAGACGACCACATGTATTTTGCATTCATATTACCATTAGTCATAACTTCCACTGAAGGAGTGAAAAATTCTAGAAGCATTTAGTAATCGAAGACACTTTTTCCTGTTTTTGTTTGTCTGGGTATTTTGTCTTGCATTTGCTTCGGAGACACAAAATTTTTATTAAATGCTACTGTTGCTGTTTATTTTTGGTGATTCAGTATTATTGTAGGCAACCTTTTTCCTTACTTCACCTTCATTTGTGGAGACAGGGTGTAGTCCATTTTATTTAGTGGAATTCTGACTATGACTCCAAAGAATTGGTTTTTGAAGGGTTGTCGTTTTCTTCTGATACCAGTAGCTGAAAGAAGACTTTTCTCAGATGGTAGCTTAGGAGATTATTAAACAGCATAGGCACATTGAGTTTTGACATTTTTGACAAGGCCCTTTCAACCTTATCTCTTTTCTGTTATTTTTTGACAGAACTCTCAGAATCACTGAGAAGAAGAGATTGAACACAAGTGATTTTTAAGCACTCAGCTAGGGGCACTTGCCTCTAGTTCCTGCAAAAAAGACATACATTTTACATGAAGTGTCTTTGGCTGAAAAGACATGCAACATTCTGTGTAATTTGGACCAGAGCTGAGGAGTTATGATCATGATGCTGAACACCTCACATACTTGTTTCCACTCTTTATTTGTCTCTAGCATTAATATTATTTTTGCAGTTCAGACAGAAAGACAGAGATCTTTCTTCTCTTAGTTCCCTCCTTCCTCTGTTTTTCTAGCAGGCAGGTACTTAGAGTACACAAGATTCGGGGTTAAATCCCCTTCAGTATGAGGACAATTGAACACTGAACTACCGAAGATGAGGAGAGGGTACCTTGATAGCTAAAGACAGAATGCATTAGGAAAGGAAAGGGTAAATTTTAATGAAAGTGATTATATACCCATTTTGCAGTTCTGTATCATAAACTCCAAGTGGAAGACCCATCTCTTTGCAGCCCAATTTAAGATCCTAAATCTAAGGAGAGAGAAAATTTGGGATAAACCTGTTCATTATGTATTGACTAGTTTAGGTGCCTCCCACAGAGAGATTTTCGTAAAGATCTTGTTTTGAGAGACATATACACACAACTTTATGTATGTATAGGGAATATCGATAGCTTACATAGTACTGGGGGACTGTTTTAAAATTTCTTTAGATTAGGCATACATGCTGCAGGATTAGGCATACAACAGTGAAGTTTGGAGCACTCAGTATTTGAAAATGAGTATCAGAGGTATTTCTTTTTTCCCCAGTTATATACTGACCTGTTTTGGATGTGTGGAAAGCAACCTCTTCAGTGCGTTCCACATAGTATTATTTCCCACATACTGGTTTGTCTCCACGGCTGCTTTTGTATGAAAGCCAGTTCCACACTTGAAACAGGCTAAGCATAATCTGTATGTAAGGTTTATGCTATCATAAACTGATTCCTGTCCAAAACCTGCAGATATGCTGATGGGATAAAGGTTAACATGCCAATAGGGAATTCTAAAACTGCTTGGAAAATCTCCTGGTCAGATGCTAAGGAGGGGCTGCTTTGGGGAAGGTCTTGAGTTTCAATTTTATTAGCAGTTGTCTCTCTCCCATTCTGCAGTGGTGCTAATGTAAATGACAGTTAATAGTAGCAAAAAGGAAGGAGAATGGGGGCAACTAATATGAAGTAAGAGGAGGAAAAGCAGAGGTCATCACACCTGCTTCTTTTCAAATTGCTGTTTATTATCTGCTTGCTGTTAGGATGAGCAGAGAAGTGATAAAAGGATGAAAATCAAGAACTGTGTGAAAGGAGAATTAAGATTTAAATAGGAAAGGAGGTTAATGCATGCATTATGAGAGAGTGTACCGTATTTCTATCTGAATAGTCTGGTTTAGCATTTTTCTTCTCATATGTGTTTATTGTAGCTTAGTAGTCTGCAAGTGAGGTGGAGAAAGACTGTGTACTAAAGTGATATCAAGAACAGAGAGTTCTACTTTAAATTTCTCAAAGGCACGCTTGAATTTGTTTTGTAATAGCACTACATGTGTCAGACCTTACTACTTTGCAGCAAAGTGCTTTTCTTAAACCTAACCCAAAGGCATATATATATATATATATATATATGCATAAGATGGTATATAGATATACTTTAGATATATATAGATCTAAAGTAACACCATACCCTAAATGTAAATATCAATGGAAATGTACTTTTATCAAATTAAAACTTAAGAACTTGAACTTCATGAAGTAATCATTAGTCAGCTTGTTTGTGTTTCTAAACATTTTTAAATTTTCATTGTCATTTTTGGAAAATTGTGATTTTAATTATAAGACTAACTATATTCTGTTTTCTATACTAACATTTCTGACACTTCTATTGACTTTTTACTGAAATTTTTCGTGATATACTTATATCAATATTTTTTTAGTGCACACCAAAGTGTGGCCCAGGATTCAAACACCGAATTGTTCTGTGCAAAAGCAGCGATCTTTTAAAAACTTTTCCAGCGGCGCAATGCCAAGAGGAAAGCAAGCCACCGGTCCGCATCCGATGTAGTTTAGGCCGATGTCCTCCTCCTCGCTGGGTTACTGGAGACTGGGGACAGGTAAGATCATATTAGTTGTTACTGCTGTTAATCTCCTACACATTAGTAAGAGATATTTCCCATGGCTGCAAGAAAGCCTTCTGTCCTGTTTGTGTTAGATTGAAATTTGCTTCTGAATGATAGCTGNTTATGCAGTTTTTCTAAACAAAATATACTGAGTTTCCTTCTTTATGTTTTTGCATCTCAGTTTTGATCTGTGGCCTCTTTTCAAAATAATAAATGGATGTTTCAGGTTCTGAGTTTGCTGGATAAATTGCCACTAATGAAGATTTAACTTAACTAACCAAAGGACAATAACTTGTGGTATTACAGACTAATTGGCTTTTCTTTTATGATAGTTGTTCAGATGTGCATTTCTTTGAAATTGAAATTGTACTTAGAACTGCTGTTTAGCTATAGAAAATATTTTTTTTTAAAACAGCGAAGTATTTTTAGTTGAAAGATAGTTTCCCTTTTCCTTAAAAAAGTCCTCTAGCAGGTTTGAATCCTCAGTTTTTCTTTTTATTCTAGAGTGATTATATCTGTGTTGAAAACATGCACTTAAACTCATGCACCATATACAAAATAGTGTAAATTATATTCTTGTATGTCAAGTCTGAACTGTTCAGGGAGCCAACATTACATTGTGTTTTATTTTCTTTGAAAGACAAGTGCTGACATATACTGTCAAAAAAGAAATATTCTAAACTATTGTATGAAAATTATTTTTTGTATTAACCAAATCTCTTCATATGCTTGTGTTCTTTAAAATTTGTGCATGTGCTTTCCTGTTACCTTGTTTCGTATTTAAAAATTTACTTTTCTATCTTTGTTATTTTCAGTGTTCTGCACAGTGTGGTCTTGGGCAACAGATGCGAACAGTACAGTGCCTCTCATACACTGGACAAGCATCCAGTGAGTGTCCAGAAACACTTAGACCTCCATCAATGCAGCAGTGTGAAAGTCAATGTGACAGTACTCCCATTTCCAACACAGAAGGTAAATTTGCCATCTTAATATAATTTACTTTGGATAGAGTAAAGTGACATGGTTAGTATTACTGCATTCATTTATTAGTAAAAGTCTCGATGACATAATCTGTCAAACTTTAAATTTTGTAGTCTAATTTATAGTCTAATTTAATCAGACTATTAACTACCTTCATCAAAACATATTTTTGCTAGAGTATGTATTAGATAATAGCCTCAAAACAACTTATTAATGTTTATGAAAAGCTCCAGATCTGAACTCATAACTTGTTCAAGCCAACCTCTTAGGAAATGCTGTCTTTAAAGCAGAATTGGAAAGATAGGTAGTGAAAAAAAAAGTTTCCTCATTGGTGGTAAAAATTTAGAAAAATTGCTTACCAGATAAGCACATTTCCTTTAGTCTGGAAGGGGGAAAGGAACAAAATATTACCAAATTACATGTCCAAAAATCAAGAAAGATTGTACAGCAGTAATTGTTTTAAAAGTTATGCCCTTAATTTTGAGTACTTGGCCACAATGTCACTAAAACTGCTGTTTTTAACATAACTAAACTTTGTGCAGTTTATAATGGAGTATTTTTCACATGGGTTCTCCAACTACATTGGAGTTCAGTATCCTATTTTTATGGACCAAAAAAAGCTAATTTATGCTACAGTCTATCCCGATTTGGTGTTTGTTCAATACCCACTGTATCCTTCCAGGTTCATGCCATAGATTCAAAATCGTCATAAAAGTTTGTCAAATGGAGATTTCTGTGATAAAATCTTCCCAGAAATACACTCATTGTTCAGTGTGTGAGCATTGTAATTTACTGCTTGGAAGTTTTAATTTTAAAAAGGGGCATATCATTCTATATTGTCATTTGAGAAACATTCCCATAATATAATTTTCCTTGGTTGTTTTAATTCCCAGTTGTATGTTTAGTACTCTCAGGTAATCTTTATGTGACGATTATCAATCTAGGAAGCTTTCTGTCCTTTAAAGTTCAAAGGCTAAACAAGATTTTGTTTCTAAACATAGTGTTTTTCTAAAGTACTTTATAAGTGCACTGTTTAGTCATGGTCTCCTCTTAATTTCAAGATGACATGGCCACTGTTGTTATTTATAGCTATAATGTTAGTAGTTCTTCAATATTACCGGGAAAATATGCTAATCTTCTATAGTCGAATACAGTCAGGAGTTTTCTGTGTGTCATCTGTGTATGCTGTGTGGCTTTGGACTTCTTTACAGTGGAACTGTGCAGGGTAACTGAAAAATAAGCATGTTGCTATTGGTGGGTTTTAGGCAGTTAGACCTACACTGGAAAACTTTTGAGATCCACAAATAAGAAATATTGCAAATCGTTTACATACTATTCTAGATGGACTTCAGCTCTTTTGCCAGCACTATGAGTGGGCTGGGCATGAGCCAGCTCCTTACTGACAGCCATGCAGCCTTGTTAGCACAGTTAGGAAGAATTAGAGGGAAAAAGATGCAGCACAATCTGTTCCAATGGATACAATTCCTGGCACATTGCCACTTTGCATCCCATTTTTGCTTATGTCCCACACTGAAGGTATTTACTGGAAACAACTGATTATTTGTAAGTGATTAAATGGCTCAATAGTAAATGTAGTCCTGAAGTTAATTTAATAATTTAAAATACCTACATCCTTTCAGAAGAGCCTTGCTGCAGTCCATAAAATACTAATGTTGCCCTATCCCAAAATGAGACAAAAGTTTTGCAAGTTTATCAAAGTTTTGCAAAGTTTTACAAGTATATCTTAAATGTACATTCTAATTTATACGCATTTCAGAGCTGGTATTAAATAGTGACTATAAGAAGAACAAACTAAGGATTTGGAGAATAATGTGCATGTATTGCACATTTTTGCATTAAAAATGTCCTCTTAGACACAAGAGGAGGTGGTACCTCTTGTGTTAGTAAAGTGCTAGCCTTTAAACAGAGAGGCATGTATTTTTCAGTATACTGGAGATGATGACAAGCATCTTGATGACAAGTCTCAAGAACTAACTAATCCTAAAGAGCATGACTACTTTTGAAAAGATAATACTTTCTGAGAAAGAAATATTTCTGTTCTGGATTTTCCTCATGAATATAAGTGTGAGAGGGGGATACTTAACCTGTACGCTTGCTTCTGTCTCTCTCCTGGTGCAGGAGGATGTGAACTGTGTACCAAAATTCGAGCTTCATGGAAGGAGTTTTTCATAGGGGTGTTTCTGCCCCCTAGGAGTGCATGCATGTAGCAGAGCATACCTGCTCACACACAGAGGCTTTGTCCACAAACCGTCCAGAAACACTGCACTCATGCTTTGGGGACCTCTGCGTGGCAAAAGCACTTTCAGCAGCAGGGTCAGACTACCTGAGAGGATTCCCTTCCTATTTCAAAACCTTGCAAAACTCCTGATTCCCTTCACTTGCCTAACTCTGTTGCTCGCAGCCTAGGGAACCCATTCAGCAATTTCTGGACAATTGAATTTGGCTAACCCAGGATAAGAAAATACATGTTTTTGAGGGAGTGTGAACCACTCTGCAGTATAGTGATCATTTTGGCAAAGTTCAAAAGTGCTTCACTAGGGAAAGTATGGGTTGTTTACATTAAACAGTCAAAATTTTGGGGATACAGAAATAGTAAAAGAAAGTCTTGTCACACTTTACATCTGTTCTATGTTTTCTTTAAAGTCTTCATTGGGGATTTAGAATATCGTAAACGGGGTTTTGATGGGCTGCTGTTGATGAGGGTAATGTTGCATTTGCTGCTGCAAGGGAACTACAAGCAGCATTTACCACAGAATTTGAAACGTATTATTTTGTTCTGTTAAATATGTCTGCTGAACCTAGGCTGCCAAAGAGCATCTGAAAACTTACCTGGAAAACTATTTTATCTATTTTTGTAATTTCAGTTTTCCTTGTGTTTTATGTGATATGTCTTCGCAGTCTCTTTAGCTAAAGAAGGCATAGTGACAGTGATTTTGTTACTGTAATATCATAATATTGTCTGATGTAGCCACAGGGTTCAGGAAGGAAGGGTTTAATACATGTAGCTTACTGAAACTTATTAACAGTTTTTACTAGGAATAAAAATGGCTCTGCTAAACCTCTTCCATT
Organism: Nycticryphes semicollaris; assembly: GCA_013400055.1. Taxonomy (NCBI): domain Eukaryota; kingdom Metazoa; phylum Chordata; class Aves; order Charadriiformes; family Rostratulidae; genus Nycticryphes; species Nycticryphes semicollaris. The sequence continues at coordinate 11,145 of VXBJ01003011.1, forward strand.
CACCACAGGCCTATGAAGAACAGTCTACTTCATCAGCCACCATATCTATTTCAAAACTGATTTTTAAAACAGAAGTTGTGGGCAACTTCCAGAATATTGTCTCACTGCTGTCCAAATAACATTGGCTGAATATGGTCCAGTTTTAGTCAAGAGGAAAAATAACTAAAAGAAACATGAAATAGGATAATTTCAAGATGTGCTCCTAGCAAAAATGCATTTAGTGGCTTTACCTGTATTTTACTAAATATATGTATGAAGGTTATTTTGGGGATTGAGTGAACTTTTCACATCTCAACAAATCAAGTGAACCTTTTTATTCCTCACTTCATTTATAATTCACCATCTGTCTCTCCTATATTCCCAGTCTTCACAAACACAATGACCTGAAATATTTCTGGAAGATATTTGACCTCTTTTGGGAAGAGTTTTTGAAACTCAGTGAAACACAGTGACCACAAGCAGTTGCTGATAGGGAAATATGTTTGTTTCAACCAGCTACCCTCAATGGCATTTTCCCGGCATCCAACTCCTTCCAAATTGAGAATTAAAAAATTTGAAAAGCAGTACATAGAATTAAAAAATTAGAGAAGTAGTACATAAAACATTGAGTAAGTGGAGTGAAAATATTACAATGAAAACACTGTATCTGTGTTAAAGAAATGAAAGTTTAAATAATGTCCTGACCTCTACTTATCTAGTGAAAACCATGCATATTGCCATTATGCATATTGCAATTACCAGAAATACCAGAAATACCAATATTGCAATTACCAGAAGTTCAGCCTCATTGCTGCACTTAACTTGCTGCTGAATTACAATTGCAGCATGAATGCACTGTCCATACCTATCTGTTTCAGAGCAAAAGTAATGTCCTAGGAGATTGTATGTGGCAGGAAGATAAACAGGAATAACTGAATGATTTTACATGCTAGCTGTCCTTGTTTCGCTCTTACTTTTTTTTTTTTTTCCCCTTACCTGTTTGGTGTTTCTGTTGTCCCTTTCATATTTGACTTGCAGGTATCTCAGAGTCAAGGACTGCTGTTGTGTCAGGCCTTGGAGCGACAGCATCCTGGCCTCCAGTCTTCACTTCTAGATATCAAATCAATACAAAATACAGTAATGGTCAAAGTACTAGTAGTTCATCTCCTTTTTTATTCACATTTTTTGTATAGCTGTTGTAAATTGAGAAAGATTGTAGGAGGAAGCCAATATCATGTGCAACCTCAAAAGAGTAAAAATTTACAGAATTCTTTTAAGACAATAATTTTCTGAGAATTTATCTAATTTCATTCTTCCCATCAATTAATTTTTGTAATTCAACCTTGTGGGGTTTACTTTTTCTTCATATAGGTCTTCTGTTCCTACACATGAGGCAGATCTCCTTGCCAAAGTCCTATTTTAATATCAGTCCAGAAGGAGCTATGCAAATGCTTTTAACTAAAAGTTGCCTACCAAGCATCTATCATAATATTCACTCCCATGCAAAGGAAATCTTCAGCAACAACTTCTGAGCTGTCAGACACAGCTGTATGTCCAGCTATATCACAATTAGTACTGGGCACGTTCCAAACTATTCCATTCCCTATTCCCGCCTTCTTTCTATGGTAAGGAGACTGAGCTGGAGGAGAACCATAGCATATTCCAGCAGTGCACCTGTAATGTACCCCCACAAGTCACTTGGAAAGAATAAACCCTTCCTCTGCTCTGTCTCCCTTCCTGGGAGAGTTACCTACCAGTAGGACAAGGGCTGCTGAGGCAGTAAGCCCAGCATACAGGGAAAACACAGCTATGAAAAAAAGGTCTTACATGTGTATTACAGGCATAAATATGGCTTTTCCTCCTGTATATAATAAATTGTAGATGTGTGGAACCAAGCCTGAAGTGTAACCCACCATTCAGTCCAGTTGCTGAACTCACACTATTAGTGCCTTTATTCGTAACAAGTGTCATTTTCTCCATCCTAGTTAGCTACAATGCACATTCTATTTCAAGGATTCTTACAAATGCAGAGGCATGGTACTAAGTAGTGCGATTTGTGTTAGATTTTGGATAACCTCTCATGAGTGGATAAAATAACTCCTGAGAAAAAAGCTATAAGAGTATTGTATGAAAAATGACTCACATTTCCTAGCTAAAGTAGCCATTTGTCACAATAAATGATAATTCTTCCAATACAAAGTGGGTGCTCTTCTAAATGCCTGGGAGAGAAGCCCTGCAAACATTTTTATGGCTTTTAAAAATATATTGTGTGCACTAGGGTGGACTAGAAAGAGTAATTACAAAGAGGGCGAGGTAGGTGGATAGAGAAGCAGCATGTTAAGTGTCAAATTGTCTTTGTACTTAAATTTTTATTTCTGATTTTATTTTCTCTTTAATGCTCTTAATTATTAGAGTGCAAAGATGTGAACAAAGTGGCATATTGCCCACTGGTGCTGAAGTTCAAGTTCTGCAGTCGAGCATACTTCAGACAGATGTGCTGCAAGACCTGCCAAGGACACTGACCCACAAAAAGCACAAGAATGTGCCTTATTATCATTGTGGAAGAGTGTCCATCGAAGAGAGCCACACAGCGGAAAGAGATTGACGTCCTTGCATATGCATTACCCTGTGGAAAACGTAACCACTGGTCAGCCCCAGCTGACAGGATTTCAATATTATTTTAACTTCTGTGAAGTGGGATTTATTAATCCAAAGTGCTGGACACAGTATAAGGAGGGCATGCCAAATTGGAAGGATCCACACAACACATATATAATAGCTTACTGTGGAACATTTGTGTTCTTTTGACTAAATCCAATAGTCTGTTTACCTCCTTGGACCATTAAAATAATTTTTATTATGGACTTAGCAATGACACTGAATCCATTTGTATTTAAAACTGTTTAAAATGTAGCTGTTATGACTTGGTCTACTATGGAATTAAAGAAGAATCAGAAAAATGTTAAGTCATAGCTTAAAAATCTTAACTATTTTATCTCACGACACAGCACCACAATTTAAATTATAAAATGAGTTTGGAAATGTTATTTAAGGGGCAGAAATTAAAAAAAAATATTTTTCCTTCATTCCACCTAGTTCCTGTTGGAGTAATCCGTATTTCCTGAACACTGCTGTGAGCCATATATAAAGCTATACTAAACAGAACAACCATAAGGAACTTAGTTTTAAGAGATGCAACAGTTATTGCAGTGGTGCTCGAAATACAAGTGTGCTATGAAACAAAATGCAGTCTGTGTTGCAGGCTTGTAGCCATCTTACCATTGCACAAGTGAAGCTGTGATTTCCACTGAAAGGGAACATATTTCAGTATCATATCAGGAGGCAGACTCCAACAGTCGTGAAGACGTATTGTCAGCTCCTTCACTACTACCTTACAGGTTGCTTAGAACTTACATTTTGACTCCAGCTCACTTTGTTTACAACACCAGCCACTAAGAAGAAACAACTTTGTGGGTATCTAGCTCTGGTTTACATGTTACTGTTGACTCTCCAAAACTAAGGAATTCTAGTGCAAAAGATAAGCCTACTGTGTAAGAGCAACAATCATTTGTAAAAGCTGGAAGTTAAAATGGATTCCAGATGTTGCCTTTTTTGATACCATAGCAGAAGGGCATTTGTTTATGAGAAAATTCAGGAGACCACATCTGAGTGGGAAAGGATTACAACCAAAGAATAAATGGCTCTTGAAGGTATCTAGGTTCTCTTCACATGAGAAGTCAAAAGTGTGCTTAAGGCCTATTGAACTATCAGGAGTAAGGCACACTGGAACATAGGTGGCTAGAATGAAGTCTGGCCACCTTCACCTAAATGGCCAGGTACATATTTAAAACTAGTGGCAGCTTTCAGCATGAGATGGAACAAACTCATGCCTCTGGATTAATAGCTAGATGCCTTAACTATTCTGCCATACTGCACTTACTTCACATTACCATATTTTTAATATTCACCAAATACTTTGCATTTTTAAATGCGAAACCAAACTACTTAGGCAAGTCACATTCAAGAATCTGCTATAAGAAAGTTAATTGTTGTGCTCCTCTTCCCCTTCACTTTTCAGTAACAGACTCAACAAGGAGATAAGGAATGTAGGTACTTGTTTATATTAATATATTGTACTTGAACACTTGCATTTTTGCAGCAGGTACTTGATGAATGTGCTTTTGTGTCCAACTATGCCTCCTTTGTTGTAGTGCAATTAAAATTATGTGAACAAAAACATGTTACAAATTCTAACTCAAATAGCACTTTTTTAAAAAAAAGTACTCTTTTCAGTGAAAAATTATTTCAAAATACCATTGATTGAAGTGTACCCAGTTATCTTACCAATAACAAGCCAAATGAGTTGCACACTATTTACTAATGTGAATTAACATGGGACAACAGATAGTGTTAACAAGGCTCATGCTATGAAATTCCTTCAACATATTGACAATCTATCCTTGGGGTTTTGTGTAGCCCACATATTCATGACCACCAAATTCCTGTCATCTGCTACCTCTTGTCAGTATGTCCACTTCCATATGCCTGTGACCAGTGGAATTCATTTTCAATTGGCTTGCATGTATTCACATATGCTTATCTGCTGCTCTCGTCTCCATGTAAACAACTCCTGTTAAAACTGACACCGGCAGATAAAAGCCCCAGTCTTCAGGAGTTGCACATAGGGATTAAGGGCAGTATGTAGTCCTTCTGTGTTAAGTGAATGAACTTTCTATATCCTTTTGACAAAACACCTTGGTGCTAGCATGCCCTGGCTAGGTCAAAAGTATGATGAAAGGGAAAGGGGTTGCTATGGCATTCCCCAAGCAAGAGGCCTTCCTTGTATCAGGGTCCAGTTTTTTTAGGGGATGATTTTATTTATCAGCTAATGTGTTTTTTTCAGCTAACATTAAAAAGGGTTTCTGTGTAT
>VXBJ01003011.1:16072-27310 GCA_013400055.1 Nycticryphes semicollaris
TTTTTAAAAAAACCTTTTTTTTTTTTTTTTTTTTTTTTTTTTTACCTCACTTAGAAATGTAAAGAGTGTTTCCAAAGACACATTTTGCTCTCTTACTGGTGCTAGAACACTAGGGAGTCAGATGTTTACTCTGCAACATAACAGCACTGAGGTTGGAATCTAAAGAACTCCCTGGAGCAACATTTAATTGTATTGTTAAAGGGAACAAAACTCAGAATGTATGTGGATTTACAAACTAAGCAATGCTTCAAACTAAGACTGAAAAATGAAACCTAATTCAAAGAAAAATAATTGGTTTCCACAGCACAGTTCATTGCTGCTGCTACACCGTAGCCATCTATATAATCTAAGCTGAATAGTGTTATATTCCTAAATAGTGACAAAAGGACTATTTGTATAGGCTATAAGTATGATGAGCCTAGATTCAAATAGTAGAATATGAAATGCAGAAATCAGTCTGGTGCCAGTATGTCCACTGAGCAATACTGTCAGCTGAAGAAGGTCAAAACAGAAAGAAAAATCTAGAGATTAAACCCTCAAGCTGTATACACCCAAAAATAGTCCATTTTGTTAGGAAACGTGTAATGGAGTGAATGTCACATAGATATCCTTAATAATACAGACTGAAATTACCTTTGTATTATTGTGATTAGTTGCTTATTATTTTATACTCAGTATTAATGTGGTACACTGTTACTTTATTATTATTGTTGCTTTTGTAAATTATATTCTAATTTATTGTCATGTTTCTTAACATTTGTTCTACATTCATTCTCCTGCTTGTAATGAAAACAAAAATATTGTAACACTTGATGCAGTGAAATTCCACACCAGGCACAGATTTGTTTTTAACATAGATAATTTAGTAAAATAAAACTGCAGCTTTTAAGAATGATACCCATGGTACAGTTGTCTATTCCATGATTTACAGTTACTAGATTTCTGTATGCTTAACGTTTGCTTCGTCAGATGCATCAAAATATATATAAGAAGTTTTCTCTCAAGTAACACCTATATTTTATGCTAGAATCTGTCCTTGGCAGCAGAGATGTTTGTCATATTGTCATATATAAGCAGAACAATAAGGAAAAGGAAAAGTCAAGAACATGGTCATGTACATTATTAGATAATATTTTAGCCTAAGCAATAATGTAGATCAAGAATGAAGTTAATAGCAGCAAAAATATCCTGTACTTCTTGGAGTGATTTCATTAACAGCCAGTCAATGATAACAATAACAATAAAGTGTCCTTCTTGCATTGAGCTTGTAAGGTTTTATCTGAAGTTTATCTGAAGCCATAATGTTTTTACATGTAAAGAAGAAAGTAATTTCAGAAGACTTGGTGCTTGGGTCACTGTTGCTGAGAGGTGCTTCTTTTCTTACCTGGTACAGTAAAATGGTCTTGTGGAAATGGAAGTCTCTGATCAGGTCCTATGAATATTTCTTGTGTCTCAGCTAAAAACCAGTTTCTGGTTTAATGAAAATAACCACTCTGCTATTATGAGTAGGATGTTAAAGAAAGTACAGAGAACCTTAAGTATTTTGACAAGACTTTTACTCATTTTGATTATGATTTTATTCTATTTACAAATGATTATTCAAAAACCAATTACGTGTTTTAAAGGTATGGCTGTTTCTACCTGTGCTCTACCTGTCACAAAGTATTATTGCCCTACAGATCAAAAGTTAAAGATGGAGTAGTCTTAACAATAACATAGTCCAATAACTGTTTTCTCTGGCATTCCAAAACTTTGTTGATTTTCCTCCCATACATTCACACTACAAGTTACTACCTGATATGTTTCCCACTATTGTTTAGTTTTTAGTATTATTTCTGCCACAAACTCCCCCACCCCGTCCCACCCCGAACATTTGTGTTTTGGATTGTAATGTCAGACTTGGCACAGAGAAACAGATGCTGTTGTGTTTCCTTCTCTTTTCCTTACCCTGCTACGTTAAACCTAACATCACCCATGCTGACTGTAGAATTCTTGGGACGCAATATTCCCTTCAGTGTTCTTAAAATATACTCTTCTTGCGCCTGAACTTCCTTCTGGAGCCAACCCTGCTATTATAATTCTCTGTTACACTTTTTCAATTTATTTCTTGAGGAAATGGACAAAATTTTTCCTTGAGATACTTGCTTTTCTTTTCTGTGCTTTCCCTAGCTATACCCCACAACTGTTCCTTCATCAGTAAACTCCCTGTTCTCTCTGAAGCTATCTGTTCTACAAGAAGGACTTCTAAATATCCTCTGTAGAATGCTGAACAGGCCTTGGTTGCTTTGCTGACTTTTTTATTGTAACTATTTTTTATTACTAGGAACTAAGATCCAGGACTCTTCTGTGGAGGTTTACTGCAATAGACTTTGGATGAGTCCTGCGAGCCTCATCTGGAGTCAGTCAATCACCAATATAATTCTTAAAAGAAAGCCATTACTAAGCTGAGGCTGTCATTGTGCGAGAAGTGACACCCTATCTGGCTGTCTTCCCTTCACCACAAGCAACAATTAGGTGGAAGGGATGGATAATTGCTTCTGTGTGGTCCCTCCAATCTCTGTCCTAGACAGAATAGTGTAAGAGCATTTGCATTCAGTAATCAGGAAGGAATCCCAAACAGATTTAAAAGGGCTCAGTCAGCCACAGAACGAGGTTCACTAGAACACCAGAANTTTCCCACTATTGTTTAGTTTTTAGTATTATTTCTGCCACAAACTCCCCCACCCCGTCCCACCCCGAACATTTGTGTTTTGGATTGTAATGTCAGACTTGGCACAGAGAAACAGATGCTGTTGTGTTTCCTTCTCTTTTCCTTACCCTGCTACGTTAAACCTAACATCACCCATGCTGACTGTAGAATTCTTGGGACGCAATATTCCCTTCAGTGTTCTTAAAATATACTCTTCTTGCGCCTGAACTTCCTTCTGGAGCCAACCCTGCTATTATAATTCTCTGTTACACTTTTTCAATTTATTTCTTGAGGAAATGGACAAAATTTTTCCTTGAGATACTTGCTTTTCTTTTCTGTGCTTTCCCTAGCTATACCCCACAACTGTTCCTTCATCAGTAAACTCCCTGTTCTCTCTGAAGCTATCTGTTCTACAAGAAGGACTTCTAAATATCCTCTGTAGAATGCTGAACAGGCCTTGGTTGCTTTGCTGACTTTTTTATTGTAACTATTTTTTATTACTAGGAACTAAGATCCAGGACTCTTCTGTGGAGGTTTACTGCAATAGACTTTGGATGAGTCCTGCGAGCCTCATCTGGAGTCAGTCAATCACCAATATAATTCTTAAAAGAAAGCCATTACTAAGCTGAGGCTGTCATTGTGCGAGAAGTGACACCCTATCTGGCTGTCTTCCCTTCACCACAAGCAACAATTAGGTGGAAGGGATGGATAATTGCTTCTGTGTGGTCCCTCCAATCTCTGTCCTAGACAGAATAGTGTAAGAGCATTTGCATTCAGTAATCAGGAAGGAATCCCAAACAGATTTAAAAGGGCTCAGTCAGCCACAGAACGAGGTTCACTAGAACACCAGAAACTTGGTAGTTGTCCCAAGTATATTTGGCCCAGCTAAATGGGGAGTTCATGTCCAGTTTAGGAAACTGAGCCACTCAGAATGCTGTATGGTGTGCATTTAAGGATACTGCGTCCCTTAAACTGGCATGTCACCTGAGTACCACAGGTCATTTATTTTCTTTTATTTCTGTGCAGGACTGTCATTTTCATTGAGCTGGACAGGCTACCAGACACATAGTGTATGCTCAGAGATCATACAGCTGTCAGTTAGAAAATTACAGAAATCTGACCTGGAAAGGATATAAGTATGTATTTCTGCATTAAGAGTGGGAAGATGCCATTTCTACAAACAGAAAAGCCTTTTCAGAGAAGATGTAGCAAGATCACTAGATAAATAATCTTATTTCTTTAGTAATCCTGTTTGGAACAAATTTGTCGGATCACAGCTTGAGATAAAAAAGGAAGTGTTTTGGAAGTTAGAAGTGAAGGCACAGCCAGAGAGTGCTCCAGGCTTCAGTTGCTGTGACCACCCAGAGGGATCAGATTTGGCCTGGCTGATAAGGGATAAGCCATGGCTTTTGGAAATTGGATTTCTTCAATGCTATGCAGATCAATATCAGTGTATTTGTTTACTCTTCTCAGTCCCTCCTTGACATCAAAGTCTTTAACTGTACAAGTTCTTAAAATGTGGATGGCGTAACAAATTTATTTTATGTTTGAAAATCCATCTCACAATATGATTTATCTTTTGCAATGAAGATCAGTCTTCTGTGTAGGATTCAAGATCTCCCTCTCCTTGGAAGCAAATTGGTACTGAGTAATGCTTTGTGTGCAAGTAAGTTGTGGTAAGAGTTCTGCACATCTGGGAATGTCTTCCAGTTATATCTTTATGGAAATACATGGACCTTCAAGTTAACTAGAATTTTGAGATAAAAACTTAAGTTGAGAGTGCATTTTATGTTGTTATTACCTCATTTGTTCTGAGGCCAGCAAAGCTTTATAAAGCAAATAATTCTACAGAAGTGCAGGGTCACTGCCTTCTAACATCTTTGAATGCTGGTCAGAGACAGGGTCAGGGCCTCGCGCACACACGATGACATGTGTTTGAAAAGTTTGCAGTCCATTTCCAAGATGAACTTTCATTCCTCAGAAACCAAACAGTGGGACAGGACTTCTCTTCCCTCTATCATCTTCTTCCCTTTGGTGACTGCTTCTCCTCTTTCTCACTGCTTTCACTCGTGTGGAACTCATCTTTGGTGTGCAGTACTGCCATCTTTGATCTGATATTTTTATGTGAACATTGTTAAGGGTTTTCACATCTGTAACTTAACATTGCTGCATGTTAAACATGCTAATTTTAGGCTGGTTTTCCAAATTATTTATTGAAGTATAAAAACAAATACAAAATCTAAATAAGAATTTAAAGAAACAAATAACATGGATGCATTAAAATGTGTGTGTTTTTATCAAGTAAGGTACCAGAGAAAGATAATTTTTCACTACTTTTTCTACTGCAATGCTTAAAGATCCCATCAAGATGCTTTCTCCTATTATGAAAAATAATAATTAGGAGCAAATGAGATAGGAGCAAATATAAATAGAGGGAACCGAGCCTCTCTTTTGGTCTCTCAGATTCTTTCACATTTAGTCCTTGCTATTGAAATGCACTATCAAAACAATACCTTCTGCAACAAAAAGGAATCCCACACATCTCATTTGGCCTTTCTGGCTCAGTTTGCTTAGAAGTTTATTTATCTAAGATAAGGTTTCATTGTTGAAAACATCCTGTCAATTAGTAGATAACATTTGACTTCAGATGTATTATTCTTCACAAACATTTTGTCAAGGATAGGGCTGGTAACAGTTTCTAGGGAGGAGTGGAAGTATGATGGCTATAATTACACATAACAACTATCTCTTTCACAGAGTCCTTGTAAAATAGATTGTGTAACAGCCTATTTAAACAAAAGGGGAAATAATTTAGGTTGCATATTGCAGCAGCTACAGAGGGAAAATAAAAGGGAAGAATCCCATTTTGGGATTTTCTCTGTGGTTTAAGAAGTTGGATCAGCTTTGATTTCTCACTGTAATCTGGTAAAATGTTTGTAAAGCTAAAGGAAGATGGCTTGAATTCTATTAATATGGGTTGGTGTTTGCTTTTTTTTGAACTTTTTTAATTGAAGTCAGTGTAAGAAAGATCTCAAGCATTAAGACGAGCATCCTTCTGTAAAGTATTTGTGAAGATTTGTGAAGTTGCTATGCTGGTTTTGACACTTCTTGCAGTCATGATGATAATAAATTTTAATTAAAGAAAAACTACTGAAAACTATGAATTTGGGGCCTTGGTTTCATGGCTCTGGATGTATCTCCTCAGTCCTTTTCTGCTCCAGATGGAAAACTCCAACACATGACCCTTTTCCTCTCTGTATGAGAAAAACACATTTCTGTGACCATGCTCGGTACTCCCAGGCTGTGGGCAGGCAGTGAAACAGGTGGATGTGGCTTCAGACACTGTGGGTGCCTCTGCCTATGGCACCTTAGACAGCACTGCATGAAATTGCTTTCTGTGGGACATGGCTTTCCTGGCACACATGGCGGTGACAGGCCGCCACAGTCTTTCCAGGGCATCTTTCAAATTCAGCCAGCAGCCTCCTTGTAGCTTTCCTGCCTATGGCACTGGGTGTCCCTCAGCCCTTTTTGGGAGCCCACAGTGGGGCTGTGGCTCTAACGCATGCCCATCAGTGGGGCCATTCAGTGAGGGATGCTACTGGGCTGGAGAGGGACAGTGGGACCATGAGATGGAGTGGATGGGCTGGGCGAATATTAGGGGCTGAAGAAAGCTCAGGAAGCAAGGCGATCCTGAGGCAAGGTTTGGATGAATTAGTGGGAGACCACAGGTCCTGGGTAGGGCTGTCCCGACAGCAGAGGGGACATAACTACTGTCAGTAGACAGAGTGTTTGAGAACCTCTAGAAAAGCCTTGGGCTCAGGGAGGCCAAGAGAATTTGCCTTGCAGAAGCTCAGGCCTCTGTATGGAAAGTGGAGGGCCCATGCAGGACTGTGGAGACACAAAGACTCTTGGTCAGTTTAATCCCTTCAGTGAAATGAAATTCTGTATATACTATTAAAAGAAAGAAGACGTGACTCTCTTGGTGACTTGCAGCAGTGTACCTAACTCTATACATCTTTGGGTAGCCTGCTTTAATTGGCTATACTGTATTTAGCAGATGAGTGAACTGCAAATGATCACGAAAAGTAGCAGTTGCAAAAATGATGTTCATAAATCTGCATGCTGAAAAGACAGCAGCATTGTCAAATGCCAGATGCTTGCTGAGTCCCGTGAAATTCTGCTGAGCTGATGAACAAACACTTACAGCCTGTGTTGACTCTCAGCTGGTCATGAGGATAGTGAAGAGCTGCCAAGAGGTATGTTGCTTGTTAAGAGTCTGAGACTTAAAGCCTTCAAAACAATAAACCTCGAATGTCCTTTAAAAATTAAAGGCTGGGAGAGTTGTAATATGTTTTGGTAAACTTTGGACTGAAATTCTGATCATTCCTCTGTGGCTTGAGCAACTTGATTACAAAAGCAGTCACCTTGCATAGGGTGTCCAGAGTTGTGCAATGAAGTGCTGTGGTTATGTGTAAAATATCAGCTTGGTTTTGTTTGTGTTTTTCTTATTATACCATGAGTATCTTTCAGCAGTATATGTTTACTTGGATCAAGCTCATGCTGTTCTTGGAGGTTGCTTTTAGTGGTCTGTACTTACCTGAACTTAGTCTATGGAAGTTTGGAAAAGGATGTACAGATGAATAGTCAGTCCTACTGCCCAAAAATCTTGAGCCAGAATTTGGAAAAATTCATGAAGCTGCCTTTGGGAAAAAAAACCAAACCCAAACAACGAAACACCACCAAACCATATCCAAATTTCTGAGTTACTATCCTCTTGTTAGCCTTTTTTTAAGCCTTACAGTTTACTTTTTTTCATGTTTTCCCCCTTTGTCTACTGAGGAAAGCTAAAAAAACTGATTTTTTAAAGGTGAGAGGGAAGACAGGAAATGTGACAGCTGGTTCCATGTCATTGCAGTAGCCTTTCAGCAGAAAACACAAGTACTTTCAGATATTATGAAATTACAAGGTCTAGCAGAGTAATTATCCCAATCTGATTAAGGACGGAACACTCACTACACTTTTTAAGAAGTGTCAGTTATGCTTATTTTTCTCAGCAAAGGCAACTGTTTAATTTTTAGCTGTAGTCCCCAGTTTATAAAAATAATGACCTGACCTAGTGAACTGCTGCTTTCTTCTGGGCCATTTCAACAGATGGTCTACCATCTGGAAACTGCCAGAGTCCAGGGGTATTCTGCCCACATTGTATTTACCTCTAACATCTGTGATCTGCTAGGAAAGAGGAGGGTACACTACCAACGCTGTGCTAATTAGTAATAACAATCAATAACAGTCTACCAGCATCCTGCCTGACATTATTTCTTTCATTAACGTGCCTAGTGAACCTGGTGAAAGCTGGCTGCCTTTGACTTGGTACTACAATACCAGAATATGATACATGACAGTATAATAATCCTCCTCACAGACTCATTCTTATTCAAGGGCTCAGTTAATTACATCATAGAAATTTACCCAATCGAGACTGTAAATACATCTATAAATACTTCCAAGGCAGCAGGAAGACAACATAGTATTGTTCCAAATCAATTTTTAATCTGAAAAAAAGTACTTTTTATTAAAAGAATGAGAAACAGTGAATTCTTGGACATTACTCAATGTAATAAGCAAAGTATGTATAACTAATTATAGTACAGTACTTATTACAATGCGACTGCTAAATATCTTGAGGAAAAAAAATAGCAAAAGACACAATTTAAAATAATTTATAGTAAATAAACTTGGAAAAAGTCCCTCAAACTAAAACATCTTTTGCTGTTTAGAGGCAGATAATCCACTCTTAGTCCAGTGCACAAATTTGATTTGCAGTGCATTTCGAAATATTTATCTTCTTTTTAGGGTTTCCATCAGTGCCTAGGCCAATAACCTGCTGTGTATGAAAATGTCTGGGCAGTAATTGTCATTGTTTGCAAAGGTATTCTGGAAAATAGTGAGTTTCATGGCTTTTTGTAGATTTAAGGAATGAAATTACCAACACTGTATACATAATCCAAGTAATCTTCTGGCTTCAGAAGGTAAAAAAAAAAAGAGTTTAACAACAGCAAAACGTTGCTTTAATTTTTCTTCTGTTATTGGTCAGCCATAGGTGGACTGTGTTATAGCCAGTTTGACAAATATAGTATATATAGTAGGTTAGCAATTCTGTATAAGTACATAACAATGTTGAAGTAAACATATGAGGAAGAGTATGATTTTTCTTAGTGGATAATCTGGTCCATTTTCATATATAAGTAATTGATGAAGAACTATGCTGATAGGTTGATATCTGGGTGCTCCTGTGATTCATCCAAAATGAGTAACAAATAGCTGGGATGCTTATTTACTTTTACAGGTTTCTGAAGACCTCACGAAAAGGAATATATTGAACTGTTTAACTTATGTATGAGTGTTAAATAAAGGACCAAGTTTCCTTCAGTGTTGTTAATTGCAAACTGACAGAGATCTTTCCTAAATTAAGTATTCTGTCTCCTTTTTCTTCTACTTAAGATTCTTTTGCAAGCTGCCACATAGTTGGTAGGTTTGCAACCTACCACACATCGCAGAGTGAATGTACCTTTCTGATAGGCAACTGTTAAAGAAGTGATGGGGGTAAGGATATTTGAGGAAAGTCTCAGAATTTTGGCCGTTTTTTTTTTTTTAAAAAAAGAGCACAAACAGCATTTCTGACTCGGAACTAAAATGACAAGTAAGTCTTTAAAAGGTGTTTCCAGTGTCCTTTAAAAGCATGCATATGCACCAAGAAAAATACTTAGAAAGCATTGGTTAGAGAAACAATTTTGAAAATGAAAGTTTTCCACGATGACCTATATATTGCATAATTAATATGCAATTGCAGTTTATTGACATTGGAAAAATGCAAAACCCACTTATGGTTTCCCTTCATTCCTCCTTGACAGTTTTTACCATCACCCTATTCTTTAGTGGATCTTGATGCTCAGTTAATGTTTCAGGAATTCAGCAGTGTCGTCAAGATCATGTGTAAATAAGCATATCCAGGGACTAAAGTATATATTCACTGATGATTACATAAGCATTGCATCCACATTATACACAGCTTTTGGGAATTTCCAGCTTTATCTTATGCTACCTTGTCACAGATATATTTTTCTGTTAAAGAGGAATTCTTTTAAAAGTAGCTTAGGAATGATTTTGTGCCAGAAGTTGCCTGTCACTCCGTTTTTGAAAACTGTCACTATCAGTCATATTTAAACTTTAAAAGTTACAAGCATTTTATTCCATTGGTACCTGGAACCAAGTACCAAATCATATAAGTTGCATAATACGGTATTTATTTTAACATTCTCTTCCCTTCAGACTAGTTACCTGTTATAAGAATGAATACAGTACCATAAACTGCATTTACGCTGCTTTCCATCTAACATGAAATTTATTTTCTTTTTCACAAAAAAATATTTTTGACATATGTTTTTAACAGAACTACTTTGTCACATAATGAGCTAATTTTAAAATGGTCCTTTGCTTGTTGTGTAGCTTTATGCCACATGACAGTGATGCCACAGAAGAGAGGGAATGCACTTTCTGAATTGGCTTGCAGCAGAGGGCTTTCCTCACAAAACTGCTCCTTCTTTTTCATGAAGCTCTGGGAACCCAAAAGGCATATGGGAAATGAACTAGTAATACATGTGAGAGGCGGTACCATATTTTCTTAATGTTGCCCTGAAATAGTCTCTGATATATTACGCTGCCTGGTTTGATGCTGTCATCACAGCTGTGAGAAATGCCATATACAGATTTTGGACTATATACCAACAAAGTCAAGTACTTATACATCTGGAAACAGGAGACTCCAAAATGTCTGTGCAATGAAAGTGGAGTTAGAATTTCTTGTCCTTGAGGGCCTGTAAGTGCTCCCTCTCTTACTTCAGGTGCATTAGGGAACTGACTACTTCATCATTACTCATCTTCCAGCTTGGCACTGGAAATGTGGAAAGGTTTGAAAGAGTTTGGAAATTAACTGTGAACCCTTTGCTGTGAGTGTTGAGAAACCATCAGTCCTACGTAATCCCAGGCCCTTTCTAAAACTAATAGAAGTAGCTGTCAGGCTGTGAAGTGAGTCGATCCACAGCTCTTACAGTTCCTCTCAAAACTGCCTTTAGGTGGCTGTCCCCATTGGAAATTTTCTAAAGAGGAGGTTAAGGAGGGTTGTCAATAGGCTCTTTGATACTTCCTTTGTGGCTTGTAAGAGAGTTTCTGGAGTTGCTGATGGAGAAATTCTGGCTGAAGGAAAGCTAATCTTCTTAATGGTATTCCTGTGCCTTGGTGTTGGACCATACAACTCTAGTGAATAAGAAGTTGTNATCTCTTACCCTGTGGGGCATTCAATAAAGGGTTAAGATACAGGGGATGGTTGCTTTTGTAGTCCCCTTCAAAGGTTAGAAGAAACTATTCTTTATCACTAATGGAGCGTAACACTTTTTCCCTAGCAAGTTAATTATTTCTTAGATCTCTGCTTAGAACAAAGAAGTAGTAAAATAGGCCTGATCTGATAATCCCCCAGTACTGGAAACTCATTA
>VXBJ01003011.1:28054-38616 GCA_013400055.1 Nycticryphes semicollaris
AGTTAGAAGACCTTCAGTGCTGATGGTGCCAGTACAGTTGGAGCCAAAAACTACTTTGTCACTACAGTGATTAGGGCTGAGATACTCCTGGTTTTCAGGTAGTTAGTGGCAGAGCAAGAGAGGTCACATCATTGCTCTGAGAGGCAGTAAGTATCTGGTATTTTGGTGAAAATGTGCCTTTTAGAGGCTGCAGCTAATGCAGGCGTTAGCAGGGTAAGAGACATTTGGCCTCTTGATCTGACTTGCTAGGGCTGATGATGCATGTTTGCTTTCAGAAGATACAGTGCCATTCTGACAGTCTTTGCTTTGAAATCAAGCAGTGGTCTGGCATGTGTGCACATTAAGAGGCAATTTAAGTAGTCATCACTGAGCTTTGTTGCAGTCTGGGAGACTTAGATTCTGCATTTGTGTGATTAGATATTTTGAGCCCTGCTAGCAGGGGTAGAGAGACAGAAACTCTATTAATACTTTGCTTTCATATAGATATTAAATTATTTTTTTAAAAACAGCTGACAATAAATTGAAATATCAGCAGCTTGAATGTTGCTAGGTTTAATCTCAGTTATTGGATTCGTGGTGGTCAAAGAATTATAGATGCTGCAAGTCCAGGTGGTAAAATGAAACAGAAGCATTTAAAGCTGCTGTCTTGCTGAGTAGTTAATCACTTGAGGAGCAGGACATTATAAAAAAGAAAATCTAGTAATCTTAATAATAAGCATTGCTACCAGTCAAGCTTATGCTGTGTTGGTAAGGAAAAAGCAATTATGGTTTTTCTTTTCCCTATCTCAGGGAATCTTAGGCCAAAGTCAGTAAAGTGAGATTCCCCTTCTTGCCTCTTTATAATCTGTTCATTGGCCTCTCTATTAATATGAAGCCAAAAATCCTTTGGTTTTATATTTACAGAATTTATACTGTGTTACTGAACTTCGTCTTATTCTAAAAACAGTAGAAAAACTTGAGGTACCTGCTGTTTGTGCCAGAACTAGTTGAACTCTAGAAAAAAAATTAAACACTTGGCTCTAATCAGGCTCTCTGTTTCCAAGTGTGGTTTCACAATGGCAGTATTTGGAACCCACAGTCAGAATGTATATTTATCCCATCTAATTCTAGTACTTATCACCCCGTATCTGTCACTTACTATGTGATGTTGAAATAGGCAGAAGTTTTATGAAAAGACAAAGCTAGGCATAAGAAGCTCAGGAGAAATATAGCTCAGAATGTGTTCAAAATACAAGTCTTCTAAGATCTGTCAAGCAAGGCAGAACTATGATGAGACAAAAAAAACCCCCCAACACTGAAAACTAACCAACCAAACAAACAAACAAAAAAACAAACAAACAAAAAAAAGGACCAGAAAGAAAGGTGCGAAACTGAATAGCATGCTTAAAACCGAAATATTTTCCAAAGCTATTTGCCTATTTCTTTATTTTTAAATTTGAGTGATACGTTGTGTGATAAAACACCCAGAAAGGAGCTCAGAGACACAACAACAGTAGTAGGAGGAGGCCAAATAAGATCTTGCCAAGCCCATCACAGGAGCCAGCAGCTCAGTAAAGGCCCATCTGCACAAGCTCAGAGGAGCTCAGGGACGCACAAGGGCAGGCAGGAACCCAAATCAAGGACTCCTGAGGAATGACCACCTTATTCAGTCTCGTCCCCCAAAAATGGAAAAAATGAAGTGGAAGAGGAGCACCAGAACTATGTAAGGAGTGGTCTCACAGTGTGGTTTGGCTTGATGTAACTTTCTGTATTCAGACATGGCAGACAGAAAACAGGATTTTTCTGGATTATTCCTGAGGAAGTGGAAATGTGCTCTCTTAATAAGCTTCTGTGAAACTGAAATTCTTTTACATTAGTTTAAACTGGAGTGAGATTTTTTTTTTATTTCAGAGCTGTGGAAATTAGACAAAGATGTGTTATTAGCAGCTATCTCATAGAAAAGGTGTCTCCCTTGCAAGGTGAGATCTGCTTGAATGTAGTTCTCAGGCAGAGATTCAGCTGGCCTCTACCTGAAGACCTACATGCTTACCTAGTGTTCTACCTAAGTGTCCCACTTAGATGCCTGTACCTGGTGGTTGTACAGCCTTTGATCAACAGTTGTGGCCTTTGTAGTGACCTATCCAGTATGAAATGTGTCACAAAAATTTAGGTGGGATTTAATCCCTGTAAATCTGGGTCTGCTGTTGTCTCCTGGTTTTGTGCTTCTAGTTTAGAGAAAAATAAGCTGTGTGGATATGCCCAGGGTAAAGAAGAGGAAGGAGCAATATTATTACTTAATTTTAAAATGAGAGACCAAAACTTGGTCAAAATTATTTTGATTTTATTTTTCTTTACCTTGTGATTGATATACGCAGATGCTCTTAACTGGTCACAAATATTGTACCTGTTTTGTACTTCTTGTTTATCTTGGACCACGATGAATACTTCTATAATGTACTACGCTGTGTTATAAATCAAGGCATATTTTTGGGACTGAACATCTGTAAATGATCTGTCTGCCATATATTTTCGAACTGTTCTCCGTAAGTTAAAGCAGCAGCATTGCTTATGTTGCCAACATGGAGAAAGCTTATGTTTAAGCAGCATTTACTGAAATGGAGCTTTCCACATCCAGAACTAGCCCCTTGGATTTTTATGTATTTCCTTACTTTATTTCCTTCCTGTGCTTTGAGGAAGGGAGATAGCCCACTGTCAAACATAGATACATAGGTTTTGAGGAAAGGGAGGGAACAAAAAAAAGAGTCCGGTTCAACCCTATTAGCCAGATGTTTACCTCCATGCTTTAAAGTGACATCTGCCGATAAAAAAGAGTCCTGAGATTAAAACCAATTACCAAGCATACCAAACTGAGAGATAAAGAACCATATCTTAGTCAGTGATGCCTTGTGTAAGTTTCTTATACCACCAAAACTGAAGAACTAACTTACACTTTTCCTCTGAAGCCTAAGGCATCCAAGTAAAATATCTCAGTTTTTATACATGTATTTTGATGTAAAGGTGAAGTTTAAACTATACCAACATCAAATTACTTTTAAGCTCTGTTCATATTGGAAAACAATCTGACGGCTCTTAGTTTTTGAGGTGTAATCGATGTGCATTACATTTATTTAGCTTTTTACTGAAACAATTGAGTACTCCAACTAACCAACTTCAATATTCTTGTTAGTGGAAAAAACATCTAAAAGCACCTAAAAAGGCCAAGAACACTCCTTCCCTAAATATGCTTAGGGGATCTCCTACAGATCCCACCACACACTCAACCCTCACACCGCCTCAGCAAACAACACTGTAGAGATTTCTCTCTTCCTCTTTAAAGAGTTTGACTCTTATCTTTCTTTGTTCTGGCTGCAGTAGCCAAAGTAAAGTAATGGATAGAAAATAACTAGTACAATTAAGTCACATTCTTATTCAAAGTAAGGGGTTTATAACATAGAATCCTCTTTTCAATATCGCAGTTAAGTCTAGACTGCAAGATGGGGTTTCATCCTCCATCATTGCTTAGCAAAAGTGCAATGTGTTTTCTGAATGTACTGATATATTTTTGCTCATATATAAACATTCTAGCTATTTGAGGTTTTGATTAATAGAGAAAATAGAACTCTGTAACTGTCAATGAGATTATCATGAATCAGGAAGGGTCTTTGCAATCCAACAGCCTTTTAAGTTCTGTAAAGTGCAGTCATATAAAAATACTGGGTTTGGAAGTACCTGCATTAAGCATGCATCCAGTTGCAAAAGCTCTTTCAACAGTTATACAAAATTTGAAATGTGAAGAGACTAAGGAAGAATGAACTTAACAACTGGTTTAATATTTTTGCTCAAACTCCAGATCTAGACTGTATTCCTTGCTTGGTATTCTTCACTTTTTGCATAGGTCTACATTCCTGTTCGCAGACTAGCACAGTGTGTTGTGGTTGTGTGGCCAAATTTTCATGTTTTAAGGAAATTATTTATCGTACCTTTTGTTTAAATAAAACCTGAATTTCAGGTCTAATTCGGTTAATTAATGACTTTCTATTTTTAAAAAGGAGAAAAAAAATTCCTTTTTTCCACACTGGTTTATTGATATATCAGCTTGACTCTTACTGTTGTCTCTGAGATAACTAGATAGTCATGTCTCTTTATCAGGAGGATTGAGGTAATTTAATTTAATTTAAAATAGAAGAAAAAAATTAGAACAAGCTTTTTTATTATTACCCTCAGAGAGCTTGAGAGTACAGACAAAAATGTTTAACTGATCATTTGGTAGATATTATCCTGTGTAAGACACTGGAGGTAACTGAACATATGACAAACTTTTCATATTGTACTTCTATTATAAATCAAGAATAGAGGGAGAAGTGGGAGTGGAAATAGTTGTATAACAGTAACAGATGATTGCCTACAATTCCACCTCCTTTTGTGGGCCTGTCTGTTCCACTTAATTGCATCTTGTGGTCTGTAATTAATCTTTGATAAGCAGAGTTTTGTGGGGAGGAAGCTAGAAAAACATTCATTCTTGCTGTGAGATGTTTAGAAATCTCACTGTGTTTCATCATGTGGAAAAAGCCTCCTAAAACCTCTGGAAGACCTGGAAGATCTTGGTTACAACTCATCCTTAATTAAAGTCTCTTCCCGTATTGGCTGCAGAGACTCAGATTTTATGAGATTGTGAACAGACATCTATGAGAAAGAGACCTTCCAGCTCCTCAAACAACATGACCAGTCTTTATATGTTATTACTTCTATAATTCTGGGATTTTGTTGGGACAAAAGCTATTTACATTGTCCAAGCTAGGACAGATAATCCTGGTGCTAGACCAATATGGATAGTTAATAAATATCTAGGACCCACATTTGATAAATGGTCACATGTGGACTTCTGAAAAAATTAGAATTATTGGGATTTGGCCCTGCTACTTGAGACATAGAAACATACAGTAGTCTGGGTTGGAAAGGACCTTAAAGAACATCTAATTTCAATGGGCCATGGGAAGGAACACCTTCCACTAGACCAGATTACTGAAAGCCCCATCCAACCTGAACTTGAACACTTCCAGGGAGGGGGTATCTACCACCTCTCTGGGCAACCTGTTCCAGTGTTTGTTTCAACACCTTTCTTGTGAACATTTCTTCCTTAAATCTACTCTGAAGCTACCCCCTTTTATTTTGAAATCATTACCCCCTGTTCTATTGCATCAGGCCCTGCTAAAAAGATTGTCCCCATCTTACTTGAAAGCCCCCTTTAACTACCTGAAAAGCTGCAATAAGGTCTCCCTTAAGCCTTCTCCAGGCTGAAGAACCCCAAATCTCTCACTTTGTCTTTACAGGAGAGGTGCTCCACCCCTCTGAGATGTTCATGCCCCACCCACACCATGTCCTCGAGGTATGTCAATTGCACCACTCAGCTTGGTGTCATCTGCAAACTTGCTGAGGGTGCACTGGTGTCTATGTCATTGAACAGTACACTGATCCCAGTGTGGACTCTTGAACAACACCCCTTTTCACTGATGTCGTTCTGGACATTGAGCGGTTGACCACTCCTCTCAATGCAACCATTCAAACAATTCCTCATCCACCTAACAGACCATTAATCAAATCCATGTCTATCCAATTTAGAGAGAAGGATGTTGTGGAGGGCTGTCTCAAAGGCCTCACAGGGGTCCAGATAAATGACATCTGTACTTCTTCCCTTGTCCACTGATGTAGTCCCTCCATCACGGCAGGTCACGAGATTGGTCTGGCACAACTTGCCCTTGAGGAAGCCATGCTGGCTGTCTGAAATAACCTCCCTGTTCTCTGTGTGCCTTAGCATAGCTTCTAGGATTCCACTTCCTGTACATTTTCTTCTGGTCTCCTGCCATTCTTTCCTGATTTCTTACACCTGGGGATTGAGAGCTCTTGTGCTCTACGGAGAGCTTCCTTAAAAATCTGCCAGC
The DNA here is from genome assembly GCA_013400055.1 of Nycticryphes semicollaris. Classification (NCBI taxonomy): domain Eukaryota; kingdom Metazoa; phylum Chordata; class Aves; order Charadriiformes; family Rostratulidae; genus Nycticryphes; species Nycticryphes semicollaris. The sequence goes on from VXBJ01003011.1 coordinate 33,973, forward strand.
TCTGTTCTGTTCCCTTGTCCCTGAGGGGGTTTCTGAAGGAGTCCCATTGACTAAGTCCTTGAAATCCTGGAATTTTTCTTCCCTAAAGCTCAAGGTCTTGACTTTACTCTTCGCTTCAACCATATACCTGAGGACTGCAGACTCTACCAATGCATGATCACTACAGCCCAGGCTGCCTCCAAACTTCACATCACTGATGAGAGAACTGGCAGTGGTGACGAATGGGTGCAGTAACACATCTCCTCTGGTGGGGCTGTCTATTAATCTAGCTTAAGAAGTTATCCTCAGTGCATTCCAGGAGTCTCCTGGATTGGCTACAACTCACCATGCTACTTTTCCAGCAGTGTCGGGGTGGTTGAAGTCCCTCAGCAGGATGGGAACCTGCAAGGACTCCAACCTCCTGTAGCAGGAGTAAGAAGGCTTCATCAATAGCTGCACCCTTGACTGGGAAGCCCGTAGTGGACACCAGTCCAGCAGTCCCTTTGCTGTCTCAGTCTCTAATTATTGCCCATAAGCTTTCAACCTGATTGTGGCTATTCTTCTGAGAAAGATCTTCACACTTTATCCATTTCTTGATGTAGAGGGCAACGTTACTACCCCTCCTTCCTCACCTGTCTCTTCCAAACAGCCTTTAGCCATTGATAGCCACACTCCAGTCCTGGGATGCATCCCACCAGGTTTCAGTAATGGCAGCTAGGCTGTAGCTTTCTAGCAAAACAATGGCTTCCAGATCTTCTTGTTTGTTGACCATGTCGTGTGTGTTGGTGTAGAGGCACTTAATTTGATTTGTCAGTATTTTTAAGGAATTAGTACCAATAACCACAGCAATACTCTGATAAAGACATTAAAACCTGCATTTTTTTTCCATTTTCAAAAGTCACCAAAGAACTTGTGTATGATCACCCACTAGTTAATGATAGACTCTTCTCAACAGTTTACTTTAGGAAAAAATAAGGGATTAAAAATACTTAATGGAAATTATAAGTATCTTTTAGTGTGCAAAATTATTAATGTTGTTCATGCTGTGAGAAATTAGCTGACTTTGAATAACCCTATGTATTGCAGTGAAATAGCTTAGTGCTGTCTACTGGATGCCTAGAGGTATGCTCATTTCTTCTTCCTTTCCGTAATTTATGCTGCTTTCTTTGTCAGCCATGCTGGTGATTAGTTCAGGCAATAGATGACAACAAGGCACTCATTTCCTTTCTGTTAATCACTTATGGAATTGTAGCCTCAGGGCATGTCCATCAAAATATGCAACACAGGTTACATTCTTGAATTCCTGACTCTACTTGCTACACAGTAAACGGAAAGAGGTTTGAAGAAGCTGAGAATATCTTTCATGTTATCATAGGAATCCTCTCCTGATAACACGCTTGGACAAAAATTAAAAAGATTATACAAAATCTTAAATGTGACAGAATGGATTAGTTTTTTCTAAACAGATTTATATGTAACATGGAATTTGTGATGGATTTTTCTGGAAATAAAAATATTACTTGGTGTGCATTGTCATTTGCCTAGGAAGTAGAATCTAACTTCAGATCTTCAAAAGAAGACAACAAATAAGATACTTTCAAATATGTAATATAGATATGTGCCGGTTAGATATCATCATACTAAATATCCCGTTCTAGCATATGCTCAAAGGTTTCTGAGTATATACTAATAACTTCTGAGCAATGAAGAAACATCCTTAATATTAATTAATGTAATAAACCTTGGAAAAAGTTTACCATTATGTGCAGTCTAAAAGAATATTTTTCTCTTAATCTAAGCCAAAGCAATGTTATTTGCCCAGAAAAAATAATTTATATACCTTATACATATCTAGTTGTTTCTCTTCATCATATATATGGGCACTTTGGTATTTTACCATCTGATAAGATTATGATAATAAGGATGTACTTCAGTCTAGTCTCAGCAAGAAGCACGAAGCTTCTTAGAACCTTAAGTATTACCACTAGTAAGCATAATAACAAAATAAAAAAAGACACACTTAATTTTCTGAGTTTTTGGGGAGAGTTTTCGTAGTCATGGGCAACCCAAGTTCAGTGTTAGAGAGGAAAATTTATTTCTCTCTCTCTGTCTTAAAAGAAAAGTGTTATACAGGGACAGGTCCAGAGAAAACTGCTCCAGACTACCACTTATCAGCCTTGACTGAAACCAGAATCTTCTGGCTTCATTCAAATTTTTCTTCCAGCTTTTAGGCCAAACTGTGTGCTTGCAGAAGGCAGCCTTTTGTACCGCATGTGGAGCCTTGATTCACCCTCCAAATATGGAACATACAGAATGGGGCAGAGGTCATTGAAAAGAAAATGTTTTGTGATCATTAAAGTATGCAACATAACATCATGGACAGATGAGGGGAGTGAGGGAGTGTTGCAGACTCATAGGGAGTGTCTTGAGGTTCAGGCTCTCCCTACTGAAATGCTGTACTTCCCTCAGTTTTAGGAATTGCCACATTCACAGGAAAGGAATGCAGTGGTGTTCAGTCTTTTAGAGTAGAATCAACATTTACGAAATAAAATGTTAGACAAGTAAGTAAATAGCTATTTATCCAACCTCAGTATTAACTCCATAGCTACAAGGTTAACTTAGATAAATCCCTGAAGGACTATTCCCTCTTTCATCTGGTGAGGACTTTCATATTTCACATTAAGACTAAGATTCAATCCTATTGCAAAATCTGCCTTGGATATAAAATAATACAGGTAATAACAAACTTTTCCTGAAGTTTTGTTCAGATTCACCCCCCTCTTTTACTAATACAAGCACATTCAGAATTTAATGTTAGGCTTCACACTTCTGCTGATGGATTTTTCACAGCTCCTACCTGCCTTAAACTAGTGGGACCTTTGGGCAAAGCTCAGACTCCCAACAGTAATCAGAGATTTTTAATGACTACCCTGCTGGTGAAATATATCCAAACTGTTAACCTGTTGTGAGGGGAATGTTGTACTGGTGTTTTGGGATTTGGCTCCAAGTGCGCACCCTGAAACCTGTTTTTCATATAGGCAAACTGCAAATTCCAAAAGCATGTACTACTTCTTAACTGAAACTAGACATGATAATTATCGTGATTTTGGATGGTAATAGTTTTTCAGTCAATATTATTATCCCTGGCTTTGAGAAGTGTCTTTGTAAAAGGCTAGTGTCCTTTTAGTTCCATTCCCTGTTAGATCCATAAACAGGTAGTTGAATTAATGTTGCATTAGCGGATCCTAATTTCATTTCTTTATTACTATTGAGTGCTTGATTTTAAAAATCATACTACTCTTTTTAAGGTGCTTTTTTGGTTCTTAATTGACAGAAATCTTTGGTTTATCATACGGAAGTAAATCCTTTGAAATAAGCAAGTAACTGGCAGCCATGTTTTAGCAATGGTTTTCATCGATGTTGTTAACAAGAGAACAGGGAAGTCAAAGATGATAAATATTTTCATTAAGAACATGATTTTTTTAAAGCTTTCCTTTTTTTATAACCTTTTTCTCAGAGTCAGCTTGATCATTTTGACTGGCACATTAACTATGGTCCGCTTGCCTGCAGAACCACTCTTCCCAGATCTCAGATTGCATTACTGTCTTGCAAAAAGCTGTAAAACAAATTGGCAAGGTATGTGTCTTTTCCTCCTACAGATAAGGCCACAAAATGAGAGCCAGTCTTTTATTACTGCCGTTAGCTCAAATCTTGGGAAGTGCTACAGAGGAAAATTCCTAATCTTGCTACTTAATACATTGCAAGCAGGCATTTTTGGTTTTAATATAGTTAAACATTGAAGAGCTAAGAAATGGCAGGATTTAGAGCTGCTTACTGCTGAGCAGAGTTTATCATTTGAGGCTCAATGATGTGCTAAATGCAACAGTATGGCTTTTCATTCACAGCTGGCACATGTCCTGCTGGCTCCCTTTGGGTGGAATTTTCATGTGCCTGACTGCAAAATGCCGTGTAAACAAATGCTGTGGGGGGAATTTCCAAGAGTGTGTAATGGCTAGATGCACAAGAGGATGTTGTGTCAGTGTAATGGGATATCTCCCTTTAGTGGTATACTTCTTTACCACTTGCTTAAGGTATCCCATAGTTTGGTGTTTGGGGGAAAAAGAAGCATAGGTGAGGTATACATTCTAATCCCAAACGCAGATTAGGGCACTGAATTCTGGTCTCCCACATCCTGGATGACAGTCTTAATCACTGAGTGGGAGACAGCAACGAAATTTCCTTTGTGTCTTGTTTTAACATATACATGGTCTGATTGCATATACCCACAAGGGAGAAAGATTCAACATCTCTATTCTGCAAATAAGGAATAACCAGCACCCCTCTGCCTAATGCATCTGAAGTGATATGCATTTAGGAACACACTTAAACCTAAGTTTAGTTTCTTAGTAACTTTGCTAACTGGTTATTTAGACGCATAGGTGGGGGTATTCAGGAACTAGGTTTTGATGGGCATCTACATGGATGCAAGTCTTGAGCTTCTTTATGCACCTAATGTATTGACTTCCCTTGCCCTAATAGTAGCCGTAAAATACTTCTGTTAGTTTGCCTGAAGGCCAGTCTTACAGCATTCTCCTGTGCTTATGCTAATTAAATGGGATCATGAATAAGAAAGAAAATCTGGTTTACTGTACTGGGGTGCTAAAT
>VXBJ01003011.1:55182-80336 GCA_013400055.1 Nycticryphes semicollaris
AGGCTATCCTAGGGCTATTCCGTAACTGTGCCCTTTTACTGTCATAAAGTAAAACAAATCATAAAGGGGAAGAAGTGTACAACTTAAATAAGCTTATGAGTATTGGACTGGACTTTCAAGTTTGTGAGTCCCATTGGCTAAGGAATATGCCTGTCACATTTTGCTTTGTTCCATAGCCAGCGCATTTCATAAATTAAAAATAGGAACCATAGTAGAAGCTCTTTGTTGTTTTCTCTTCCATGTAATCTTCTAAGTCAAGAACAGTAGATTATCTCTCTACCTTCCCCGTACTGCAAAATTCCTTCATTTATATTTGGAGAGTATATTAATAAAAATGCAACTTTTTTTCTGACACATTGAGGTTCAAGAACAGGTTTTTTTTTTTTAGAAGGTGCTGTCTTGTTTGTAGTCCCATGTCTGTAATTTTAGAGTTGTTAATGTAGGGTGCTTGTGCTTCTTGTTAATGACATAAAAGTTTACTATCAACCAATTTATATTAAAAAAAAATGGAAAAGGATAGGTTTGAATTTTTTTCCTCCTTCAGACTCTGGTACTGCTTTTGAGGAATACCAGATACCAGTTGTAGGTTACAATCAGAAGATCCTTATTCTTTGGTCAGATTTTTCTGAGTAGCAGATAAGTCATACTTAGTCAGGTAGTGTCAGTCTAGTGTAGCAGTGGCACATTAGGTATTTCTAGGGGCTTCCAGTTTTAAACCTTTATGTGTAACTTAAAGGTAAGCTCAACAGTGAGGAGAGAAAAGACTTTTGGCATTTTGGCATGTCTTTCAGGAATGTTAAAAGTGAGATATACAAAGAAAGTGTTCTAAACATTCTGAAGTTAAAATATCAATTATAAATCTACTCACTGAAGCTTTGATGTCAAGTTATTTGCATTTGCAGTGCGTACAGAAACTACACATGCACATAAAATAAAATGCAGCTTCAGCTTAATTGTGGATTTTCCAAGAGTATACAGGTTCTCCAGCTCTGCATTGGGAAGCCAGGCACAGAGTTATAAAGACCAGGCTGGATGGGGCTTTGAGGAAGCTGGTCTAGCAGGAGGTGTTCCTGCCCATGGCAGAGGAGTTGGACCTCGATGATCTTTAAGGTCCCTTCCAACATAAATCATCCTGTAATTCTATGATAGATATAAAGACGGTTTGAAAGATACCTACAAAGGTAGTTTGAATGGACAATGGGGCAGAGCCTATACATGTAAGATCTATCCATTTCGAAAAGGAGAAGAACAGGGTAGAAACCTTTGCTCTGGCCCTTTGGTAATAGCGGCTGACATGGAAGGCATGATGAAAGTGTGATGATGATGTCTGGGGAGGCAAAAAACATTTATTACACATCTGGATGAGATGCACAAGAAAGACCTGAACAAGTGTGCATTAGCTTTTAAAACATACTCTTCCAATCTGTGTCTTATAAACAAAACTTGTGCCACGTGAGAGGGTTCTAAAAAACCCACACAAACCAACAAAAAACCCCAAACCTATCTGTGATGGATACTAAAGTGGAAGAGAAATCCTGTTGAGAAAAACAAATATTTGTTTCACGATATCATGAAAAAGAAAATTAATTCAGCAAGCCACACCATGGGTATGGTTTCTGTCCATCTGCATGAGGAATTTGTGACTGGCAAGCTGGACTGTGGCAAATGAGAACAGGATAATTGGTCACTTTATGTCATTAGACAGGGGTATGGTGAGCTTATGGTGCTGCGAGGCAGGAGTGTTTTATCAAGGGATGATCATCTACGTTCAAAAATGGGATGAGAGTCGATGGACACAAACACGTGTCCAATTCACCCGGAGACTTTTTGGTCCAAGGTACTGCCTGAGAAGGAAGATAAATTGGCTGTTGAGAGGAGGCTGGGTAATGTAGCTGCTGAAAGAGGAGGCCAGGGGAGCAGCAGGCAGTTGCTCCTACCCAGCTTGGATGACTTCATATGTACGCTGAACAGCTGGGAGAATCAGGGAGCTGGAGGCTCCACTTCAGGGTAGTGATGAATACTTGTCACCAGTGCTTCCAGTTCTCCTCAAGGAACGTCAGTGTCATCCTTTTCAATGTGCATCCTGGTTACATAATGCAATCAGCCTCCTGTGTTTAACTGGTGACATTTGGTAGATATTCATGATCGGTCTATCTACCTGGATAAGAAACATGAGGAGACATGGTCTCACTTTTCAGTTTACATCCTCTGTGCTGTGTATACTGTAGCAGAAATCTTGTCAGTGTAGCCACTGTATGATCAGCTCGTGTTTTGTTACAGTGAAAGATGTAAGCAAATATCTACATCTTTTACTGAGAGTACACACTTAGGAGTCACAAGTCTGTCATCATTTAAGTAAGGACAGACACATGTCTCTGCCAGAATGAGGCAGAGTCTGGAGCTATCCATTCTGTCTGAGGCTAGTTTTTATGTTGCCAAAACATAACTCTGTCTCCTGCAAACTGGAGGTCCTCTAGACGAAAGCAGACAACATTGGTGTGTGGTTATTTTAACCATTAGAGTTCAGACACCCTTCTTCTGAGGAATGGAGACAGCATGGGAAAAACCTCTTCCCAGACCTGCTTGTGCTGCAAGCCAACAGCCCCGGGGAAGCTGTGTAAGTTGTCATTGCAGACTGCACCCCTAGCAGCCCAGGAGCAGTGGCTGTTTGGCAGAAATAAACCAGCTTCAGTTGTACTTCAGGGGTTTTTCAGCTCCAAAGCAGAAAGGGCACATTGTACTAGCTGTTGGCATCACTGACAGGATTTGTGAGGCAAGCCATTAAGCTGTTCTTGAAGATCTTGCTGTTACCAGATGTGGCCTAGAAGGACCTTATCTACTTGAAATCCAGCTGGTCCGGAAACAAAAATGTCAACTTTACCAACAGAATGCTGTGTGCCAAGACATAAGACTTTCCCCCCACCCCTTCTTTTAATTTAGGAAAGTTAAATTCCCTCTGACATATGGAAAGGTCCCATTAGGTGGAAAGCAGGCATGACTGGAAGGACTCCCTTTCGCAGACTGTTTTGTCGACACTGGCCCACTGTGTTGGCAGCAAAGCTAATGCATAGACATTGCAATTTAACTGCCACTAAAAATAGGTAGTTTGACCTTTGTGCTCTAACCCAAGATCCAGTCATAATTCAAACTTCCACCATTTTTAGCTTATTGAAACAAGTAACTAAAAAAAGCAGGTGGTGGTGGTGGTGGGAGTGAAGTGGAGCACACCCTGCAATTCTAAGCAGTGACTTTTTCAAAGAAATTATTTATGTATCAGCATTGTGGCGTGCAGCTTCAAGCTGGGTGGTCTGTACACATAATTAGCATTTTAGCAAGGAAAACTTCCCCAGTTAGTGTCAAAACACTGGTTTTGTATTAGTAGTGTGCAGACAAATGTTCCTAGCTTTGTGTTATAACCACGTAGAAATGCAACTCACATGTTTACAGAGATAGGTGAGGTGCTAGCCACCAGGAAGGGACATGGGAGCTGCTAAATAAAAGGATTCAATAAACCAAGTTCAGTGGAAAATCTCACTACGGTGGAATAAATGCTTTCTACAACCACAAAATCAATTGATCCTCCAGGTTTTAGCCTCACACAAGACTTCTGCTTCCTGGAGAGGGGCACACCTGCCCACATTGCATTTCCCACTTGCTCTCCAGCATTGCCAAAAGGTGTAACTGTGAGCACATGTATTTCGTAGTCTACAAAAAACACTGTGATTCTGGAGCATTCACTATTTCATGTAACTCTAGCAATATTGGATGATGAACGCAATAGGTTTGAGTTAAAAGATGCTTCTGCTAGCCTAGCAGTATGGGAAAGAGGCTGGATCATTACTGGCAGTATGGGAGTGGTGACATTGCAAACTCATTGCTTCAGAGAACGGTCACCATTTCCTTCTCTTTCTTTGCAGTTCTTACTCCCTAGTATTGGGTTTAAGGTCAGTTACTGGAGGGTGCTTCTGACAGCTTTCCATTAATTTGCTCCAGGATCTCCTAAACAAACTTTTGCCTTAGAGAAATTAATAAAATTTAGACACCTTAGCCCATTAGTAAGTGATTCTTCACTGATTATCTGAGACAATTTCTAATATTCTTATGCTGTAGTGTATGTCAGTCCTTAGGGCTAGGAAAGTTTTGTCACTGGGTTGAATAAAGACACAATAAGAACTGGGACATCGGTCCAGATTGCCTTGCTTAAAAATGGAAGGTAATTTTACTGCATAGGTTTGTTCTTTCCTTAAGGAAGGAATAAAGGCAGATCCTTTTCTTTTCTTGAAGAAATATTGATTGGTATTAACACAAGTGAACTGAGAACTCCAAGAAACGCCTATTCAATGAATGCTATGAAATTGCTGTGCAAAGCTGATTAGCCCTGAAGACTAATATAACTTGTAACAATCACCTGTAATTATTAAAAACTGTTTAGAGGTTCTATGTTTCTGAGAAATACGTAAATTTAAAAATGTTTGAATTAATTTAATGGTAGCATTTCTCATTGATGCTCCCTCAAGGCAAGTTCTGCCTGGAAAAGGCTTCATGCCAAGCCCCAGTAGCACAGAACTGATTTTGGACACAAGCAGTCCAAGTATCTTCACAAAGAATCCCGGGCCTGGCACTTGCAGCTGTCCCCATCAAGGTCAAGTGAATTTTCCATTCACAGTCACTAAAAAAATGAGGGATTTTAATCCAAATACCCTTACTCTTAAGTATGGGTTTGCTACAGAACAACATGCAAACTGCCATGGAAGTTGGTGCCAACTCCCATTTCAAAAAGATCCTGAAACCAAACCCCACTTCCCTTCCAAAAGACTTTCCTCTTTTGCATCCTGCCAGCCAGCCTTAGTGCAAAGCACATGGTGCTTACTACTGGGAACCTGGGCTTATTGCAGTAAATGTCTATTACACCTGAAATGATATTCATTACACATAGGAAAGACAGCTGCTTGGGGTGAACATCCTTCCACTGGGGCCAGCCCTTGTGCTCTCCTAGCACAAAGCATAGCAGTGTAGTACTTGGAATTAGCTTAGACAGGCAACACATTTGGTTTCAACTTTAGCATTAACTACACAAGATACATTATCTCTGGAAAAATGTTTGTGGATTTTCAAGCTGCACTTCACTTATGAAGAAAATGTCAGCAAACTTACTTTCTTGTTCTTGTGGTGTTACCAGTCCTGTGTATACAAGGTCCAGTCTTTCAGACCTCTTCCTAGTGAGCAGAGCCCTAAACCCTGTATTAAACTTCTCTCCCTGTGCTTGGCTAGTGCTTAAAAGCCGGAATCATCTAATACAGCACACAGAGAGCTGCTGCAGGTAGTCAGCAAAAAGATTCAGCTGAAAGTAGAGTTAGTCAACTTGCCCATTCGTTGACTCATACATCCTCCTTTAGCTTGCGGGAAAAATATGTAAGAAGAACATTTTTCTGTTACTGGGACAGTAGCTATCTCCTGGAATTGATGCCTAAGTTTCCTTCTAGATCTAATCCTCACATTCCCCATGCTGACCTCCTCTGCCAAGACACATTCACACACTCACTCTTTCTTCCTCCCTCCAGTCCTCATCAGAATGGGGGTCCGATATACTCATTTCCTGTAATAACTGTTTTGAAATCTTCTCCACAAACACAGCAATGAATAGAGATAACGGCATATGACGCTAGATGTTCTTGATTTTGCCAATTGCAGCCCGACAGAAAGTGACTTAATGATTAAAGCTCCTGGACTCACCAGTTTACAAATGGCTTGCATTTAAGAATGTAACCCCTCTTAACTTCTTTACACCATGGTACAGTATAATTCATTCAGCCTAAGAGGAGGATAATGACAGCTTTATACAGGATCTCACATCACACCTCCAAGTTTTCTTCTTATCTCAAAGGTTGCACCGCACATTAAAGCAATAGTCTGTATTAATCTAACCTCTGACATTTAGGCCATATTAACCCACCAATGCAGGTTTATGTATCTCACACCTCAGACCCTATCAAGAAATTTGGCAGTGGCAGCTTGATAAGAACACCATACCTTACTGAACTTGTTCTAAAAACAACATCAGCAAAACACTCTGGTTGCACTTTTTAATGACCTTGCTCACTTGTGCTTGCTCTTCTGTAGTTATTACCCGTATGGGTAGTCTGTGCTTCTGTGGCATCAGAAATGCTGTAAGCAAGCAGGACTGAAAATTCCCATTTCCTGTAGAAAGTCTGTAAACTGGAAACTTGGGTTGTTCATTTTTAGATGATGGTAAAATAATTGTTAAAAAAAAGAGTTGTGTTTTTAATGGACTGATCACTTTTTTATTTTTCTTTGTTTCTGTATTGGACTAATTACCAAAGCAATCTTCACTACCAGATACTTTACAGTGAAAATTCTACCAGAGTGACATTTCTGGTATTGCCAACAGTTTAAGCTATGACTATAGTACATTTGGATTCTCTTTTTTTATCCATGGGGTACACACAGTTAAAAAACACTCCTCCAGTTGTGCATTATCCCAGCTTCCCAAGCTGGGATCTGTGTTAGAATATATGTTTCAAAAGAAGGAAAAATTAATCAAATCTTCAAATTAAACTTTGTTTCAAAAAAACTGGGACCATTCTAAGGAAAGCTGAAAGTGTATCACGTTAATTCTGTGACAGACTGGTTCAGGCAGGCAGTGTTTACCACTGCAATGTTTATATGCCTTTTCAAAAAAATAATAAAAATAATTAAAATTATACTTTCAGAAAATCTTTAAAGCCTGCTCATGGGGATTCTATCCTCTAGTATCACCCTTACTTGACAAATTCTCATCCATTATGTTGAAAAGTTTTGGATTACCGTATGTCGATTAAACAACAATGGTGGTTGTTGTAATTAAAGTACAGACAAAAGTCAAGTCAGCTGTTTTATTAAATACATAATTCTAAAAACCTTTAGAGAGGTTGGATAATGAATGCACTGAGAGCACTTGACTGCACAACTTAAGAAACAAATGATAGCTCTGCTTCAAAACTGCATGACTGGTTCTTGAGAGATTCCTTTTCACACTTGTCCAGTGATATTTTTAGGAACTTGAGCCTACAAGAGAGCAAGTGCTTTATTGCAGCCACTTTTCAAGGCAGCTCTGGCCAGCTTTACATTCTTTTTATCTCCTTTCCTTTTTTTCTCTCATTATCTTCTTGCTTTCTTCTCTTCTCCTCTTAGTTACGGGATTCCGTGGATCATAGATCTCAAAAGTGTCTTCATCCTGCATGCTTGCATCTTTCACCTTTCTGCTTCTATCTTCAAATTGAAGTACATGTGACATCCTACAAAAATAAAACATAGCTCAAATTCAGTGAAAGAACAGAAAGTTATGATTTGTAATTATTAGATACATAGCAGAATTTTAGTGCTGTGAAATATTTTTGTGCATAGCAAAAATGACCCAAGTTTTGCTGGATTTTCTGTTGGGTTTTTTTTTGTTTGTTTTGAGATTTTTTCTTTCTTAGTAGACCCTAATATTATAGGGTAAGCACACATGTGAAGACCCATTTTGAAAAATGCATCTAGAGTTTGATCTGCTGGACTTAACTTCATATACCGAACCCTTGCCTTGTCTTTTTTTTATTTAACATGTCTTCTCAAACATACTGAGTAATTTTTCCAGGAGCAAGGAGAGTTTCTCAGGTTTTCCTATTAGTCACTTTGGATTTTCCTTCACCAGTAGGGTTTTACAAAAGGGGACAAGACCTTGCATGGACAAGGTTTGAAGTAGGTACACAGAAGATCAAAAAGGAAATTCTTCAGATCCTGCTGCTCCACCTTAACTTGGTGCGTGTCATGCTTTCTAAGTCTTTGAATTCCAGACTAAACTAATGCTTTGCTCAATCCAATACCTTTTCTACTGCTGATTAGAAAATTTCCCCCAGCAGATATTTCCCCATTTCAGCAGATTTCCAGTAATCTGAAAATATCACCATTACAAGCTCGAGAAGTGGGCCCATGTGAACCTCAGGAAGTTCAACAGAGCCAAATGCAGGGTCCAGCACATGGGTCAGGGCAACCCTCAGTATCGATACAGGCTGGGGGATGAAGGGATTGAGAACAGCTGTGCCAAGAAGGACTTGGGGGTACCAGTGGACATGAGCTGGCAATATGCACACACAGCCCAGAAAGCCTACCACATCCTGGGCTGCATCAAAGGAAGTATGGCCAGCAAGTTGAGGGTGGTGATTCTGCCCCTCTGCTCTGCTCTCCTCTGGTGAGACCCCACCTGGAATTCTGTGTCTAGCTTTGGAGTCTGCAACATAGGAAAGACCTGTTGGAGTGAGTCCAAAGGAGGGCCATGAAGATGCTCAGAGGGATGGAGAACCTCTCCTCTGAGGACAGGCTGAGGGAGTTTGGGTTGCTCAGCCTGGAGAAGGCTCTGGGAAGATCTTCTTTCTGTCTTTCAGTACTTAAAGGGGAAAAGAAAGATGGGGATGGCCTTTTTTAGCAGGGCCTGTTGCAATAGGGCAGAGGCTAACGATTTCAAACTAAAAGGGCGTTGATTCAGGCTAGATACAAGGAAGAAATTTTTCACTCTGGGGCTGGTGAGACCCTGGCACAGGTTGCCCAGAAAGGTGATAGATGCCCCGTCCCTGGCAACATTCAAGATCAGATGGACAGGTCTTTGAGCAACTTGATCTAGTTGAAGATGTTGCAGAGGGATTGGACTAGATGGCCGTTAAAAGTCCCTTCCAACCCAAACCATGCTATGATTCTATGATAACCCGGAGTCAAAAGTTGTTTGTTAGCTGTTGTCAGGGTCAGACAAAAAAATAAATTACTTTCCTTAAAGAAAAAGAGGGGGGGGGGAGGAAAAGAGAAGAAACCCAGAGATACTTAGAAGTTGACTGATTGTAAAACTATTGACAACTTAGGAAGACTTCTAAATATACAGTCATAGTAGAACTGCTATTGAGGATATAGAAGTATAAAGTTCATATGTTCAATTAAAAAATAACACAAAATGAAATTGAAAGATTTCTTCAGGGCAAACAGACATGCCTAGGCAAAACCGCCTCGTACGTTTGTATTCTGAATTAATCAATTGCAAAAACATCTTTGATGGGACAACTTAAAATAATAAGAAGTATCCTCTTGCCAATCTTTATAGCATTAGATGTCTTCATCTACAGTCTTTGTGACAGGAAACCAAGAAAAACAAGCCAGTCTGAGAATGAAAGTTTTGTAGCCAATGAAATACTGCTTTATCAGTCTCTTGCAACACGTAAGATCCTGAATTGAATAGGTTTTTCAAAGAGCTCTAGTGCAAATTTTCATACATAAAGAAAGGAAGAACTAGCTCAGTTACAGTAGTTTACAATACAGTACTATTAAAGAAACCAGACAAAATTCAAAGCTATGGACTCTATGGGATCTGTCTGAATGCTTTAGAAAAATCTTAAAAACCGAGACTTTTCACCACAATTGATTCTTGACATGTGGGTTTCATAAATCTCTTATTGTACAGCATTGTCAGCATGCCTGCATATTATTATGCCCGTCCTATGGAAATACTTAAGATTTGTTTCCAGTGTATAAAACTTCAGTAGATTATAACCCTGTACATACTACTAACACCCAAACTTATTTTTTTAGTCATATCTGCAATTCAGAATAACATAATGTACCAGAGTGACTCATGATTGCGTATTTGTAGTTTAATTATAAAAACATTGTCTCACAGTGGAGAGACTGAAGTAATTTATTTTAGTTAACATGCTTTCTGAATTTGTCATATTCTTCTCAACTTATTAAAGATGAGCATTTGAATATTTTTTAAGAACACACACCAAATCATACTGTCTTGTCTAAATTAAAATATAGGGCTAAAGGGATGGAGTCATCTCTTGGTGAGTGGTTTTAGAGACTGTTATATGGGTGTATATGGAAGTATAATCACACTTAGCCATTTCATCAACTTGGGTTTTCAAAGTATGCCACAGCACACTTGGAGGATATAACTAATAGGAATTAAAAATAAATACATCTCTAATCCTTGGGTCAGGCCATACTACGTCTCAGGTAGTTTGCAAATTAGGTGCAGTGGATTCAGACTAAGTAATGTTTACTTCTCTCCAAGAGCTGAAAGAAGTCATAGTCTCTGACTCCTATTCATAACTTTCCACTGAGGTGTTCCCAGCTGTGATTAAAAATAAGCCAATATTAAGAAACTTTTTGATATTCCCAGAATCAACTTCAGATGCAGCATTTTACAGGTGAAGCTAAATAAACACAGACTGCAGTGGAGATTTTAAAAAATATTTTCCTGATGTGAACTTAAGCTTACTTTTTGCAAGTCCCACATCTTCACAGGTAGACCTGTTTTGCATCTGTGTATAAGTGGTAAATCACGCTTAATATAATTTTCCAAAACTAATTCAAATAGTTTTCTTTTTAAAGGAACATCGTAGGTATTTAATGATTATTTCTTATTTGAATTCACAGTACTCTTACACAAGCTCCTCCAAAAAAAAAAGGTTTGCACTTGCACAATTTTCCAAGTGCAGAGATATGGCTGCAGTTCCACAAATACAGTTTGAATGTGACTTCTTGTTTGGTTTATAGCTCTCTTCCCTTCCACATGCTCTTGGGTTCAGTGGGGAGCTGGCTACACAGTCACACTTCTGCAGTCACTACGCTGGAGGCTCTAACTTCACATCTGGTCTTTGGGAACCTACTAACTTGTGCTTATCATTGTTTGTTGACAGTTCATTTTAAACAATGGAGACACACACCTTTAAAACACCCTTTTTCTTCAAAAATTAAAGGATGAAAGGTTGTCAGATCTCCTATGCAAAACTCAAAAGAAAAAAAAAGGTTTTGCACGTTAGGTTTCTTTTGCTCAAAATTCGTTTTAATAAAATAGTTTGCCAAAATTGATGATTCTGATTTTAAAGTGTCTAGGTGTGCAATTGTTGAAGTAACCCCATAAAATTATTTTCTTCACCTCGTTTTATTAAGATAGTCCTACAAATCAGAATCAGCTACCTTAGAACAGATGTATTGCTGGAGGGAGTTGACTTTTACCCTGGCCAGATGAGAGCATCCTACAGTTTAACCATTGTCCTATCCCATGTAATGGGGGAACAGCTGTTGTGCTGTACTACTCTTCTTTCCTTCCCTGCTACTAAAGAATATCCAGTACTTGGCTATTTTCAGTATTCCAAAACTGAAATGTCTTGAAACATTACATTGAAATACCTGAATTCATTTAAGACTGTTTCAGAAGCAGCACAGGATTTCAAAGGATCGTGGATGGTCTCCTGGCCTAGTGATATTCTCAGATAATGCTTTTTGCAACAGTGAACAAACAAGACTGCTTCTTCACAGCTACGAGCACAGTAGCTCCTATATGTCCTTAAGATGTAGTAAGCAATACATTGCCTTTGTGATCAGGTTGATTACTTTCTAGAATATAACAAGAGGGAGAATGTTGGCTGCAACTGAAGGTAACAAAGAAACTTCATCACATCAGAAAGCATTCAAGAATTATTACAGTATGATTAAACTCTGTGTCCAACAGTCTAGCACAGTCTTCTGGTTTAACCCCAGCCAGCAGCTAGGACCATGCAGCTGCTTGCTCACTCCCCCTTCATCCTCCCAGAAGGGTGGGGAGAAAAGGAGGAAAAATACAAAAAAACCTTGTGGGTTGAGATAAAAATGGTTCAATAAACAGTAATGGAAAAGGAAAATAACAATCACAACAATGATAATAATAATAATAAAGCTGGTAAATCAATCTACAAGGCACAAGTCATTCTCACCTCCTGGTGAATTTGTTGCCCAGCCCAAATTGCTTCCTGCCTCTTAGCCAACCCCCATTTATACACTAAGCATGACACCTATGGTATGGGACATTCCACTGGCCAATCCATTGTTGTGTCTACGCTCCTTCTCAACCTCTATGGGAAGCTGAAAAAAGTCCTTGAATAGTATAAACACCAGCTAGCAACAATTAAAATAATATGCATTACTGACATGCCTTTCATACCGACTCTGAAACACAGTAACCAAGAGAAAGAAAATTAACTCTGTCCCAGCTGAAACAGGACACATAGGCAATACCGTATTTGCCAACTGTGCATCAAAGAATGCACTCCACCTCACAGTTCTCAAGGCAGACTCAGTTTATTCCGGTGACAGATCATGTTCTTTTGAACTACTCTAGTGAGATGGTACTTGCAAGAAAAGATATGATATGCAGTAATTCTTCTGATTTTGAGATGTGTGAGCCATGCACTGGATCTGAACCATATGCCAGCTGCTGACAGGTGGCTTTCATGTTAAGTGCAGCATAAACAGACAACTGGTATCACAGTGGCTCTGGTCTTCCCAGAACTGCACTTTGGGAGAAACTGAAGTGGCAGTCAGTGGACTGCATCACTCTGAATCTCACCAAGAGCGAGGAAGCTCTATCCTTTTGCACTACTGATGAAGCTCGGATTGCCACGTACACATGCACTGCATGTATCAGTGATTTTTATGCTAACTTAATAAGAGTGCAAATCTGCATTGCTTAATTCCACACCTACTTATCAAACTGACACAGCTGTTGGCTGTTATCAGCTCACCTGCTACCCAATCAAACTTCCTTGCACGAGTGACTCTAAACAGAATGCCCTCTGGTGCCTCTGCCACTTCAGTGGAGAGCCTGGGATGTTATCTTGCACTCACCTAAGTCAGCATTTTAAACGGCTGAGCTTTGCAGTAATTCACCAACAGGTGGGGACAAAAGTTACATTCTGCTAACTGCTGTGAGGGTAGCAGCTTTTGACAGAGAGGGAGTAAATTCTTAAGCAGTTTTAGCCAGGATTCATTTGGAGGCACCTGTGTAAGACATGACAGCTGGTGATATATCCTTAGTTTCTGCAACCAGTAAGCACAGAAAAAAAAACTAACGCACAGCTTTTCCCTTTCCAAGTGCAGAACAGTATGTTACTAAACATGCACTACTTACAGGCAGTCCATCTAAACTGGTGCTCAGAACACAGGCAAAAATTACTAACTGCTTCTAAATGTAGATTAAAGGAATCAAACAACTAATCACATCAGAATTTTGCAAATTATTGCTACACTTTATGAAAGTTACTTTTTGTCTCCATTAGGATGCTTAAAATTAACAAAGCAGGAATAAGTATCTGTATCAAGAAATTCAGTGCTGCTTCTTGCATTGTATAGGCTGTATAAAAGCAGAAAGAGACCAATATGGACCATAACTGCTAGAACTACTATTTGTTTTTGAGTGCAACATTGCTTGCAAGTAATGTTACCTACTCAATTATCACCAATGCATCATTATATTTAAAAGAAAAATAATGAGATGTACTCAAGCACCCCTGCTTTCCTTAAATGACATTCTATTTGCCGCTAACACTTTCTTTCAAATATTGTAAATGTGTATCATGAACTATAACCTTTAATGTAAGAAACATTATAACATTATAATTTCGTTCCATCACCCTCATGATACATAGGCAGTGGATAAAAATGTAGCTCATGTGAACAGATGAGAAAACAGATGAGTGAATCCACAGATCAAAGCAAATGAGATCTGATTCCAAAGGAAAAAACCATTTTGGCTGTTCTGGAAGAATGAACTCACTGGCACTCTTTTCACTCCCAGCAGTGTAGCGGGTGGCACAGGAAGAGGGGAGACAGTTGAGAAACAGTGAGAGTGTTGAGAGACCAAAAAGAAAAATAAATTGAGGAAGGTAAGGACTAAAAAGAAAGATAGGAATGAGAAACAAAAACAGAGAAAAAGAGACTGTCCATAATGTAAATAAAATGAAGAAAAATGTGAAATGACAATTGAAAACAAGCAAAAATTTTGAGTCACGGCAAGAGAACTAGGGCACAAAAAAGATAAAAAGAATGTCAAAGCCATAAAACAATGGGGATTTTGAAGGAGGAAATACATTAATAACATCTAATGTTTCCATCTTTTTTTCAGAATTGAGATGCTGGATGTAAGCCTCTTGGCTCAGGCTGCTGTCACGATTCTTTGCATAACAGTGTTATGCATAACATGAACAGAGCTTCACAAATAATTTTGTAAACACAATGCAGCAGGGGACAGGAAATATGTTTATGTCTTTAATGAAACCTGCAACCATCACTAAGCGCTCTGTGCAACACAACTCTTGCAGGCAAGTTCCCTAGGTTTTGTCTGCCCTACCTCACCATCCAGCTTTGCTTTTCCTTTCATGCAGGAGATAACCTGTCATCCCTACTTTCACACAACGGAGTGCTGTAATCCAAGTTTCTCCCTCTTACAGGTCATGAAAAGAACACTAGTTTTTCCCCGAGTACCTGAAGTAGGTTCTGATTCTTCAGCAATGAGGGCTGATAGCGTAAGCACTGCTATCAGTCTCAAACCTGGATTCATCTTGTTAATTCTCACTGTTAAAGAGATTGCCATCACAAAAAAAAGATGCGCACAGGGAACAAGCTTTCCTGAGTATGTTTTGTCTCATTACCTCACAGTATAAGAGCTGTGCTAAGTATCACCTATGAAAGCCCGTACTCTTCCATAGCACTTGGTATATAAACCATACACTGTTATCACACATTGCTTGAGGCTAGTTTGTCAAACTGGGTTTGATTTCACTTTAACGAGGCTTATAATGCCACCTAGTAATGATCTGTGGTCAAAGGTTTCTGCTGAGATAATTATTGCTAAGAGATTTCACTCTTTCTTCTTTCACTGCTCATTTCCACCATTCCACATTCCTTTGGTCCTGTTTCCCCATCTCCTTTCCTAATGATCAGACTACTTGTCCCTCCATTTTTTTTGTGCTTTCTTAAAAGCTTTTATTTTTCAAATTTGTTGACTTGCTATTTAAAAATAGAAACAAGATTTGCTATTTGGGTGCAGCCAAATTAAAATAACTAATTATTCTGCAGAAGTTTCTGATCATAAAAAATGCTTAGAAGAGTATTGAGAAAATTGCTATAAATATAGGTATTTGCCACATTGCAGTCAATTTCAGAGGTTATGTAATGCTACATCAAAATAATACAATTTCCATCCATATTACATAATAAGGTACAGAGCACAGATTTTAAATGGCATTTTAGACTGAAATTTAAGATTTCACTATTGCTATAAATACTCCTAGCCCAAGCACTCTCCTGAGGTTAATTTCATTTCAGCAAGAACCAAAAGTGGTATTTGCTAGTTTTCGCATGAATGGAGTACTATTAGCCTACAATATTTCAGCATTCAGATGTTAACAACGGTGGTAACATGTTATGGCTGTTCTTGCACAGAGCAAAAATCTACCCAATTCTAAGCAAGCAAAACTGATAAAAATCTGCTTTTAAAAATATTTCACAAAGTCAGACTGTACACTTCTGTTAATTCTGACTAGGCCTTTGAAATTGTATTACATGTACTGGACCATGAAGAAAAGGAGGTATAACCTCTTCAGAATAACCAGCAAGTGGGAGCTCCATAGGCCAAAGAATGAATTGTTTATATTTTCTCTTGCTGTAGGCCTACAGCATAAAATGATCAGAACAGAACTTTTACAGATATTTCTGACATGATATGTGTTTGCAATATTCCATTTGAATGCTACATGCTCAGTCTTGCCCCAAAATATTCACTACAAAAATAGTGTGAAACTAATAGTTTCACAAAGTATGGGATGTCCAGGTTAAAAGAACCCCGAAGATTCTTCAGTTTTTGCAAAGCTAACAACAACTTAAAGTATTCTTGGTGAAGACTAATGTAACAAAGTATCCTTTCATTGTTCAAGATAGTACTAAGCATTTTTTCTCTATTGGAAGACAATTTAGGTGTAAGTAACCTTCTAAGAAAGAGGGAAATATCAAAGCACTGGGGATAATGTGATTAGTTCTCAGAGTATCAGAATTAGAAGTATATAAAACTGTGATGACTTCTGATTTTAGGCAATAAATATTTTTCTATAAAATTATTCAGTTATCCTATTTTTACATTGTATCTGTTTGGTAACAATTAATATATAGTACATTTAAACTACACCCTTGGCCCTTTTGCAAAAATGTTATGTGGACTGATGAAAGAAACTGGGTGCTTTACACAGACAACTGTTCTTGGTAGAGTAGATTGGTACGGAAGACTATAATGCAAATTCCAGATGTTGTTCCAGACAGTGTACCAGTGTAGAAAAACTTCACAGAGCATTTACTATAAGGACATGGGAACTGTCATACCAGAATAGACCAATGATCCATCCAGTCTAGCATCCTGTCTCTGGCAAGAGCTTGTGCAATATCTGATACTCTGAAAGTCAGCAAATTGCCTCCCCAAATTAATGCAAACAGACAGGCAGTATTGTATCATCAGAGCACAGAGTTGTAGTGAAGGGAAGAGGAGAGCATTTCTAGCACAGAAATACTCAGATTTTCATAACATTCAACATTATTGGGATACTCTCCCTTCTCTTTTGTCCTCCCTCTCCCCAGTCTGAGTATGTCCAAATTCTTACTGTATCAACATGTCATTGAATGACATGAAGTTGGGGTGCTTGAAAAGGTATGTGAATATGCTGGAAGCTTAAGTTAGGCTATTAAAGATTTAGAAGATTATTTCTTCACCTGGTTTGCTGGCAATAAATAAAATGTAAGATGTCCGGACTGTAAATGTAATACTAGATATCCTTTGAGTAAAGCATGGATCATCTCTGAATTAAAGTCAAACAGTAGTCAATTCCAGGCCCAGATGCCTAGTCCAAATAAACTTCGACATGGAGGAATTGACAAAATATAAACAAACAAAAAACCCACCCCAAACGCTCTGACTTTCTCAGGCATGCCGAACAGCCAGAAGCAATAAATACACAACTTCAGCAGAAGAACAATTGTTTAATACAAAATTACTGTCTGAGTCGGTGGGCTGGCAGCTAGCATTTACATATCAAGGTCTGATCACATTCTAGCAGTAGAGGGGTGAAGCTGGAGAGAAAATTGGAGGTAAAAAACCCCCAAAAACAGAGCAGAAGGTATTGGTTTTTTTGTTCTTTCTTCCTTTAAATGTCAGTGGCAATACTAAACCCCAAACAAACACTTATTTTTTGCCAAACAGAAAAGAAACCCCTCTTTCCAATGTGTTTCTAATACAGACCTCTGGCATTCATTTATCCTTTGTAACAATCAAATAAGTGTTTTGTCAACTTTTTAAAAATGTGTTTGAGTAAATCAATGGCCTTAGCAGGAGAGACCTAATATAGAGCCAGCTTTTCCAGACTAGTGGAGGAACGTTGGCTCAAGTCTGGATGGGAGGAGGGGAGCAAACATGGCTTTAATCCATCTTTGTGCCTCACTGGCATAAATTACAGCAGCACTTTTTCTTTCGTTCCCCAAGCTAGCATCGGCATGTGAAAAAGACTGCTGCTTAGTTTTCAGGAGCTTACTGTGTTTGTCACAGTTAAGCTTCTGCAACTGGATCTGCAGAGACTGGTGCGAATCTTGAGGAAGCCATATTTTACAGTCTTCAGTCTGAGATATTATAGCAAAGAAAGTGACTGTATTTTAGAAAACGTGTGTAAAGTTAAGTTTATGAAAGAAATATAACCATTATTTTTAGGCGCTTATCCAGAAGAATTTCACAGTAAAGTTTAATAGTGAATACTCAATTAAATAGGAAATCCTGGAAATAAAATGTGGAAGACATTATCAAATTTATGTGGTGTAGATACTAACAGTATGCATCTTGATTTAGTTCCTCATATAAATGAAATCTTGGAATATAAAAACAGTCCCGCTAAATTCAACATTTATCTGATTCTGAAATAAAAAAAATATTTCAATTAAATAAACCCCAACCCCAGACCAATTCAATCTCACTCTCTACAACACACACTGGAAAGGTGGTGCCTCGATACTATTTTTTTTCCAGACCCCAAACTCTCTCTTTCAGCCACAAAGCCTTTTACTGGGAGAATACAAAATAAATGAAATACTGTGTGTTCCCACTCCCAACTGCACCAGATTTCTCACTGAAACCAGTACTAAATATTCTGAGAGAAGTTTTCCTTGTATTATCAACAAAAACATTTTTTGAAGAAGATAAGGGACATAACTATTGAACCTGGATAGAGAATACCTTAATTGAATATACAGATTTTGTTTGTTCTAGCGTAATGAGTAACTATCTCTACAAACAGGGTAAAAAATTATACTGTCAAACTGCAATGAATGTCCTGGCAGAAACGGCTTAGCATTAACATCCAGCGTTGTCAAAATATTTAACTGGCCTCAGTGGTAGTGGTTTGCAAAATTCAGGACTGGAAACAGATTACAGAATTTGACATATATAAACTAGGCTGCACTTTAAATAGTTAGCACTGAATTTCAGTGAGGTTTTTGTCCACAGAAGCAATAAATTAATAAAACCAGACCTGTTCCCTTTATTTTTTGCTATAATCGGATCATCAGATGTATGCAAAATGTCACTGTGCAAACCAAAATAATATTTTGTGACCAAGAAGAAGATATCTTTAAAAGTTTTCTAAAAGCCACAAGATTTTAAGTAGTCTATTTAAGTGAACGATGCCATTAAAAAACTACTTGAGTTGTTTTTAATCTTAAATGAGGTTTGTCAAAAATAACTATGGTGACAATTGACATGCCAACATCAGTAATTACACAATATGCACATGAAACAATCTATTAAGCAAGTCTGAAACACCTTTTTGTTTGAGGTAGAAGATGTTTATTCTCTCATAATTTTCACAACAACCTTTTGACTGTAAGTTGAAAGGTTGTTTTGGGCATTGACTTACTCTGATTTAAAAAAAAAAAAAAAGACTATTTTTCCTGTCCCTCAGATTAATCAACATTTAGAACAGCTCAGACTCAACAAAGGTCACTAACTGTAAGAATTTTAAACTGAAAAACCATCACCACATTCCAAATTCCCATTTTTCTCATTCTTTCATGTCCCACAGTATATCTGAAAGCTGAATGGATTTATTTTATTTCATATCAAAAGGAAGAGTAAGTTTCAGAGTCTAGACATCCTCCCAAAAATACTTAAGTGACTGTCTCATTTACATTCGTCGCTTGGTTACAGCTATGATAATGTTTCATGGGGAAGGAAAAAGTTGATCTCTTTAAAGATTAAAAAGCTTTGTAGTTTACATCCTACACCTTACATTTCACCCAGGAAACACCGCAGTGGTTCCGTTATGAAACACTGGCATCACATGTTATTAATTAAATCAACTAACGTAGCATGCTGGTAGTCACAGTCAAGTTCTAAATGGCTGTACAGTTCATTACTGAGAGCACATGGAGGCCAGTGATGATATCTGAAGCCAGGGAAAGAAATTCTAAACTCCAAAACGGGTGCAGAGTGAAGGAAAAATTACTGGGCTCCACTGTAACACAAACTCTAAAATCAACTGGAGGTCTACTTTCAGACCTGTCTTGTGAACTGATGGGATTAATAATAGACTAAACCCCACTCCTGAGGATGACAGAAACTTTGGCTGCTTCCCTAGAGGCAACAATAGTTTAAATGCACTTCACATAATGTTCACCTGGTAACGAACAGCTTTCACTTGTTAATACTCCAGTTTCTACACTGACTATTGAAGGTTAAGCAAGATGAATTGGGCATCTCCCAGATTCAAACTGAAGAAGAAACACCAATGTAAAAGCAATCAGGACTCAGATTACCACCATGGAAACAGTCTTCAAGCAAGAACAGAATACTGCCTCAATGCAATGTTCATATAGCAATACCTTCTGGTGCTCTTCTAGTATTTGCTGCTTATTAGCTATTATGTACTTCAACTAAGAACCTTGTTTAGAAGTGAATGGGTGGCACATTTTTTCAATCAATCCGCTCAAAAAAAAAATCACCATGACTTGCTAGCTTATGCGTTACAATGTAGTGTAAACTTGATTGGTTTAGTGTGCAATGTATTTTGGTCTTCAGTAGGAAGGAGTACTACTCCTTTTGAGTTACTTTATCATAACAACTATGCTTTAAATTCAAGAACGATACCGGAGTTGTTCTGTAAACCTTCTTGTGCATTGCATCTGTGAGAATGCACAAAAAATGGGGAAGCTTAATTGAAAGCTGCTAAATTGACTTGGCAACCAGGTGAGCCTCAAAGAAGGAAAGTGGGGGATCTTTTTCTGCAGAAAATTCCATGAGCTCAAAAATTGTCAGGATTGCAAAATTTCTCACAGAAATAGAAATACTTCAGCATGTCAATAAATCTCGCAGTTTCAGCAAGCCCCTGCTTGTTTTCAAAGATCAGAGGGAGAGTGGAAGATAATCTAGAATTTTGGTTAAGGTTATGACAGGTGGATTTTCAGATGCAGAGAAACTGTACCTTCCACAAAGACCAGTATTCCATCTGGAAAAGTGTAGATATATATTTCTTACTTTTCATAAGGATGTAAGCCTGGCAAAAAATCAGTTGGAGAGCACTATTTTTAGGAGTAGACAGCCATAGTTAAATGTCAAAGTGAAAAGATTAATGTGGTAGGGTTGGTTAGTTCACTTTCATTCACGACTTTACTGAAGAAGAATATCATTACAGAATGTATGTATAACAGGAAGTTTGTAAAGATGTGTTTTGACAGTTTACTGGAGTATTTAGAATTTATGTGATTTTGGCAAACAGTAGTAGTAGTACAAAAAAAAAAAAACAGGATACAATTCAAAAAATGTAATGGCTGAATTTAAATAAGGGCAATCAACAGCATGGGTGCAGGACAGAGCTAGATTAGGCAACCATTCAGGAAGAAAAGATTTGTGGTTTAGAAGGGATTGGATACCAGGCATGAAAGAAACAATGACAAATAAAGTAATCCTTCCACTCAACACTGACAAAGACATAGCTGAGTGCTGCATCTGGTCTTGGATTTCACGCTTTGGAACAGAGATGAACCACTCAGAACTCTCAGAATTACTTAATGGGAGGTTGTTTCAGAGTGCTGCATATCACTCTTATACTATCTGAAGAGGAATATTTTGCACAGATTAAGTAAAGCTATCAATCTTTGAATGCATCTCCCATAGCAGGATTCTCTCTATGGAAAATATTATCAGGTTCACAAGATCTGCATCATTAGTTTAATTATCTGCAGTTGTCATAACTCTTTCTGGACTGAAATTTGGGCTTTACTATTGCTGTAACTATTTGATATTATAATCAAAGCCCTGAAGTAGCACTACAGCCTGACTGGGTGTCACATGCATGCAAGTATATGTATACAGCAGTCCAAGTCCTAAAGATGAGGAGCAGCAAGTGTTCTGTATGAACCGTAGCCTTTGCAATGTTTTCACTTTCAAATTCACACCTATCCAGAGAGGAATTATCAAGCAGATGAATTATTCCAGCTGGGTCTTCTGCTGTGGTTTTCATACTATTATTCTCTAAGCGCATGTCAGCTCACTGATGCTGTGATGGACCTCATCTACATTTTGGTTAAAAGTCTTCTTATGTAAGACTTTTAGCCCTGAAGTGAGTCACTGAATTCTGCCAGATCAACTCTACCTACCTCTGCCGTACTCTGTATAACCTTTGTGCAAGAGAAGAATGCATCTGACTCTTGCTTACTTGGACTTTAAGCAAATAAAGAACAACTAATGATCAAATTGTATTGAAGACATCTGACAAATCATTACAAGAAAAGCATAAGCAACAGTTCTCCATATGGAACCACAGGAACCATAAAGCTTGTGCCTGGAAGAACTAGGATCAAGCATGTCTTCCTCAGGTACCCAGATGGTGTAAAAATGTGTCTGTCTACTTGCTTGCAGACATTTTTATTGTTACATGTACCCTTTTTGGCAGTACATACTATGTTTATTTTGATACTTTGGAATTCTGTAGGGGAAATTGGATTTTGATTGCTGCAGACATACATATATAATTGCTCTCACATAGCAGTAGCGCTTGCAATAGAATGTCTCACCAAAGATTCTGGTATTTCATGTTAAAACTTAGTATTATGCGTTTCAGCTCTCTTCACAACACTTCCTCAGATGCCTTCTTAGACAGTAAAATCTGGTAATAATTATCAAACACCATACACACTGTTTACAATAGAGTCATATTTCTTCTTTTTTTCTTGCATAAAAAGTAGAATGCTGCTGAAAAGTGCCCAAACGTCTGCTACGCTCCATGCCAATACAGCAGCTCAGCCAAATATGTAGAGAAAAGTTTGCCAAATAAAAGAAAACATAACAAATTGGTAATGGTTTCTATCTTGACAGAAAATGAAAATCATACCTCAATGTGTGGCCACTCATGTGGACACATAAAAATGTCTTAGAGGCAATCATTTTACCTCAGATAAAACACCCTGACAGTAGAGCAAAGCATACTGGCAGGCTTTCACCTCCTGTAAAACAGCAACCATGACCTACAAAAATGGCCTGGAGGAATCACAGAATTTGTGCGTATCACATATGCATACGCTATACACTGATTACATTTAATAAAGATGAAATAAAGTAGAATTATTGTCTTTTGAGGAGTAGATTGGAATTAAGAAAGAATTTTAAAATGTAAAGTCACTATAGTTATCTCAAATATCCCAATACAAAAAAGACAACGAAAAAGTAAATTCTTGTCCAAAAATACAAAATTTAACTTTCCAAGCGACTCTAACAATTACTAGAAGACTTTTTTTAGATTTTAGAAGACTTTATTGATTTGTTAATGTTGGATGCGTTTATAGTCAATTTGTGTAACTTGAACATTTTACAATTTATTTAGCTTCAAAGTATATTCTTTGAAAATAACTCTCATCTGTCTGTAAAGTTAACATGAACATATGCTGTCTGCAAAATTAATGATATGATGTTAATTATTGATCTATTATGTGGCTTNAATGCAATATAATTTTCTAAACAAAAATACAACTTCATCATCTGAAATTAGGTGTCCAAAGTTACTCAGAAAGAAGTAGGAAAGATAGTGATTGGACTCTATAAAGTCTTTAAAAGACTGGATATACTACTGTGACAAGAAAATATCAGACATAAAGACCAGTCCCTTCAAGTTTATGGGAAGGCTGCATAAAGGAGGTTTAGACTGCACATGGGAGGTTTAGACAGGACATTAGGAAGCATTTCACTACTAAGAGGGTGGTCAAGTACTGGAATAGGCTTTCTAGAGAAGTGGTAGATGCCCCAAGTCTGTCAGCATTTAAGACGTAGTTGGACAATGCCCTTAGTCATGGAATCATAGAATGGTTACAGTTGGAAGGGACCTTAAAGATCACCAACTCCATTCCCCTGCCACAGGAAGGGACATCTTCCACTATATCAGGCTACTCAAAGCCTCAGCCAGTCTGGCTTTGAACACTATGTATTTAACATGCTTTAACTTGGTCAGCCCCGAATTGTTCAGGCAGTTGGACTAGATGATCGTTGTAGATCCCTTTCAACAGAAATAGTCTATTCTAAAATACTGTGAGAACTTAGCAGTACGTTAGTAGCGTAGAAGGATCTCAAAATATCAGTGAAATTCAAGGATCTCAAAATTTATGCTTTATGCTACCCTTCATTCTCAAAGAATCTGAGCTGAGAAAGAAATAGTGAAGGAAGACTACATGGTTTGAAAAGCAACAAAAGAGATGGTGATAATAGCAAGTTAATAGTAACAGCTACCCTAAAAGGGGCAAGATTTAGGAAATTATTTTCTCTATTGTTTCAAAGATAATAATCCGAAGCCAAGATGTTTGAGTTTTGATCTATTTGTTAAAATATGTCAAAGAATATAAGCAAAGAAAGCAAGGCTGCATTTTGAGATAATAGAATTAACACTAAAATAGAAAGAAAACTTAAAACTTCAGAAGCCTGCATTTTAAAATGTTATGTTCGTTCTTCTTAATAACTAAAAATGAAATAATGAGAGAGATATACATAGGGAGAGACAGGAGGATTTACTTAGATTCTAAAGCTATGAGAAATGCTCAGATCTCCCTTGGGAAAAAGAAAAGAAAAAAAAAAAGAATATAATTAATAACATAAAAAGCAAAATGTTTGAATTGCTATTATTTTGAGAGAAACACAGAATTTAAAATAGCCTACTTAGTAACACTTAAGTGCATTTTCAGTTATGAAAATGCCAAGGTATCTCTTGAGATGAAAGCAGACTACACTAACGCTCACAAAGAAATACTGAAAATATAAATGCACTCATTTCACACTTATGTAAAAATGGTTCATAAACTGCAAAATTCTACACTAAGTGCTACACTACTTGTTTTAGTCTTTCTGCCAGTACAAGTATGTGAAGATTTGTGAAAATCCTAGAGTTTCCCATATGAGGCCTCAGCTTGATTCAGTGAAAAGCAAGAAGTTGTGAAGGTAAAGCTGCAGAACCAGTGTAGCTTTATCTAACTAAATTAAAATATATGCAATGATTCATCATGTATACTATACAGATAAGAAAGGAAAAGTTATCTAGAAGTGATCTAAAATTTTAATCTCATCAACACAACTGATCTCAGAACTTGTAATTCAGTTTACCTTTCATGACCTATGATTTTATTTTATTTAATTTTTATGGAACGTATCTTCAACTAGTCTTAATATATTCTGATTCAATACATAAAAGCGCAAATATTTTTATAACATAGCTTACTGTAAATTGATGCGTAACTTACAGATAATTAATAATCTAACTTACAAATATGTGGGAAAAATATGTAAATTAAGATGTGAATACCATTTTTCCTTCGATATATTATCTTCCCTCATAGTCTTTTCTCACTTCAGTATGCACACCTTTTTCATTTGTAGAATGACAGTAAACATCACTAGGTTATTCAGACAGTCTGCATTTCCTACCAATGCTAATTGTTGTCTTATCTGAGAAAACCAACTTTATTAATGTGGTTATCTTACAGTTTTNTCTTACAGTTTTGTATGAGTCCTCTCAAAACAGATGCAGGATGCTTTAATCACATTAAGTTACATCATTTAGTTTCAATTTTTAAAAGTTGTCTAATGCACATGTTTGTACATCTTTGTTTTTCTAGTTATTATAATTAATTTTTTTTTCAGGTGTAGCTACTGGTGCTTTGGAGATTTGAGGGAATGTAGGTATCCCATTATTTTCCCTCTCCCAAGAAGGGATCCTTTAGGAAGATCATAAGAGTATATAATATATAATTAT
>VXBJ01003011.1:99275-112126 GCA_013400055.1 Nycticryphes semicollaris
TATAATTACATTGTTTCTATTATTTTTAAAGGCATTTCCTTCCATTTGCTTTTGCTGTCTTCTCATTCAGCAGCATCAGAGGAAAATTACTAACTGGCTCTCCTTTAAAGGTAACATTATCTAGTAAGTGTTGCTCAAAGTAAACATATCAGGACAAGAAAAGAAGAAGAGATCTTATACATTTTACTAAGTAATTCTAAATGTGAATGTATAATAAAAGCATGCCAAGATTGTCACACTAGGTTAGTTTTGATATGAGCAGCATCCTTTAATATCTTAATAAAATAAAATTAATTTTATTTTACGTTAACACTACTCAGGTTAATTTTGTAGCATAATAGATTAATTTTGTTTAGATAAACCAACTAAAAATCAAGTTGTATTACAATATTGTACCTCCCTAATGGAAGCTAATATCCTGGAAATAAGTCCTGGATGCAATCCTCTCCTATTACAGGCAGTCACATTTCATTCCCCAAATTTCTTAATTTCATAAATCACATTCCATATTTCATTTATTAATTAAAATTTGCAATCCCTGTCATATCATTACCACCCATAATTTATACAAAAAGGTCATTCTATCTAGAACTGACAAGCGGACACACTTTAATAATATCAGCGACAATGAAGAAGATACCCTGTTCAGATGATAGCTTTTATTTTCTGACAGATACTCTTGAAAAATGTGTAATACTCTGAGAATTCCAATTCTAAGTTAAAACATAAATAGATTTCCAAATACAGAACTCTAATGAAAAAACAACATAAATGTCACATTTGTACAACTAACTGTGGAATGTGTGGAAAAATCAAGGGAAACGTCTGTTCTACAATGTCAGTTTTGAAGCCTTTTCTGATATTCCCCCTTCTGCCCCTGGGGGTACCTGCAAAACATAAAGTTCTCGGAATGGATAGCAAATTCCCCCATTTGGCATGTCACAAGACTATGTGACATGCCAAATGTCACATAGACCCCTAAGGCTCTTCTAGGGTTCAAGAATCATATTTTTGTCTGGATTACATTACTGTTCATCTCTGGCACTGCAAGAATTTTACAACTGCAAAAATGAGAATGAAAACTATGGGTTTGGAATATGCAGTGTGTCTTTTTGCCAGCGTGGTTTTGCTGTAGGAGTTAGGCATATGTCTGCCTGTTTTCTGCGAATGGTAGGTACATTACAGCCGTGTCTCAAATAAGATGATGATATAAAAATGGTAGAAAACACTCAGAAGGTCTTGACACTGGAAACTTGTAAACAAAATATTTTAATAAAGCTGCTGGGCCCTTTATGGACACCTGTGCTAATGCTAATAGATAATGCTTGTCTTCACTTTAACAGTACTTACTATATTACAGTTTGCAATTAGTACTGTAACTCTTTCTTTTTAAAAACTTCTGCACTGAAAGAGCTTATGGATGAATTGCAAGTATTTATATATTTAATCTAGGACTACTGAAATCTAATACAACCAGCATGTTTATTAAAGACTACATGGGCAACTGTCCCGGCCTTTCCATTTCCATAAACCTGAGTGTAAACAAGCGGATCACATAATTAGAGCATCAGATAATTGGCACCCTATTTTAATGTAATTATGTGTACTGGACTATAAACTACACTGTATGTCACCACTCTCAGTACTGAGCAATGAATTCTAATGGGGTGAGACTGATGAAGAATGTTACCATTTTACTCTGCTAGGAGAAGCTTAGCAAAACAGCAGGGCCGGCAGACTAAGCATGAAGTATAAACTTGCGCAAGAAGAAGAACGGTATTAAGGGAGAAGCAATATATTTCATTACAGCTGGAGAGGGGAAAACCCCACAGGTTTCAGGGCACATGAGCTCTTCTTCAGCTAGTTTGTTTTTCTTCCACAGTTTGGTTACTAAAAGATATTACCTTTCCCTACAAACTTTCTTCGCTTACATTGTTCAGCCACTGGTTACACTGCCAGAAACTGCAGATGTATGCATTAGGGCATATATAGAAGCATATATCATAGTTTTAGCTTAAGGCTGATTTTAAGCACTATCTGTACACAGCAGATTGTGGAACACGTAGGGGGAACCTAAATTTTCCCAGTGTAAGAGAAGAACCTAACCTTGCCTAAGGCAAGATAGCCAACGTGGTTAAACTAAAATAAATAAACAGAAACACTGGAGGAGACTGCCAACATCTCTCATCCAGAACAATGGTATATCTATCTGGATTGCAAATGCCTAGCTTAACGCTTGATAGATAGGCATTTGCCTTTTTTCTTTTTTATAATAGCACACTACATTGGTCATTCACAGCTGCTGTAGTTAAGAGATTTTCCTCCTCCTCTGTCGCTTCCCAATGATGTCTTGCAGGATAAATTCTTGTTTTAGTTCCTTACTGCATGATCCTATGGCCGTTGAGTTTCACCCTATTTCTATCATTTAAGCTTTTGAGATCATCCAATTTTCTATTAGGATATTTGTGTCTAAGTTATTCCTATCTCATTAACATTCCTTTCCAACTCTACACTATCTAAAAGCTTCTTCAAATATACTTTGGGGATTATTTTTTTTTTTCATATTTAGTGTATTATTGAAAACCTGACATAAGAACTTTCCTAATAAATTTGGCCCAAAACAATAGCTGTTTTTTCAACATAATTTATGTTCTCCTTTAATCAACTTCTTACCTGTTTTACAGTTCTTGTTCTGTATTTCCCTATCCTTCATTTTAACAATTTCCTCCAGAGTAAGTTTTATCGTATCACTGACTGGGGGACAGCAGTGTGCCCAGATGGTCACCAAGGCCAATGGCATCCTGTCCTGTATCAACAATAGCGTGGTTATCAGGATTAAGGAAGTGATCGTCCCCCTGTACTTCGGCACTGGTAAGACCACACCTCAAATACTGTGTTCAGTTCTGGGCCCCTCACTACATGAAAAGACATTGACATTCTGGAGCATGTCCAGAGAAGCACAATGAAGCTGGTGAAGGGTGTATAGAACCTTACATGGAGCGGCTGAAGGAGCTGTGATTGTTTAGTCTGGAGAAAATGAGGCTGGGGGGAGACTTTATCCCTCTCTGAAAGGATGCTGTAGAGAGGCGGGGGTTGGTCTCTTCTACCAAGTCACAGGCGATAGGACAAGAGGAAATGGCCTCAGGGTATGCCAGGGGAGGTTTGGATATTAGGAAAAATTTCTGCACTGTAAGGGTTATCAAACATTGGAACAGGCTGCCCAGGGAAATGGTGGAATTGTCATCCCTGGAGGTATTTGAAAGATGGGTAGATGTAGTGCTTAGCGAAATGGTTTACTGATGGTTTTTGTTAGTGATAGGTTGATGGTTGTACTCAGTGATCTTAAGGATTCCTTCCAACCTAGACACTTCTGCAATTCTATATCCAGTTAGCCTAGAAAAAAAGATTGGTTTTGCTCAGGAAATACCTAAAAACAAGTTAGTTTAGCAGAATCTCTTTTAGTAAACCAAAACAAGATATTTTTCTATTAGCTACTAATCACTGTCTTTAATTATTCTGCTTTCAAATCTAGACTGTTGTATTGGAGAAAGCAGACTAAATCTGTAAGTCTTTCTGAAAATTTAGAAGGGTAGTTTCACCAGGTAATTCAGATAAGTTCTAATGTCTGAAATAGAAGTCTTAAATGCTTTAGAAGAAGCTTCTGGTAAAACAGATGCTTCTGGTAAAACAATAAAAAGTATCAGATGCGGAGCAAAACTCACAAAAAAAGGGACCAGAAAGGCAAGGAATTAAACGGTGTAACTAAACAAGACTTAAGAGGTTATTCAGACCAAATAATTTTGTATCTGCATAATAAAGCTAAGGGTGTCAGAATAAATCATAGAAGGTCATCTGTTAGAAAACGTATAAAAGGGACTACGATGAGTTTGAAGGAGGAACAGCTGAAGTTATTAACAATAAAATGATTGAATTAACTAAAATAAGAAAACATAAAAGAAAGAAGAGGTCACTAGGTCACACGGCATTAAAGGGAATAATAAAGTAAAACAAAACCACTGCTGATAAGATAAATGATTGATTAGTGCTAGCTTTCTCAAAAGAAGATGCTAGGGAGGTAACTCTCTAAGAGCCCTATCTGATTTGGACATAAAGATGAGACAAGACCTGAGACAGTGGTGTCAGAAGAAGAGATATCAACCAATTAAAGCATGATAAAGCTCCAGAGTACATCCTCTGGAAGGAATTCAGGAATGGCTGTTCCACTAATTCACCTTAAAAACAATGTTGTACAGGATGATGAGATGGGAACAAATTGTACCTTTAGAACAAAGGGGAGCACCAAAGAAATCACAGTAAACTTCACGGTAGCTTCTGGTGAGTAGTTTAAAATAAATAATAAAATATACAACATTTCAAACAGTGAGTCTCTATGTTGTCTCACTAATATAGCAGCTTCATTCCAATGTGTTGGTGAAGGTGTGGATGAACAGAGTAACGGACAACAAGGCAAACAGCTTTAGATATTCAAAAAGCCTATACAAAGGAAAATCATATGGTGAGAAATAAATTGAAAACAAAGCACACGGTGAAAAGAACTAGACAAACTGAGACAAGAATAAGCAATTACCTTTCAATATGGCCAAGTTACTACTTCAAGATAAATACTCTGAAAAAACTGAGTGAGATACATGATGGTAACATTTCTGGAAGAATAAGACAAAAAAATATAATAGTGGTACTACAAGAGACATCCAATATTGCTCAGTTTAGAGTATTATAAATGAAACTGCATATCCCATGTCAAAATGGCCAACACAGTAATACAGGAAACTCCAGAAGGGATGACAAAGATTATTGCCACTGTGAAATACTACCCCTGACATGAAGATGGAGAAAAATGGAAATATTCATTACAGAAAGAGAGACAGAAGAAACATGAAAAAGGGCAGGAAAACCACAAATACTGCAGAGTTCATACATATGAGTCAAGGAGACAGTAAAATCTCAGTAATTTAGAGAAAAAGGATAAAATATTTTGACTCTTCAGATGAGACCACACAATTTTTTACAGACAATTTCCTGGAGTAAACCCTTTCATATTATTGAAAGTATCTCAGACATTTTCATGAAAACCAGGAACATCTATTTAGAATAATTAATACTAAAAATTAATTTTAGAAGAAATATAAGACTTCATTCCTTGGGACCATCTAATTATAAATCAGTTTATGTGTATCGCTGATGGATTCCTCTCCCATTTCTCTGAGGCAAATGGTACTGGCCACTGGAAAGCCAATTCCACTTGCAGATTCCAACATCATCAATAGGAGGCAAAGATATTTAGAACAGCAGCATATGCCTAATGGAGATTTCCCTCCCCATGTCTCACTTTTCTCTCCATTTTATGAAAAGTGTCATCACTGCTCATGATTACTAAGTACCAAAATATTTATATCAGCATCACAGCTTTCAAAAGAAAATGACATGAGGAATGATGGAAATAGCTTTCTATATACTCCATAAATACTAGTGTACCATAAGACATTTAAAATATCTAAATGGACAGATTAACTAAGAGCACAATATATGC
Organism: Nycticryphes semicollaris; assembly: GCA_013400055.1. Taxonomy (NCBI): domain Eukaryota; kingdom Metazoa; phylum Chordata; class Aves; order Charadriiformes; family Rostratulidae; genus Nycticryphes; species Nycticryphes semicollaris. The sequence goes on from VXBJ01003011.1 coordinate 104,827, forward strand.
CAATTACATACCACTATTTTTTTGGAAATTGGATAAAACACTTGCTCTGAGTTTTGCCTGCTGTTTCCCAACATCTGATAAAAATTTATAACAGATGGAAATGATTGCAAACTGAGCAGCACTCCCTTCATGTTCTCCATTCTGCTGATTTAATCACAAACACACTGAATCTGATAGTAATGAAACAATAGACTTGTTGTTGATGAGATCCCCAAATGGCTTCCATGAAAACCTGTCAGACACTGTAAAATACAGTCACCATAAGCATACAGAATGCTTTTCTAACCTGCCATATCACCTGTCTATACAAAATAGTAAATTATGTTATAGGAGCAGCCTAAAATAAAACATATATTCAACTTTACTTGATTTGTAATTATAGTGCAAAGCCAGATTCAAAAAAGACAATCTTGCCAAAAATGTGTCAGTTAGCTGGCCTAGACATTTCTACATTTTAGCATCCTTCCCTATTATGAAATGACATTATTCCCAAGTGTGTCTGCTCTGCAGTCTTTACATAATGCATATTTTAAACAAACAAATCATATTCAAATACTCAGCTACTGCAAACTACAAACGAGAAGTATTTGAATACACAGTAGTTAGTAACTCTAATAACGTAAAAAAAGTCTAAGTTAAGCATGTACTGAAGTGTTTGCAAGATGAATGCCAAATTGTCTGAAAGATCAACTAAACCTTCTACTCAATCTACCTATTTTATTCCTCCACAAGCAAGCCCAGTGCTCTTCTACTAAGACTCAAAATCAGCAGATCTCTGAAGAGAAACAAAATAACTTAATTCTTCTAAAACCTCAACATTACATAAAATTGCTTTTCTATACATAAAAATGTCATCAACTTAATATCAGTTTCAAGTCTGATTTGCAGAATGTTTCAAGTCTAGAAGCAATCACTCAAAGCTAACAAAACCCTCCTCTTTCCAATAGTACTATGTGAGCCTCACAGGATCCAACAGGGTGATTCATCCAGCCTGAGGATCCTTCCTGGCTGCCCCCTCTTCTAGGGGCTCCTCTGATCCAGACAAGAGAGAACAGACTGGAAAGAATTTTACTGGCAGAAAGAAAAAAACCTAGCTGGAGCACTGCATTTCCCAAGTCCTCGTTTGTCACTTGAACCACATGTACCCGAGGCGTCAGAGGAGGGATGTAGGACTATGTAGGACTCTCTTGGAAAGTCAGAAGCTTGGATTTCCACTGTTAGAATAATTTCTCTGGCTTTCCACACCTTTCTTGTCCAGGTATGAGGGATTCCTGAAGGCAGAGAGTGCTAGAAAGAGCTGGATGAGATACCCTAGCAGCAGCATTCTGCTCCTTGTTTCCCTTTTCCTGTATAAGGCAGAAAACACAGGCATATGCAGCAAATACAGCACTTCAGGGAACTCATCTTCAGAGCTGCACTGTACAATGCCTTTACAGTAAGCCAAATAATATTTCAGGAATTCTCTACCTCTGGAAAAACTATGTAGCTCACTCATCAGTCAACCACCATAGCTCAGTCTACAACTGCTTCTGTATTAGAACACAAGGGAGGTTACAAGGACCTTTTAAGAACCCCTTGCCTTATTTATATGATGCCCTTTATCTAAATGTGTTGACAGAAGGAGCTGATCACTTTCAACTGGGATTTCAGTGAAAGCAGGCCATCAAGTCCCTCTGGCTGTCCAGTGAAAGAAGAGATCTCCATGTCTCACCATTTCCAAAGTTTGTTCATGATTCAAAATCTAGACATGAGAAGCCAGGTATGATTAGATATGCCCTATATGGAAGGTGCATTAGAATGTAGATAGACATTTGAATGAGCCTGAAAGTTATATCCAAACAAATACAAGACAGAAATGTCTTCAAAAGAAAGTAAGCTACAGGTGTTATACACTATTTTTCATATGACAAGGACTTGTGAGTATAAAATGAATTGCAAGGCAGCAGATTTAAAATTAACAAAAATAAATATTGTCCACACTGCTTACAATTACATTGAGGGATGTATTGCCACAAGACATTATACGGATCAGAGGTATGAACAGGTTCAAAGTAGCTAGATCTATTCACAGAAAAATACACCAAAGAACATTAAACACAACAGGCCAAATTAATTTTCTGACGAAAAAAGCCTTAAACTTCAGATTGTTGTAACCGAGAAAAGTTTCCAATAGTAATGTAGAACTACTCTGCTCCTGGCCACTGTCAGAGACAGGATTTGACTAAATGGATCTTTGATCTAATCCAGCATAGTTTATTCTTAAATCAATTATGAATTCTAAAAAACTGACATTTATTACTTTGATTTAGCAGCACATACGTGTGGAGTGATATTTTCCATACTGGAGAGGTTCATGTCTAAAGGTGCACAAATATCTTTAATTTTTCGCTTGATTTTTGGATGGAATCTCTCTTATGTAACAATATTCCTCAGAGAAACTGGTCCGTCATTTTCTGGTTTTGAATGTAGGGAAGTAAGCTACTAAGATTTTTCACAGCTCAAAGAGAGAATATACTCTTTTTTATGTTACTGGAAAAGCCTGACATTAACTTTAAAAGCAACAATTGTAAGATATATAAAGGTAAAACAAAAAGAAAAAAATTTTCTTGTTTTATGTAATGCATGAATAGTTGAATAAGGAAAGAGTTTAATAATTACTAGATGGATTTTGAAATATAATCAAAGCCTGACTCAGTATTGAGGACTTGCGTGAACTTCCATATTGAAGAGTTAACATGTGACCATTCTGCCACAGTTGATGCAGAGTTACCCAGCAAGTCCCTGAAGACTGCAGAATTTTAATTACACTATGAATGCACAATCAGAAAAACTTCCCCACCTTTCCACAGTGTGATAAAGCATGTATTTCAGTGTCCCTAGTATATTCAATGCAACTGTTCTTTTTTATTTCAACTATAAAATTAGTCATAAAAATCAGCTGCATATTAGCTTCATAGTAAGGCTACTAAAAAAGAATTCAGCAAATTGAAGTGATAGTTCCTATAACAACTATTAAAATCTGTGAAGTCTGTGGAGAACAAAAAGTAAGGCCCATTAACTCAGAGTTATTGAAGCACAATCTGAGCTCTAGGTTATTTTACAGCAGAATATTTGAACTGATCTGCTCTGTACCCCAGATGGATTTCACACTGTTATGAAGTAGCTCTGTCTCTAATCTCTTCCCTTTACCCATTCCCTTTTCACTTGAAGAAATAATGGCTCCAAAATGCCTCTTACATTACTACCCCACATCTGTACATCAATTAAGCATGGACTGTATGTGAGCCAGAAAAAACATTTTGAGAACTCTTTAGACTGAATAAAAAGTATTTCTAAATTGAGCTAAAGTAAGTCTCAGAAAGTCAAATCAAATAGCAAAGATATTTTATTTTTTCAGTAGATCTCAAACTGGACCTGAATCATATGATGTAATAAAAGTTGACTTCAGATGATCATCTCAGCCCCAGATGTAATTGAAAACATTTATTCTGATTTAAAAAACAAAGCAGGTAATTAACTAATGATGAAAATTATTTGTATCAAATCTATTTTATGATGCTCAACATTACTTCTTGTTCTAGTAGCCATAACAAAGAGGTAACAGATTGGTATAATTAGGCAAGTTATTTATTTCTGCTATAAGTACGGTCTCCAATCCTGCACTTTTTAACTTTGCTGTACATGTAAATAATTCCAAAGTGTTTTCCAAAGTAATTCAAAGTACAGTTTAATTTATTTTACTTGTATATCAAAATGAAATATAAAGGTAAAAAAAAATAAATAATAATTTGGCAAGACTTTAAACTGTGTGTCACATAGATTTAGAATGAGGCTGAAACAATTCCAAACAATTAGCTGTAAGCATGCAAGTAAAGTTAAGATTATATTTGAGCATTTGTAAGACAGGTGCAAGTTGACATGCATTTTATCCCAAGTACAACTGCTTCATTCAACACATATCCTGCATTTTTCACCTTTTTAGGTTTCAGTCAATTACATTTTTGTCCTTACAGGTCTAATTCATTATAAAAGTTGCTTGGATTTTATATTTAAGCTGACATTTTTACATTTAATACCACAGGAACAGTTGTAACAACACCACCACTGATACAAATTTAATCAATGCTGTAGAGGGCACTACTTTGTCAAAACCAAACACTTCATTATGCAAGTAAAGTAATATTTTTATCTTGTTTAAATATAGTACTTGATTGAAAAAAATCTGAACAACATATCTGCTTTACTATTGCTTAAATAATAATATATGACATAATAAATTATCAACATCCTACATACTATTCCTCATACACTATCAACATTTTAAGATTTTTTACACTCTATAAAGGAACACAAATTATTCTCAGCGTAGACAAGTTCCATTAAACTGACAGGAAAACCTGTTCAGGTATAACACTAACAAAATATTTCTACGTCTGGCTAATAAAGACAGTATTAATTTGTGTTAAGAAGCAGAAAGTTAGTAACTGGATTAGTACATCCCTACCTCCTGGAACACAATAGGTGTGTGGTATCATAAGAAATGCTTTCAACAGTCTTTTAAATTAAATACACAACATTAAGCATGAACTTTGTTTTATGAGAAATTCTCAGAGTTGGTAACAGTCTATTTGTCCAAAAAGCTGTCAGCATCAAAGTGTATGTTAACTCTAAATTGCTCTGAATTTGCATCATATTTACCAGGCTAAAAATATTAAAGTCCACCATTAAACAAATAAAACTCAGTGCTTAAGAGGTGAGACAGACAACTGAAATAATCATGATGTTTGCACTTAGAAATCAAAGGATGCCTTTTCCTTTTAAAAAGTTTTCAACTTCTTATTAAAATTACTGGAAAAGACCTTTTATTGCTAGTCAAGATCAATGAAGAAAAAGAATATTATAAAGAAAACGATAAAGAGATCATAGCAAGAATTAGTCATACTGGAACAATATAAAATTTAAAAATCTGTGCCAATGCTCTTTTTACTAGGGTGCATCTTACAAAATAAAATAATCCCAACCCAATACATGTACAGTAATTAATTTTTTTACTTAAAAATTCATAGCCACTAAGAAAAGTGTTAGTTACTTCTCTATAATCATTATCAGCTGTTTAGTATCTGGTTTTAATTTGTTAATTAGTCAGTAAAATCCTATTCCTGTTTTCACTGAACTACTAATGTTTATCAGTAAATAGTCTCAAATAAGGAATGTTGTTTCAAATGTTTCATATAAAACTCTCTAATGGATCTTAAGTTACCACAAATCAAATTCTCACAACAGTTTTGAGAGTTCATCTGATTTTTACTCTTTAAAGTTAAAAAAACTTTGTAAACTAAAATCAATATTCACTCCTCATGCAAGATATCCGTACCAAAAATTTTATCATGAACCTATTTTATATCTGTAATATCCTTGCATTTTCCCAAAACCACTTCATCTCATTCTTCTTAGAAAACATGCAGATATAAATGGAAGGATAACAGCTGTACATTCGCGAGTTCACATTCTAAACAGCTAAATGCAGACAAAGAAAGTGGGTAAGACCAAGTTGAGGGATGGCAGTCATTTGACTTGAAGAAAACAAATGAATGGATTTAAGAAATACTTCAGAATTAATAAATTGAGAAGAATGGAACTTTATTAGTGAAGTTATAAAGTGAGCATTAGATAATATTCAAAGGAGGAGTTTGTTGTTGCTTTTTTTATATAGAAAGAAAAACTTGAAGCAGATGTGGCAGATGGCCCAAGCAAAACGAGAGGAGGGGAATCAGCATGTATTTTATTAACTCAATTTTTCTTTTCAGCTTTGCAGTTCACCTTTAAAATAAAAGCCTATGTTCTGCTGAAAACAGCAAAATTTGTGGAAAATCCATAGGGAGGCTCCAAATCCTTGGGATTTGTGGATTTTCTGTTTGAACAGATTTTTATTGTTCCTGTTGATTGCCCTAACACTCACTTTCAGGCACCAGGCTGCTTGAGTTATGTTATCTGTGGGCATTTAAACATTACCAGCAGGTAGCTTAACTTTCCAAACTCATTTTTCCTGTAAGGTAGAATGCCAAATAACTGTTTGGAGAGACATGAAAACGTAAAAAAAAATGATCTTATCAGTTTTGTTAATTTAACTTGGTTTAGTAATTGCCACTGACTTGTTAGATATATTAAGTTATAAAAATATTTTTATATGGATTGACACCTCTATTTTCATTCTTTTTGTTATTGCCTGGTCACATACTATAGGAAAAATGGCTCTGTCTGGGCTAAATGCCCAGAACATTTGAAGCATCTCACACTGAAACAATAGTGGTCTTTGTTGGACACCATCTGCTAGCAGAATTTTTTTTTTTAAATCATTGTGTGTCTGCTAATACAGATGCATTGCACTTCCACAAACTGAATTACATTTATGGTCAGACTAAATACTATTCATGTAAAAAGTGTTTCATTTCACATTATGACTGAGCTGGAGTTATACCGGTGCAAGACACGTGAGATAAGCTTCTTCCATGTGGCCAGATTACTTCAGAAATATTTGATTTTGCTCTTTTGGTTTTTACATAGTCTGCCATGTTTATAGTACCACAAATCTTACTTTTCAGTGATCATCAATGTTTTGAATTTGTTGGTATTGCTCATCACTCTGGTTTTTTTTCACTAGCTATAACAGATGGGTGAACTGACTTGGCTAATCTATGAATCAGACAATAAACAGCACACTAATAAAATCTGCAGACACTAAATAATTGTTATCTCCAGTAAGAAAACAGAAATGCATTAACAGACTTAGAAAAATTAAAATATGGGCAGAAAATAGTTCTGTTTTGAGAAGCGCAAAAAAAAAAAAAAACGATCTGGGAAAAATAGAAGTACAGATACTCAATGGGAAGAACTAAGTAGTAACACGAAACCCACAGACAATGCAAACAAACCTAATTAAATCCAGCATTGTGGCTATATGCACAGTTCCCCTCAATTTTTTTTGTGGAATTAATATTCTGGTCATAACAGTCCTAGCTGATATTTCACTGTGAAGAATGACATGACAGCTAAAAATGGACACTTCAAAATTTGTAACAATTCATCTTTAAAACTGGAGGAAGAAAATGCAAAAGATCTACTAGGTTCCTTAGTTCATCTGCTTCCTCACACTATTTGGTATTTTTAGTTTAAATATCTGAAACAATAAATTCCTTATGTTTCATAATTTGGAAAATATTTCTGATATGCAGTTCAAATATTCTAATTACCCCTTTCTTTTAGCATCCTGAATCTTTTCTGTTCTTGTTCTTTTAAAACT
>VXBJ01003011.1:112147-127156 GCA_013400055.1 Nycticryphes semicollaris
TCCATATGTAATATGATATTTTTCACTCTCAGACTTGAGTAGGTACCAAAGCTTTTGAAGTGACCCTGTGTTCACTGACAAGTTATAACTGTATATATACACTCAGGCAATCACAAATACAAAATAAAGCGTATTATTTTAAAACTAAATTAAAATGTCAATTACAGTTACTCAAGGTAATTAATCTTGTAGTTCCAGTGTATCACTCAATTCTTGACATTTTTGGCAAACCAAGCCATATAAAATGTGCATGGTTAAGACTATATTCAATTGTATTTCTAAACTGAATGGCATCCAATAGATACCGAAAGACGCACAGGAACCTTCCAAACGGATTTTTAGACAGGCTGGAAAGTTAAGCGGAGGGGAACCTGATGGAATTCAGCAAGGGCAAGTAGTGCACCTCAGGAGGAATGACCCCATGCACCGGTACAGGATAGAGGCTGACCTGCTGGCGAACAGGTCTGTAAGGAAGGACCTTGGAGTCCTGGTGGACAAGTTGACCATGAGCCAGCAATGTACCTTTGAAGCCATGAAGGCCAAATGGTCCCCCGGGGTGCATTAAAAAGAGCATGGCCAGCAGGTCAAGGGACATCACCTGCCACCTTCTACTCTGCCCTGGTGAGGCCACATCTGTGCCCAGTTCTGGATGCCCGAGTTGACGAAGGACCAGGAACTACCTCAGAGAGCACCTCAGAGGGCTACAAAGATGATCAAGGGGCTGGAGCACCTCTCTTAAAGAGAGAGAAGACTGAGAGGGGATCTCACCCACGCTTCTAAATATCTAAAGGGTGGGTATCAAGTGGATGGGGTCAGACTCTTCTCAGTAGTGCCCAGTGACAGGACAAGGGGCAACAGATGCCAGCTGGAACACAGGAAGTTCCATCTGAACACGTGTAAAATCTTCTTTACTTTGAGGGTGACAGAGCACTGGGAGAGGCTGCCCAGGGAGGCTCTGGAGTCTCTTTCTCTGGAGACATTCAAAACCAGCCTGGATGCGTTCCTGCTCTGTGTGAACCTGCTTTGGCAGCGGGGTTGGACTAGCTGATCTCCAAAGGTCCTTTCCAACCACTACAATTCTGTGTTTCCACAATAAATGCCTCACAAAACACATGCACCTAAATGATTTTATGATTCATGCCCTCACATCCTTAAAATTCTGATATTCAAGACAAGGCTGACGTTCACATTTCACATAATTTAAGTGAGGCAAATGGTTAGTGTTCATGGTATTTTGAAGTAATGTATTTATAAATAGATTGCAGGCTTGTAAATGTTCACCAGTAAAATACTATACATATTTTTTAAGTGCACTGTAACAAAGAATAATCTCACTTGCGTATCTGTTCTCAGAAATGACCAAGCAGTCATGAACCATAGCACATTTTGTTTAAAATAAGTCTTACAAGAACAAAACATAGAAAGGAAAGATAATCAATGATTTATATTACTGACATTTATATTGCAGGAAATTTCACAATTTGTAAAACCAAACTCTGTTCAAAAAAATGTAAGAGCAAAGCAATATTTGCAGAAACTTTCTCATATGTCACTACTTTCCAAAGGTTTTCCCTACTCCACAATCTTGCTCAACATGGGATTTGCATAACAACCAATCCTTTTTTCAAGTGATTTACTATAGTAAAGTGATTACTATAAGAGAGAGCACTAACAGGAAATCATGAAGTTAAAACCTGGCAAGTATTAATTTTTAAACTGTGTATTACACTAGCCCTTAAAAACCAGTAACGGTTTATTGGATTTTGGTATGCATAACATGATCAAAATGTTCCCAAAACTGTAAAAACATGGAATAATTAATTTTTAAAGTACACTACAAGTGTGTACTGAAAATAAAGGAAAATTGAGCTGCACACTTACGTGGAAGCTACCATGCTGCCATGCTGACGTGTTTATGGCCCACAGCTGTATAAATTCATCTTTCATGCAGGTTGCCACCACCTGCTCTTTGTTTTGGTTTGGTTTTAAAGTTTGTTCACAAGTTATTTTGCAGGCTTTTTTCCCCAATTTTTTTTTTCTCCTGACACTGTATCCTGTACTAGGGTGGCTGCTAGCCAGCTACTTTCATGCACTCTTTCTATAAGTACTTAGCATTAGCTTTGCGTAGCTCGGATGCAGAAAGAACTACTCATTCTTCCTCACAAGAGTAATATTGATTGTATTGGCTTTAGAGTAAGTCTTCTGTGTCAGTGCAACTGCAAGAATCTACCCAACTCTTCTGTTCCACCTTGTTACTCAACAAGAAAAACATCAACCAGACCATTTTTGACACAAATATTTAAGAGCCTGAAAAAACATGAAAAAATTAAATATTGAGTTGATCTAGTTCTGTCATTTATTTTAGGCAAAGAAGTGTTTGAAACTTACTTGGTTATTCATCATAGTCAAGCATTAATATGTTTGACGCTGGGTTTGGCTTGTGGCTCATTAGTTTTTCCAGTAGTAACTCTTGCAACAGCTTTTCCTGCCTTTCTATCAGTTATTTTTCTTTTCGGATTGTTCTACTATCTACTTTTTCCTTTTAACAATTCACCCTAAGGTGAACTATTGCCAAATGCTGTATTTTGTATATTTGCCTTATCTTTCTCGCAAGAAGATTGAGTGCTTATTACAAAGAATGGTGCAATCTTGAATTTACAAATTATTGCCTAATTTGTGGTGTGATCTAGAATACAAGGAGAAAAAAAGAGAATGCATTAATTTACAATTAGTATATGAGATACTAGAGAGCCATATTGCTCACACTTTTATCAATGCCTCCACTAAACCCACTTTAAAGGTTAAAATGAAGGATTAATTAATAACAATTTTTTCCATAACTAGGTTAAGGTATGGGGAATACTGAAAACAGCAGGATCAGTAGTGTGTCCTACTGAAGTACAGCCATGCCTTTCTTTTGCAGGCTTCACATCTGCCCTTCCTCCCTAGCCCTGGCACTAAAAACATAAGCCAAAACCCTATGACAAATGAAAGTAATTTCTTTAAAATTTTAGAGGAAGCAGCAAAAGTGTTTAAGAAACTATGGCAAAATTAATACATACTTTTTATAGAGGGATATTTAAAAATAGTTTTTTAGCTACATTTTATAAAGCATAGAACTAGAAAAAGAATCAGTCTTCTGATTAGTTCTATGTTTTCCTGCAGTTTCTAATATTCAGCATTTTCTAGATAAAGGTTTCAATTTTAACAGAGAACACTGCCTTAAAAAATTTAGGTGGCAAGCTTCTCTAGCAAGCAAAGGATGGTAGTGAGGGCTACAGAAACAGATGTAATTTTCCAAATGGCAGTGTCAACAAAGAAAGAATAGCATATTGTTAAAAATAAGCATGATCTATCAACAGCTTGGATTTTTATCGGTAAATATACACAAATTAAAAAGTAACTTTTTTTTTCTCTCCAGTAGTTGATTGTCAAATGCCTTCACCTATGAATACAAATGAAAAGTCTTATTTCTAGAGTTGACTGTGTAAATGGAAAACAACCCCTGTAGTCCAAATGTGTGTCACAAAAGAAAGAAAATCACAGGGATTAAATTCAGTGCAGCGTCAAACTCATACTTAAGAAACCTATATGTGGGTACATTAACTGAATCAGCTCATGCTGTTAATCTGCATGAAACTACTTCTGGTATAAATGGCAACCATGTTTTCCATGCCAGTGCAGACCAAACTGTTGCATGCAAGAAATGGTTTTAGAAGTCCTATAGAATTATTCTAGTTGAGGGGAAAAATTAATTATGAAACAGCCTGCATAGCAGATTATTACATTGATTATTTTTAAGAACGAAGCCAGCACATTTTAGAGAGTGATAAATACATACAGGATGTCAAAGTCACGGTATCCAGGGACTCTTGAGCCCTTCAACCTTCTTCACTTGAATGACAAGAACCAGGTTTCAGCCATGACAATTTCGGCATAAGATCACAACCACTAATTAAAGAGCAAAACCTGTAAACACTGATTACTGGTCTGAAACCGTGAATACTATTATATATACCATCTCAATTCTTATGATTTCCCTCCAACTCTACTCTTCTAATTCTTTCTCTAGCCTTTGTCAGCTACTCCACCCATCCACCCAACTCACGCATCCTGCTTTGCCTAAACGCCAGCCAAACCAAATCGACAGCACTCTTTCTTTAGTTACTCCCTCCAGAACAAGATGTATACAGCAGAATAGATCAGATCTATGACACTGCCAGAGATATGAGCAGGGGAAACATCCTCCACCTCCATTAAGGTGGAGATGGTGAACAATTGCAGCACACTGGCTAAAAGACACACTCCCTTTAACCTTAAAATATTTACTTCAGAGTATTTTTCTGAGCCCCTAAGAGACTTTGGGGTGGAGACACACTTGATATGTTGAGAAACTTAGTAATCATTTTGTTTGCGAAACTATCAGTTGCAATGATGGTTAGTTAACAGCTTGACATCCAATCAAGACAGGCTAGTAGCCAGAAGAACAGGAGGAGATGGCATGTGCTCTCTCATATACTTAACACTTGCGAATGTTTATGATGGGCAGAGGGAAACAAAGGAGAAAACATAGCAATTTATTAATCAGTACTTCCTAACTGAATCAACTGAGTTTTAAATATGTACAGAGAACAGATTCCTTAAAATACTTTGAGAATATTGCTACACGTGCATTTTGATTCCCTGTTCAAGGTTTAGTTTGGGTGGGGTTTGTTTTGTATTTTTTTTTTTCCTTTTGGTGGAGTATATTACAGATATTACATATTTTTTCTTTAATACTTCATGATCCATGATACCACTTACAGGTGATTTTTACCACTTAGTGTCTTCTCTCTTTCTGAGCTTAGAAACAAAGCCAAACTGAATTAAATTTTAAATTGCTATTACCCATTTAATAGTTTTAAGTATAGAAAAAGAAAAAACACCAAAAAACTTGCTGTTCTGTTCTTCACTGTATTTTGAGGTCCCAAGAAGATACATTTGGAACATATAAAAAGTGATTAGTTGTTAGCTCTGAAGCTGCTCCACTACTGTACAGATTAGTAAAATGTGAAGTGCTGGGATCAAAGGAAGAGTTATCTGTTGGATGTAAAAGTAATACTTTTCATCCCCATTCAAAAAAGAAAATTACAAAATGAAATCTCAAACTCATAAGTATCTCTGGTATCACACTGACATGGAAATTTGCGCCGCTTCGACATTTTTAACATTGTATGGATGGGCTAGGGGTGTTAAATCATTTAGAATGGAACAATCTGATTTTATGGCTTGAGAAACAATGACATAACTTAGAAGTCTTTTGATATGAAAATGAAATTGCATGTTGTTCTGTGTCAGCTGGTTGGGGCTTATAGGAATGATTAAGTTTTAGGATAGCAAATTTTGCAGGATACTTGTGAGGTTATGTATTTTTACCTGCTTCATGCATGAATTAATATAATTCTTAAATATCTGGAAAGAAAAATCAGAAGAACTTTGTCAAAAAGGTATGCCTATCTCTGCTCTCTACCCCAAAATACAGAATTTCCTCACAGCTACCATTTTTTTAAGAAGGATAAGAAGGAAGGAGGAGAAATAAAAGGCTGATCTTCGGGACACTAAAAATGTACTATTTGACAATTATTATTTTGTTCTCACAAAGTAATAATCTTGTACAGTTGAAATAGTTTGATATGGTGACAAAAAAGTTCATTACATTTTTATCTCTGTATATTTTGTGCTGCATTTTTCTTCCTATAACATTAATAGGCTTATGAGAACATTGCAATTTAGGCAACTAAACTTACTGCAGTAGTTTGATACTCTTTATATCGAAGACAAGCCTGTCCTTGTATTTGATAGAAAAGTAGCTTACCTTTTGTAGTATTGAAATATTTATACTAATTAAAAAAAAAATAGGCAATATATACTCTGTGACCACAGAATTGAAGACATGACACTGAACTGTCATTGTACTGTCCCAGAGAACAGGATATGTAAAACACTATTGCATGAGAGACATATGCCTCACTGTCCTCAACAACCCATCTGCAATTCTGCAATATTCTTCTGCATCACACAGTAAATGTACCTTTGCCTCTCTTGGTGATCAGACTACTTGTAATTGGTAGCCTATGGGTTGTACGTGTTCCCTTTCATTACAGTGTTAGATTAACTTAGTATCACAAACTTTTTTCACATTGTTTTTCAATACAGATTGGCAAGAATTACGTACAAAGAACTTCCAAGTCAACAACCTAAAACATAGTAAAAATAAATATCTGAGTATTTTTTTTTTTAAATAAAAAGGCAAAATACAAAAAAGTGTTATGTTCATTGTTTAAGTAAGCTTAATGAAAATGGTCAGGAACTGTGTGCAAAAACTTGTTACAGAACAGTGAACGTTAACTGTCTCAAACATTGCTCACTCACACTCCCTCCTTTCAGACAGTGTTAGCAGTCTTTTTCTGACCACACCTGTCCCACAGGAGTCTCCAGTGGAATAGTGATGTTATGTTTTGGTCTCAATTCACGAAAAGAAAAAAAGCACCCTTTCATCTGCTTGGGGGGCATATAAAAGACATTTCCAGCACACATAGTGACTTTTCATTAAAATGCATCCTTTCCCCATAACTTCATTTCCTTGAGACACCTCCAAACTCCTTCTCCCACCTCCATTCTGTGCTACATGTTTATGTATTTCGTAAGAAGTTCTAAGACTTGGACACTGTTTTGTCTGTCTCCTGATTCACAGTCTTAGCAAGCCTGTCCTCTTACCCCATAACCCAGAGCCAGCCTCTTCAATCCAGTGAGTCAGCAGCTTTTACCTTCCAGCAAAATGTTTGCAGGGAATTCAAGGTCTCCACCAAAAGGCAAACTATATACACTACACATAGAAACAACTAGTAAAATATTAATATTAATATCATAAATAATAAAATAAAATTAAAAGAGTCATTATGTACTTCCACTTAAACATACTAAATATTTAAAACAATTTTGTGAACCTTTCCATTTTTAGAATTCAGAGTATAAGCTAGTGATAAATCATGCACAGAAAGCAAACTCGATGCCTAGCATCAAAGAAAGGAAACAGATAATGACCAACTCTGTAATTTCTCATTACAAGATGCCAAGGATTTGCACTGAATCATTCATGATTAATCCATAATAATTTTTAATAAAAACTGTAATTGTTTAGGTATTTTAAATATATAAACCCAAGTTTGAACAGCTACTAAATCAAGAAGAAATTATTATTTGACCGCAGGGAAAAGGGACAGGAAAAACACTCTAAAGATGAGTATATGAAATAACTTTTATCCACACATATATAGGGACAAGAAAAAATAATTTAAAAACCCACACCACATAAAAATTCCAACTGGTGTTTCTGATAGGTACATGACCCACCTTCTTCCTCTCCAGGAGTATGATTACATATTAATGTAAAAGGTCAGTACACTAAGAATAAATAAGGATCAAGAGTGAGAGATGCAATGAAATTAGTAGAGTTGGACATTCTAGTGGAAAATATAGCGGCTAATATAAATGAACTCATGGAAGCACTCTTCATAAAACTGCAGAAATGTATCAGAAGTGCACAAAAGATTCCTGTTTCAAAGAATCCCTAGAAGCAGGATTTTAGGAAAGGGCACACCAATCTAAATGAAGAAGAAAGCATAAAAAAACCCAAATATGCAACTATAGCGCTGAAACAGTTTTGCTTGACTAAGAAATTTGAGTACCTTAAAGTTAATTTACTTAATCTAGGAGGAAACACAAGAAAGAAAGGAATTTTGCTGCCAGAAAACATAATTACCTATGGAGTAATTAAGAGAAGCAATAGAAGTAATATTACTCTGAACCTTTGATCCTCAACACAATTTTAGAAAAGTATGAAAGAGTATAATCTCCCACTGATGACACAAAAGACTTGAGAACCAGTATATACCTTCGTTTAGATTACCTGAATTTACTATAATGCCCTTACTTCTAGCAGGAATCATCCCACATTCCAAGTACTTAGTGAGATGACACTAACTGGGGTAATTGCCTTAATGATATAATTGACATTACTGAAAACTACTGGGTAAATACACATGGTTGGAATGTTGAAAACTGCATAGAAATTAGCAACTAGAATTCCAGTGGAGAAAGATAGTGCAGAGTAAATGAAGGTTAGGAAGGTGAAATGAGTTTTAAATACTTTTGAAGCTGGAGAACTCTTTGGGCCTGCAGACTAGTGTGATAGCTAATTCAAAATTAACATCGTGAAAAAAGAATACTTGTTGAAGTTGCCTACAAAATGAAACCAACAACGCCCCCCAACTCTTCCCCCCCTACCCCTGCCAATAAAAAAAAAAACAAACCACCCCGCAATACTTTAAAATTACCTGCTAATAAGACAGATACAAAACCCTGAAATTATATTGGGAATTCCAATGCAAGTAAGTGTCATATGACCTCTTAGCATCATCAATATTGCATCCAACACAGAGCATGTATTTTGAACTTCATTACAAGAGATGAGGGTTAGTTGCTTACTAAACTGTGAGCAATTGCTTAGAGACCACTTATTACAAACCAAAAGAAAAGAGAAAACAAGAGCGAACTGGCTTACAACAATATGAAAACAGGGTGACATCTGAGCTAATTTTCCAAGACTGGTAAAAATTATAGTAGGATTGTAGAATTATTACAAAACTGACTATTAAAATGCAAAGAAATTGTGAATTGAAAATTCTTAAAGAGAGACATATAGTTAACCAAAAATCACAATTCTGCAACACAGAAAAAGGATAACGCTGGTTTAAAACCCAGCCATATTCACTGTCAAAGTGAAGCCAGCAACTGCAGTTGAAAACCACTATGTATAACAATGAGAAAGATGAACACATAAATACTTCTCTCTTGTTGGCAAAACCCAGAATTACTTTACCATACCATACAAAAATGCTGCATTATTGTTCATTTGTAAGGGAAGTTGTAAGACCTAATCTAATGGAATAATAAAAACATTTTAATCATTCGACTTCTATTTAAATTTCTAAAAGGCTTAGTTGAGAGACTCTCCATCTCCTGTCTTTCAATCTGTCATATGGACTATCATGCCAATCTTTGCAAAGTGAATTTAGGGGTCTTATTGGCCAATCAGCTTGTTATCAATAAACTACGAAGTAAAAGAAAAAATGAGAGGAAGGGGAAAAAAAAGTGTTCTGTAAACAGTCATTGGCAAAATTTCAACTATTAAAGAATTTCAGGGAAAATATGTCTTATCTAACACGTGCAATTTCATAGGAAGCACAGAAGTGAGCCAAAAAACTGTTCACTACTGGAGAAAATACCTTATACAAAGAGTGCAACCCTGCCTATTCTGCTTTTCTAAGAAAAAAAAAAATAGAGAAGATAAACAGAGTAAGTCTACAAAAGAAATCAGATTAAATAAAACTGAGAATCACAAAGGATCTACCCTTAGCTGAGAAAACCAAAAAGACATACTTCCTAGTACCAAACTGTGCAGAAATTATTTGCAGGAAGTATACCCAAATCACTCGAACAGACTACTAAAAGCAGCAGTACATTCTACATATTTTCTTGTCTTCACACCAAGACAGCCACTTCTCCAAAATACATTCTGCGACTGAACAAAATTCTGCCTTCAAAAAACATTTCTGGGATTACAACAAGGGTAAGTGGGACAAATCTTGGTATACAGACCAGATGATCTAATACCTCTAAAAACCCATGCTGCTTTTTCTATTTCTAGTTTACCTGATGGGAAAAAGGAAAGTTTCACATGTTTCCACACCTTTAGCCAAAATAAACACATGCACTTGCCAAGCATTCAAAAATCTATAGTGCCCAACACTAACCAAGATTCAAAAACCGAAACATAGACCTCTGTATAAAAATGAAAATTGCAAATCATAGATTTCTGACAAAAGTCATGCACTATTCTCTTTGAACAATCATTAGTATGAAGGTGACAAAATCAGACACCATTTACTCACTTGTACAGGGAGGCAGCCTGGTTGTCTAACATTCTAATATTGCACAGTTACATGCAAAGACCTGGTGGAAATCCTTTGGATATGCTGTACTTTCTAGAGCTGTCTTAGAATATTTGAGCTCAAGTATTTGGGCAAATTTAATAAACCCCCTGGCTACTTGAGCTAATGCCAGAATCATGCAGACCAAGACAGAAATACTCTCCTTCCAGTCTTTACCAGGCTCTGCATAATCCATGAAGGATACGTGAAAAATATTTGACTTTTTAACAATGACTGCAAGTAAATTTCATTTTTCTAAATTAAATGGTTAGATGTCACTCCTGAACTAAATTTTTTGTTTGCTTAGTAGACTTTTAAAATCTTTTTAATAAACAGATACAACTACTTCCACCTTATTCTGCACAAATCTGATGTATTTGATGGCAGAGGTATTCCTGTGTCAAATCAAAACCCTGGGTCAAAGAGGATAGCTGGACTTGAGAACAAAACAGTCATTGTATTTGGAAAATGAAAGAATGAAGATAACTCCAACACGTAATCGGCAAACTAAGAAAAAAAAATATGTCTGCTTCTATTTTTCTTATATTTGTTCTTACGTTCTCCAGTCTAGTTCACAGGCGTCAGTCATATAAATGAAGGACATAATGACAAGGATGGAATAAAACCCTAGTCTATTTTTTCAGATATTCTGAAGAAAACTGTAGTCTTCTAGGCAGCCTGGTAGTAAAGGATGTATTCAGAAAAGCAGGTATAGTAAAGAAGTGCAGAGAGAAGCAGCATAATAAAAAGACAGCTTTGTAAGCACATTAGGAAAAGTAAAGGATGTTATGTTCCTAGATGAAAAACTCTGAAGAAGCCTAGTTATATATAAATAACTGTATTCTAAGAGTAGTCTAATAGTTTTCCAGAAAATCATGTCCAGGCAAAATTCTGACAGGACAAAAAGAAAAATATACGGAACAGATATTTTAACAGACATTATAACAAAGCACTAGAACAGGCTGCCCAGGGAGGTGGTGAAGTCTCTGTCTCCGGAGACATTCAAAACCTACCTGGACATGTTCCTGTGCAACCTGCTCTAGGTGGACCTACCTTGGCAATGGGGTCTGACTAAATGATCACCAGAGGTCCCTTCTGACCCCATATCATTCCATGATTCTTCAATCCAACTATTACACTGAAAATATATGTACATGGTAGTACCTATCTAAATTAAGGAAAAAAAACAGCACATGCTTTCTTAAAATAAATCTTGATAAATTAATGAAAGCGTTTGGAAGATTTGATACCTGCAATAGCAGGAGACTGTTCTGAGTGCCCTTCAAAGTCCCTTTTATACCTCTCTTCCTTGATTCCTAAGTGTTCCTCTGCAAGCAGAACAAAATAAGACCTTTGTTTATCCAAAAAATTTCCTGGCAGTAAGCATATATTTATTAAAATCACTTCCCACATGACAAAAGAATAAGCACAAACTTTGTTATCTTAAGAACATAACATTTGCCTCTGACCTATTTTTATTACTCATTAGCAAATGGCCCCAATGCCCTGTACATACTTTACAGTCCATGGTGAAAAGTATAATGTTTGCAGTTCTTGTAACATGGTTATGACAAACAATTCTCTATTAAGACACTAATGATAATCATATGGTACTACACAAACAAGGACAAGAAAGATTTTTATCCCATTTTTATAAAATGTTGGAGTTGTTTTCTTTCCTTCACAGAATCACAGAATTGTAGTGGTTGGAAAGGACCTTTGGAGATCAGCTAGTCCAACCCCGCTGCCAAAGCAGGTTCACACAGAGCAGGAACGCATCCAGGCTGGTTTTGAATGTCTCCAGAGAAAGAGACTCCAGAGCCTCCCTGGGCAGCCTCTCCCAGTGCTCTGTCACCCTCAAAGTAAAGAAGATTTNTCATGGCTTCAAAGGTACATTGCTGGCTCATGGTCAACTTGTCCACCAGGACTCCAAGGTCCTTCCTTACAGACCTGTTCGCCAGCAGGTCAGCCTCTATCCTGTACCGGTGCATGGGGTCATTCCTCCTGAGGTGCACTACTTGCCCTTGCTGAATTCCATCAGGTTCCTCTCTGCCTACCATTCTAGTCTGTCCAGGTCTCACTGAATGGCAGCACAGCCTTCTGGTGTGTCAGCTACTCCTCCCAGTTCTGTATCATCAGCAAACATTCCATCCCTTCATCCAGTCATTGATTAATGTATGGAACAAGACTGGACCCATTACTGAGCACTTGGGAACATCACTGGACCCTGCACCACTGATCACAACCCTTTGAGCTCTGCCATTCATCTAGTTCTCCATCCACCTCACTGTCCTCTCGTCTAACCCACACCCCCTAAGCTTACCTAATAAGGATGCTACGGGAGACAGCGTCAAAAGCCTTGCTGAAGTCAATGTAGACAACAACCACTGCTATTCCCTCACCTATCCAGCCAGTCATAGAAGGCTAATAGATTGATCAAGTATGATTTCCCTTTGTTGCACCTATGCTGACCCCTCCTAATGAGTTTCTTTTCTTCTACATGCATAGAGACAACAACCAGGATGAACTGTTCCATCACCTTTCCAGGGGTGGAGGTGAGGTTGTTTCCTGGATCCTCCTTCTTGCCCTTTTCACGAAGACTGGCATGACATTAACATTCCTCTAGTCCTCAGGCACCTCTCCTATTCTTCCTGACTTTTCAAAGATGATGGAGAGCAGCTTTGCAATGGTCTTTGCAAACTGCCAGATCCCTCAGCACCCACGGGTGCCCATCAGAGCCCATGGATTTTTAGGTCTTAGGTTTGCTTAAATTATCTCTAACCAACCCTCCTTGATTGACGGAGAGTCTTCCTTACTCCTCTCTCCTGCCTCCAGGGTCTAGGGTTCCTGAGGGCTGGCATTAGCAGTAAAGACTGAATCAAAAGCAGCATTCATTAACTCTGCCTTCTCTGCATCCTCTGTCACTAGCAGCAAGCCCATATTGATCAGTGATCGAGTGGTTACACGAGTCTTCTCAGGTAGTTTTAAAAAAATCATGTAAAATCTTGAGATAAAGACTCAAAATGTCTAACCAGGTGACACAAAGGACTTTGTCCACAGGTCCAGATGCAACGAAATTTTGGGAGTTTACTTTCTTATTACAGATTGGCCACTAATACGTGCAAATCTTTATAATTTCTCTAATATACTATGTGTTTTAGTACTGTTGATATATCTTTCACTAGAACCATTTAAGAATTTAGGGATAGAACAATTCACTAACTATAATTGCTTAGTGACTTAAATGTGAACTAATTGGTTTCCATATTGGGTAACAGTGAAAGTAAATGAGTGGTATATAAGTAGTCAGATTCCATAATCTAATAATTCTCTCTGGCCTTCAAAAATAGTAATTCAGTCCCTTTATAACAAGCCATTAGCATCTGAAGATCCCACATTTTTCTGACACTAACACAATACAGTCCCATATGTTATCTATATATGCTGTACTGATAGAAAATTAAAAAAAAAGAATTATCCCATCAATGTAACAAACTGAACAGAAAAAGATGAACTTCAAAAATTAAAATTTGAAAACAATGGCCTTCTCTGAATGGACACAATGTCCATGTCTCAGTGATATTTGGTCCATTCGTCTAGTAGAAGCTTGCCTGGCCTAAGCTCGCTGCTGTGCAACACCACAGCAAAACTTGGTTTACCTGGACAGTACCATATGAGACACATTACCTGTGCCACACGTTATCAAGCACAAAAAGCATAACATAATAATTTCATACATTAATGTAAATATCTTACTTGAAGACCAATCTGTAACACAAAGCTTAGTGGCAGTATTAAGTGCTTTTGAAAAACAATCATTCAAAAAATCTGTTAGGCACCAGCACATGCATATAGACAAATGGGAAAGATGGGGCATTTAAGTAAAAAACAGCTTCAATTTCTAATCCATTATTTAATCAAATACAGTTTTAATTTATGTCCCTGAAGATATTTGCAAACCTTAGCTCCAGCCAAGTTCAGGAATCACGAAACCCACAAACTGAGTATTCTTGCTATTTTAATTTATCATATTTTCAAAGCAAAACAGAAAATACCATTTAATTAAATAGATTAAGTGTTTATAATCAACAACCATGTGTAAGAGCTCTTCATTAGATATTTACAGCATAAGCTGAAGTAAAATATTAAAGATTCTAGAAACACAGTGCAGAGTTTCCTAAGTCATACTTTCTTATACCGAGAAGTTCAGGTACTTGACTCCTCTACCGAAAAAGGCAAAATCCCCTCAAAACCCAGAGTGGAGTTTGCTCTGAGCACCACAGCGTGATCTCAAACAGGAATCGCTGTATCTCTATTGACCTTTCCAAGTAACAATATAAAAAAACCTCCACTCTCCTAAGGAAGTGGAAGCATAACTACTTCTGGAAGAATTAGAAGTTCTCACTGAGAGTTCACATGCCTAATCCTGTGTGTCACTGCAGAACTGCTGCTGAGCTCCTGTTCTCTTCTTGCTTCCCATGGAGCTCAAAGCTTTACTTGGCAGCTCAAAAAGTTCTCACTGAAAATGGTTCACACTGTTCACCATCACATCTTCACACACACATGCAAAAAACCACAATGTCAAAAGTCACAGACAATTGAAAAAAACCCCACGAAAATCATGGAATCCATAACTCTTATGACAGCAGTTTTATTGGTGGGTTGGCAAAAAGTTTATGTAACCCTAGACTCTTCTCTGGAGGGTGAATGGGAGGGCATAATAGGGTTCATTTTGCATTATGGAAATTTTTTCCTGTTTCATTAGTTAGAAGCATTGAAAGCCTGAAAAGAGCATTGGCTGCACAGAAATTCCATTTTGGCATATTTTTCAAGAAAGCAGTATGAAATAAATCAAGTTTTTAAATGTTGTCACGTTAAAAAACCCATACTTTAAAATTAAAAGAATGAAAGTATTTAGAATTTGTGGTAGCATACATTTAAAATATCAGGTCAGTCTAGCCAGTGCATAACATCACTT
>VXBJ01003012.1:1884-18777 GCA_013400055.1 Nycticryphes semicollaris
TTGCTCTGAGATGTGCTGGGTATGCTGCAATACACTTGAAATCTTACGGAGACAAGCCACCCCAATATCTATTGGAAGAACCACACAGTGAGGCACAATACAAGAAGTTCTTGGAATGTGTTGATGACAACTTTCCTCTTCAAATGGTAGAGAAGCCAAGGAGAAAAGGAGCCATTCTGGACCTTGTCCTTATCGACAAGGAGAGGCTGGTGAGGAATTTCGAAATCAAGGGGAGCCTTGGCTGCAGTCACCATGAGATGGTAGAATTCAAGATCCTCGGGGCAGTGAGGAGGTGTCCCTGCCTATGGCAGGGGGTTTGGAACTTGATGATATTTAAGGTCCCACCCAATCCAAACCATTCTATGATCCTATGATTCTATAATCTTGTACTGCTTGGGAAATACTTCTTTTTTGTTTCTGTCCATTTATTTTGCAATTTCAGAATTCTGGAAGCTGAATATTAAATTCATCTTCAATGATCATAAACAAGCCATCATGAACTGAAACCTGTGGATGTCTGCAGAGGCTGCAATGACAGAATGTTTTGATAAGATGATGTCTCCATGATGTGTATAGCAAAAACAGAGGGAGTAGAATTTTTAAAATTAATGACAAAATAAGAGAATTCATGTGATTGTATTTGAAAAATCCCCTAAATTACCTTCTATTTTCTTTTCTAAATATGTAAGTTACTGCTGAATTTTAAGCCTGCTTAACACACAGAGAATTTAAGATGAACATATGAGAACTCAGCAGGATTGCAAGTGACTCCATAGGCTTATGTGCTTAAAACAAAATTTAAATACTAATTTTAGGTACACAAGAAATCCTAACCAACTATGAAAAAAACTAGCTACATGATCTTTGTGTTTGTGACTCATTCAGTTGGCATGTCTGACCACCAGCACAGATAAGCAATTGGAACCTGAGCAACAGAAGTGACAATTTTGGGCATCTGCTACATTGCTGGCAAAGCAGACTTGGCAGTAATACCACTAGTGGGGATCCTCAGGACTCTCATACTGCATAACTGGATATTCCTGTAGGTGGGTACATTATTGTTTCTGAAATTACATGGAAGCACCTTGAACACCTCTCTAATAAGTCAATAAGTAAAGCCTGCTGACAAACTACCACTACTTCACAAACCCCATATTTTCTTAATCTTTTACATTACATATTTTTATCTAACATTCTACATGCAAACATCATTCTCCTTCCCCTTGTTAGTTTTCTAAGGATGGGGAAATATCAATAGTTATAACAGGAATTCTCTTGACACTGCCACTAAACTCTTTCTTTGGCACAACACACGCTTTCTTTGTCCATGCAGTATGGACATGGAAAATGGTTTGTCTTGGTAAGCTTCCTGTCCATCTCTCTCCTGCAGTTCAATATGAATTTTTCAATGACAGTTCTTATCTACAGCAAATCCTGACTTCTCTATACGTTTGTCCTTAATTAGCACTCTCCTCCCTGACTTTCTCCATGATTTAGGCTTTTTTGGTGTCTGATTTATGAAATAAGTTACCAAATGCCAAGTGGAACAACCCTGACAGAGAAAGCATGTGTTTGGAAAGAGGAGGTTGGTGGATACCAGCAGCTATCCCCCTGCTTCATTTTAGAAGTCTTTTTTATTTAATGCAAAACATGGGCTGAAAAACTATAAAATTCAGTCATAAAGCAAAATTATTGACACTTGGAATGCCATGGTTTGGTGTTGTTTAAACTATACAATATGATAAAGAACAAAGAATGTAACAGGTTGAAAAGCACATTAAACACACTGAAAGAAAAGCATTTTACTTTCTTTGGCTTCCTGACAGTAAACATCAAGTCAAATTAAAGCATAATATGATGAAGGAGAGCAAAACCACTGGAACAAGCATGATCAGTATTTCTTAATCTACTTACTGTGGTGACATGCAATGAAAAATGAGCTGCTGGTATCCACTAGCCTCCTACTCCAAAATACCAACTCTATACTTTTTTTTCCAGTGGTAAGCGTTTTCCATTTTACCATAAGCACACTCATGATATCCTTTTTTCTTATTATGAAAAATATGTTGCTTAAATGGAGACCCTTACTGTATTACAGCATTAATTTTCTCACTGACACTTGCGAAATTTCCCTAATACACAGTCAATTTTTTGTGATTAGGCCTACATTTGCTACACTTTTCATTTGTTGACTCAATAAAACTGCTGATATTCAACAGCCACAGTTGCAATGCAAGGTTTTCCTGATGTTGATTCATTTACTTATCTATATTTTGACACTGAAATAAATTTTTTGTTTACTTGTATTTTAATAATTATTTTAATTNTGTTTCAAGAACCATTCTTTATTTCATCAACTAGCTGCATAACAAATTTGAAGAAGGAATCAATATTTATAAAGCAATATTAAGAAAAGTCAACTGAAAGAAAGTTCCAATTACAAATTCAGCCTGCAGCATCCTTTTCTTCCAAGAAAAGCTAGTAAAAAGGAAAGGTAAATGTTTTCATATTGTATTGTCGCTGACCTCTTCACCTGAAATAAAAGTTTGAGAGTATACTCTTAAAATACTAATCTTCACTCATGGGCATTAGCCTGGTGTATTTAAGATGTTCGGATTATACTATGTGCAGGGAGGGCTTAGTATACAATGGCAAGCAAGCTGGCATGGCCTTTAAATTTCCACATAAAGCCTCAGGAGAATTCATGACCTTAAAAACTAAGAGGGGATCCAGCATCAAAAGAGCTCTATTTCAGGGCTGATGGTGGGTTCAGGGCTGATGGTATATTACAGGGTGATTTCATGAGCGTATGGTGGAACTAGAAATGCACACAGAAATTCTTAGAGATTAAAATGAAGACAGGAAAAAATTGTGGAGTAGAACAGAAGTTAAATATGGTCTTAGATCTTGCATCAAGGCTACAACTTGATTTACTGAAGTTGGCTGTGAAAAGCCAAAGAGCAAAAATTGAAAACACAGATTGTCAGTCATGACATTAGTCACTATCCACAGGTTTTTCACTCTATGAAATTAACTGAGAAGATTGGATCAAATCAGAAAATAATTGTTAATGTATGGCTTATTGCAGCTCACAAATAAGGAATTTATTCATTGCTCAGTGCAGACTATCAAATGTAACAGCAAGAAGTGAGGCTAAAGAAGATAATTCCAGTATAGCATCTATGAACAAGAAATACTGGCTGACACAGAAGCTACATAAGCATACAGCAATAGGTACAACAATGGTAACAGGGTTGATGTAATAGCATCATAGTAATTAATATTCCATAGCTATCATAGTAACAAGTTGGATTAGTGGACAGTATCAGCAAATTGAAAAGTCCTGTTTTCCAGGATTCCATATTTAAGCTAAAATGAAATGCTGAAAGAACAATAAAGCTTCACATTTTGCTATTAATGTACCAGTGCCAATTTCAATTGAGAAAACAATTAGAGATTTATTTGTAAAGATCATGGCCCTAAGGCTTCAGAAACATGAAGGCATTGAAATAATCCTAATAATTCTTCTTTGTTGAAAGTGGAATTATGCAGTTGCTGATTAATTACTTCCAGGGCAGTAATGAAGCTGCATATAGATGTAAACAAAATGGTAAAAGAATATAAATTAAATAAAACATTTTAGACTTTACTTTAGCATAGCAAAGCATCATAAAGTAACTACCTTTTTGAAACACTAGGTTTGTGTTTTGGGGGGATTTTTTTTCAATGTACAGGCTCCAAAATAAAGATCTTAACATTCAACATTTTCAGAATTACAGAAGTACACTCCTCTTTATCAACTTCAAATATTCAATGCTGAGGCATGATCTGGAATAACTATTAGGAAAATAAAGACAGACAGGGAAGAGGGAGGAACAACTGAAATGAATGCTCACTGAAGCTGAACATAAAAAACGCACTATAAAAATTTATGTCTACAGATCTTCCCAAGGCCCACATAAACTCAGAAGCACAGTAACTTCTCTGTCACTGTGATAGCACCTATGAGCTCTTGGCAGACAGTCCTCTCAGAGGGACCACTTAGTCTCAATGAAGGCTGAGAACTTCTCTGAACTGTGTCCTGCTTCTAGGTAGATGTGCTAAATGAAAGAAAGAAAGAGGGAAAAACTCACTGAGGAGCAACGCAACAGTGCTTAACACCTACATTCAACTGAGGCCAGAATTAACAGAAGGTAGGAATTCCTCTCACCCATAGACATTTTGGTAAGCAGATATCAGACGCAAAACTTTGCTCCTATGTGATCTCGCACCAGCCAAATTCTCAGCAGGATCATTCTTTCCAAGTGACTTCCTGCTGCCTCAATGAGAAACAATTATGTAAGAAATAGCATTATCCCAAATGTATTCAGGCTGGGCAGATGCACTTATCAGAATTTAAATATGTAATTGCAAATTTGCAGACAGAAACTATGTGAAACATGTCAAACTCAGTTCTCAACTTGTGTTTGTGCAGGTTTGTTTTTCTTGTTATCATTGATAGACACAAAGGTGAGCAGGTTTTATAACCTTGCAGAAACGCGGGCTTTAAGATTTACGATGTTGCTAATTAGTTCTCTGTGGAGAAGTGGTTATTTTAAGCCTACTAGGTTCATCTTTTTAACAGTTGATGAAAAAATTGACACCTTTAAAGCACATAAAAATTCTACATATTGTAGAGAAACGGGGTAGTTTAGGACATAAGTACATCAGAGAACTGCTGCCACCTTGCCATGGTAATGTTTTCTTTCTATTAGAAAGTACTCAATAACTCAGTGAGTGAGTGAGAATCAGAAGCCCATGATTTTACCTTATGAAGGAATCACAGAATCTTCATGGTTTGAAGGGGCCTTTGAGTTCTATGAGTCCAACCATAAACAAAAAAGGAAAAAAGAAAAAGAAAGCAAACAAACAAAAACAAAACAAGCAAGCATTCACATGTATATTCCTGAAAGCAGGAGCTTAGTAATGTTCAGATATGCCAAACAGTATTACTGGGTGAAGCACGAAGAAGTCTACAAAAACTGCTTTTCCATAGCAATTACCTTAGACTACAGAAAAAGTCTTGTATCATTTCATATATATGTTTTAAGGGATAAATCAAGATATTATTTTATTTCCAGAAAAGTGACATAGACAGGGGA
Organism: Nycticryphes semicollaris; assembly: GCA_013400055.1. Lineage (NCBI taxonomy): Eukaryota > Metazoa > Chordata > Aves > Charadriiformes > Rostratulidae > Nycticryphes > Nycticryphes semicollaris. The sequence continues at coordinate 7,026 of VXBJ01003012.1, forward strand.
AGAAGTGCTTTTAGATGACTGCAGTGGAATACCAGGCAAGAAGGGTACATATACTTGGAGATGCAATGTGAATTATACAAATACAGAGTAAAGGCACATATATAATTCCACTGATACAAGAACCCAGTAAAAAACACTCTACATATATCAACCCTCCACATTTTAGTATACTTTATTCTTTGGATCTGTTTAAGCATATATTATTGCAACAGAAACCGTGACCTAAGACTCTGTTCCCTGTTAGTCCATTCAAAGTGATTGAGAAAAAAACATGTCATTTTTGTTTTTTAAAAATACATTTTATACCAGTGCAATTATTTGAGTTTTAGTAAGGATCAGGAAAAGCAACAGCTGTCAAATGATCCCTTAGTGCTGTTATTGGCAGTTTTACACTCACTTAAGAGGGAATTTTGTGAAGTGATACTGGCCCATAAAAGCTATCCATTCTCTTCTGAAATGTAGAAAAGTAAAAAAGACAGTATGTTTCTGCTTCGAAGAAAAAAGGGGAAAAAAAAGGCTAATGAAGAGCATGTGCATATTTTCTCCATCACATTCTTGTAATACTTTTTTAATCTGGATCCTTATGAAAAATAGGCTTATGCAATTAGTGTCTTTCTGTCTGCCTACATAGATACATATCACCTTTAGGTCCCCTGGTAAATTCAGCAAAATTAAGCACTATAGGAAAGCTCAACGTATAATTACATTCCTACAAGATTCCTGAAAAGTTTATGGGTGCATAGATAGAAACTTAGTTAATTGGCTGACGTAGTTGCTAAACCACTCTGAACTGTATTTAAAAGTCATGGCACTCAGGTGAAATCCCCAGTGACTGGAAAAAGGGAAAGATTATGCCTTCACCAGTGATCAGCTTCCTAACAATAATGCTATGCACCATCATTTCCTTCATATCATGACATTACAGCTGAAAGACTGCTTTCAAGTCACAATACCAAAAAATGGCCATTCCCCTGGCACATAACAATATAAGCAGTCCTCATGCTGAACTTTAGACACTCCAGATTTCACAGAAAATATATCCAAGAACTAAGATGAATCCAAATGTTCTCTGAGATTTATCCTGAAGATCAAGTACAAAAGGTCTATGTACTGCTGGAAGCTAGAAGTTTGTCAAGAAAAAAATGTTCTCTGACCAATCAGCATTTTTTTTCACGGTTTTCCTCCTCCTTGATTGTTGTGGCCTTTCACCATTGAACCAAGTTGTGCTCTGTCTTTTGTGGTCCAAGTCTGAGACCTCTGTTGGAGCTACCTCCATGTTCAGAAGAGTTTTTTACAAGACCTGTCAGTTCCAATACACAGATCCGTACATCATAGGACAAAAGACAAGTCTTGATATCCATCAGCTATTGAATAGTAAAACACCACTCAATAAACTAATTAGTTTATGCTGTGCTATCATACTCATGACTTAACAGGTTTCATCTTTAAAGGACTTGTGTGATTGTTCATAAAGACGCCAAGTCAACCAGCCAGTCAGTCAGTACTTATATTAAAATTTTTAAGTTGAAGGCGAAGGTCAACAACCTGTTAAATTCTATTGTGATACACAGAAATGGGTTGATCAAAATATCTGTGTCAGTATCATTCTGTTAATTGCAATACAGAGCAATTAAAAAATACATGCTAACATGTCCTACTGCCTCAGAAGCACACATTCTAATTAGTAATATCCTACTCTGCAATTGCTTTTACATTTGCATAAATCTCTGAGATTCTGTTCTTTCATGTAATGTTTAAATTCTCCATCATGTTTTCAATTTTTTTTTGTTTTAGTTAAAGTGGTTAAACTGCTGTTGAGGTAAAAGATTTTACATTTCACTTCCATATTCCATTTTTCTATTTGTTTTGAGAAACATTACCTACATCCAGAAAATTAAGAACATTGAACATAGAGATTAAATATTTATTCTAACATCTTTGAGAGAAAATAAAAGGGAAAATACAAAAGAAGATATTTTACCTACAGTCATCATAAAAACCTGAATTCAGCCAGTAGATAAAACGTAATTTGTATGTGTATTTAAACATACATTTCTGCTCCAGTACTGATTATTTTATTAAAGAATGTAGTCTCTCAAATCAGAGACTGCTAACAGTGTTGAAATACTTAGCTTTCATTGATATCAACAGTCATTAAGCTTCTAAATATCTTTTGGAATCTTTGCTTCAAGTCAGTGGCAGAGATATGCTTCTATTGCTTGGAAATATCCAGCCTAAATTAAAAACAGTTTGCAAAGCTATTAATCTCATCAGGTCGTCTATGAGTTCTGCTAAAAAGATGATCAGAAGGGTAAGTAACAATTTTATACCTATTTTTTATGCCTTTGTAAATGTCTTATATGCACAAATTTATTTGAGTACAGATCCTTTTTTAGGAAGAACACTCAGGAGAAAAAAAGTGGTAGAATCTCTTTTTTCATGTACCTTTGCACGGCTTAAACACAGTAGAAATGTGGAAATGGTGCTTTACAGTATTCTTTCTTAAGTGGGCACAAGACCCACATGAAGATCAACACAATCATGTAGTCTTGTAATTCTAAATCCATAGAGATTTCTGTCGGTAGAATCTAGTAATCTAACTATAATTTAAACTTTCTTTATTTTGTTTCCTTGACTGTGATTAAGCTTGTTTTACTTTTCAGGGGAAAGGTCTAATCTCAACAGTTCTAGAACAATTCGAGCTGCTATGGGTGGGATCTGGCTCCCTCTACAGACTCCTTTCTCCAAAATCTGTTATTGAAGGCAACAGAGTGAAGAGGTATCATCAATAGAGTTTTCAACATTATTTGTTGTTAAGTATTCTCCATTCTATTCTATTCTCTATTCTACTTTCAGTTGCTTACTACTTGGCCAAGACAGTACTCTGGCCTTTACAATGAAGATTTTAACAGTAATTATCTCTCTAAGGTGATTTTCAAATAAAGATTTAGCCAAAAAATTTAAGCTATTCACAATTACATAAAAGGCTGTATCAACACGTTGGCATGCAAGATGAGAAAACTGGAATTTCATACACAAGCTACCTTATTTTGTCTCATCTTCAAGCGGCAGAATTTCTACCCTTCTAAAATTGTTTTGTGCAACTACATAGAAGCCATCATTGTATTTATTATTTCCACTTTTTGCCATATATGCAGCAAAGTTGCTTTAATTTCAGGATCCTTGAAGGACTGATAACCACTTTTATTAATTAATTCATGATAATCACAGCAATTGCTTGGGAAAAAAAATGATGGCTTTTCACAGAATTTATGGGTAACAGAAGCTCTTGCAAATTAAAACCTTCAGGAAGTCTTTGAGATGACAAAAGGTTTATGTGAACTCCCAGAAACTCAGAAATTATTTAAATATCTAATTCTGTTATCAAAGAATTGGAAGAATTTAATTTTTTAACAATTTTTACTGATGTGTAAATGGTAGCATTATCTTTGACTACTGCATCTTAACATAGATTGGGTGCTGTCCTCAGAAACAAGATGCTCGCTACTCCTGGTTTGCATAGAAAAGTGGTATTGCTGCAGTAGGGTGTTACAACATGGTTTGTAGTGGAACAAAGACTCCAAAATTTCACGAAAGTTCAAATTAAACTTCCATGCAGGGCACACACATCAACAGTAAGAGGAAACTAATGGTGGAAAAGTCAACCAACTGACATGTTTACAGCTCTCTAAATCAATAGAGTTCCAAATTTTCCAAAGCCTGTAGCTAATAAATGGAATTCCATGTTTAAAATTTTTCAGGTCCACCTGTATCTGTGCCTTACAAAAAAAAAAATAAAAAATCCCTGGTTACACATAGTATTTGTGCCTCTTCCGATTTTCCATATCTGTCCAAACTACCATATTAAAGAAACTTGTCAATGACTCTTTGAGATAAAGAGGGGGATAAAACACAAACCAGAATATGTTTATAGGTAAAGAACATAAGCAGAATGACATAGGATGACATTACTGACATCATGGAAGCAACAAAGGAAGAAAGATAGAGAAACAGAAGTAGGAGAACCAGATAGAGCTTGCAGTCATATATCCAGGATATACTGCAAGCAATGCTGCACATTTAAATACTGTCGTAAGTAAATTTTCAGGTTTATTCATATACAGAAAAAGGCACCAAGCAAGCTGTCCTGCAGATTTCTTCTGCTCAGCTCATACCTGATTACAGTAACAAATTACAACTGAGTCTCAGGTGAGTGTGAAACTTGGTCCCTTCAACCTTTCTGTGTCTGATCCCTCAAGTACTTCTGCCTTCAGCTAATGCTATGAAGAACTTCATATTTGAAAGAACACAGACATCAAATTTACTACTTGGTGCTGGCCATTAAGGCAACTGTCACATAGACATACTTGTAAGAACAGCTCTGATTTCCAATTATTCTGACCTACTAGCAAATATAAAATAAAACTACATTTGCAAAATTACTTGTTTAAAGGAAAGACAGAAACACACCTCTCTTCCAAGCTCCTTGAACTAATTCCACAGTATTGAGCATCAGGGATGAGGTCCACATGCTCCAACTTGGTGTCTTTAGGAATGACACATACATTCTGCTTTTCACATTACAGATTAACAGACTCTGAAGAACACTACACTTCCACAACATTAACCATATGAATTTATGAACTTATTTTAAAAGCTGTAAATCTTAACAGTTTTGCAAGGAACACAAAACAATAACACTGACGTTAATTTGATTTTGCTTTGTGACTTAGGGATTGTTTTAATAGAAGCTGGGAAGAACTAACCTGTTTATATTATTAATATTCAATAGGTACACTTGAAAAAATAGATTGTTACGACCTGAAATATTAAAAGCAGTGAATAATTCAGCTGTATCCTTTTGTAAAATATTAAATTACAGATATTATCTGACATAAGAGTTACTTTTTACACATTATCAATGAATAACGGTAATGTTAAATGTATATCCCTCTTTTTATGATTTTGGCCTTTGCAAAATTGTTCTGCAGGAACACTCTCTTCTTTAACCAAAGGGAGTTAATCATTTCCTATGTAAGGAGGTGAGCAGATAATGCTGTTTCTTGTTCAGTGGAGCATGCTGTCATTTATCTCTAATGGATTGTTTTCTTGCAATTTTATTTTACAAAGACTGTATATATTTACTTAGAAATATCTTTAAGTGTTATAGATACAACTAAAAATTTGTATGAGAAATGACTGTATTTATTTACTTTCACAACAGTGGTTAGCCTGGCTTCTACACCCACATCATACCCTATCCTCATGATACAGAGCAAGATATAATTTGACTATGACTTAAGAAAAATAACAGTTGAAAAAAACCAGAAGAATAAATAAAATAAAGCAAAGCAAAGTGAAATCAAACAAAATAAAATCAAGTCAAACTAAACCAAACCAACTAAATAAAATAAAATAAAATAAAATAAAATAAAATAAAATAAAATAAAATAAAATAAAATAAAAAAGTTAATGCTTTATTATTTTGTACCGTCCCTGTAACAGAATATATAACACATAAATTCACATACAAATGTAGTTGTTATTTGGTTAGAACTAAAAGAAGGATAAGCTGTAACAAAATTTATTACCCCCTTCAAAAGTCAGGATACCTTGGTCTTTTGTGAAAGTTATTTCATCTACCAATATAAGTGCCTGCTTTATTGTATTCACAGTTGTTGTAAATAGACTTTGTTCATGTGAAAATAAGCTGCCTCAGCCTTTACAGTAGCCTGACCAGTATCCAAAAAGAGCTAAATGTTAAAACAAATACTGACTTATTTTGTGATGTTATATTCGACCATCATCATTCCAACACGGAAGTATGACACCTCCAAATCATGCTTTAGAGACATGAAGTGTAGTGTTTTCACAGATTTTAAAGAGTCAATTTATCCTTTCAAAGAAATGTTGAAAAATAATATTTTCAAGAAAAAGTAAAAAAGGTGAATATGAAATAGCCTGTGAAAAAAAGTTTAGAAAGAGAATGGATCAATTCCACAGTCTAGCAGAACTATTAGCCTGTGATATATAATGACTTTGGTTTTACCTTAACTGCTGATACTGAGGAATCATTTAAAACCAAGCATTTTTGATGGACATCTAACACACTATTTGAGTAGTAATCTAAAAAAAAATATTAAGTGGTTTTGCCCATTAAAAATAGTATTGTCATTGATAACAACATGCCACAAGCCTTGGGCTAACTTTGCCATCTGCTAAATTTGCTCTTCCCAGTCTTGGCTTGTTAGGTTTGTTATCAATTTATTATGAGATCTTGTGCAAACTGAAGCTTGATACCAGGTGCTTGATACCTGTGTTGTGGAGTTCAAGAACAGGATGATAGCAAAGACCTTGAAAATACAAACAAGTGGGGAAACAGACGCCCAAGGACAACTCACTAATGGCCACTGTTGCTTGTGGTAGAAATATATCCTTAAAAGCACGAGAAATGCATGCATTAAGGAGAACAGAGAAAAACAGCAGAATCTCAAGGCAGAAGCCGTAGGTGGGGCATTACTGGTACTGTGAGCACACTGCACACTTCGAGGACCATAGGACTCAAACACCCTCTCTCTCTCCCTTTACCTGCTCCAAGAACCTCGTTTCTCCCTTTCACAGAATCACAGAATATCAGGGATTGGAAGGGACCTTGAAAGACGATATAGTCCAATACCCCTGCCAGAATAAGAACACCTAGATCAGGTCACACAGGAACACGTCCAGGCTGGTTTTCAATATCTCCAGAGAAGGAGACTCCACAACTCCTATGGGCAGCCCCTTCCAGTGTTCCGTCAACCTCACTATGANCTGACCATCCTGCTGTTCATCAGGACCCCCGGGTCCCTTTCCCCTATGCTGCTATCCAACAAGTCAGTTCCCAACATATACTGGTACCTGGATACCAGGTACTGGTATACTTTCTCCATGTGCAAGCTGCAAGAACACTAAATTTGCTCAAAATGCACATCTCTGCTGCAACCTACAAATGTTCATTGAAAACAAAATTCTTGGACAGGGTAACACATCCATGTTTGCAGCTACAAGTCCAGGGTGATTCTGGCTTAACTGTGTTTATTTTAATTTCGTCAGCAGCAAACCAAAATTCAATAATACACAGATCTACATTTATATTACTTCCATATGACATATGTGTTTATTTTCAAGCAACTGTATCTAGACCAGCTTTTGTTTCAAGCTTATTTTCAAGTACTGTCTCTCTAATCACCTGCAGTATCAGGCACTTGTTACCTTGTAGAACTAGCTTTCCAGACTAGAGATAACTTGTATTAATTTAACAGTCTGAGCCAGCAAATTCTAATTTCTCTGTCCAATCTTAATTCCAGACTATCAGAAGATGCAAGGTCTTCTTGCTGATCCTTAACTGCAGCCGCTCTGGTCAGGTCAGAATTGTCTCCTCTACGAGTCAATATCCATATTATTATTGTTTTCATTCAATATCTTTTAACCAATCTGTGTCTTTCCTGCTCTTTCTTTAAGAACGCAGTTCACAGTTGGAAATACATATATTGTGCGAAGTTAATATATTCTGCTTGGGTTAACTGTTAAAAAAAATATTTTAAGAACAACCTACCTGCTTATTCTTTTTCTTACTGGTATTAATTGCTGTCACATACACAGAGATGTCAGATTTAAGCCTTCTTATTTTTTTCTCCATATTTCTAGATAGTCTGAAGCTCTATGGGCATATTTTTTGCTTTCCTATTCAACATATTTCTCCATTATATTTTACACTTGATATTACACATTGTACAAAAATCACAGACTATGAATTTTATAGATTTACCAATGTCCTCCACAGAATCTTGTTATAAAATTGGGACATACTTAAAAGACTTTAATCCACCCATCCCTACAGTATTCTGAATCATCTAATTATTTTTACAAATTTGAAAATTCAATATACTTATCAAATTAATCATACCTTTTCATTCGTTTAAATAGCTTTGTTTTCATGTAACCTGCACTGAGAAAATTTACAATCAGTTTTTTCAGTAATCTATCAGTATGTTTGGCAAATATTCAATCCATCCCACACTCTACTTACTCCCTGCATTTACATAGTGATATTTATTTTATTTAACTGTGGAAAAAAAAGTCCAGCAACAACAAAGATCTTTTCAGTCATTACTGATGAACACTACAGACATACCCACAGGTGTTATTTATGAAACAAGGTAAGAATCTGAGTGCCTGAATATTTTGTTTCAAATAAAGTAATTAATAAAGTGTGCATTCAGTGTGCTGTAAAATAATCTGTAAAAATCTTACATCAGCTCAGTGGGTCTACATGACTACACCTAGTCAATTGAATTTGTTATCAGAGTGCTATAGTAAAAATGTCTCCAAATTCTATCATTTTTCCAAATATATAATCAACAGAAGAACATATTTCATATGCACAGTATAAAAAAATGGCTTTAAGTTATTTTGTGACCATGTTTTATCAACTACAAAGCATTCTTTAATGTAGACTATAAATGAAATAATCCATCTTGTCTCTTGTGGCTCTTAGAAACACAGCTGATTCTCCAGTTATAGAGAGTCTTCTCTTTATTTGTTGAATTGCAAAGAGTAACACAGACTTTCTTTACAAACATAATCTATGAAATAAACCTGCAATTCTCAGATTAATCACTTTCAGAATGATTGGCCAGTACTTACTCTGGCAATCAAAACACAAGCAGTGGAAAATAGATTGGACTTTTCAGAGAGATGGCTCAAGCCCATTTCAGGGATTTAGATCCATCAGAGTCGATATCTGTATTGAACAGACTAAGGTTTTTTTCTCCTGTGGCATTAGGAGAATTCTGTCCCATTTCTTGCCAACAAAACAGCTACTGGATGAAGCACTGAAAAATTAAATAGTATCTCTTTCCCTCTGGTATTTTCTTGGCATTTGCAGCACCACCAGGTGGTACGTTGGTACACAGCAGCCACAGGATGATAACATCTAGAGAGATCACGCGAAGAGTTCTCTTTTAAATTCCATGTCAGCACCACACAACTTTTCCGACATAGGCTATTTATTCAACTTTGCCACTCTTACATTGCATAGAAACTCTAAAAACTACCGTTAGGTGTAATACTAGCCCAGAGAATCTGGATCAAAGCAAAAGCAAATGTATCCCTTCCTTTGCAGAATGCAGAACAAAATCAGTAAAATCATTAATATAATTACAAGCAAATAACACCAGTAAGCACAACTCACTACTAGAAAGAGTGAAAATTAGTTTTGTTTCCATACACAGGCAGACAAGTATTCACTGCACCTTACAGAGTGAAAAATAAACTAAATCTTGCCACTTTCTTTACAAAAATCATATGCCTAATAAGTAGTTTGGACTCTCAGTGGCTATGTAACAGCGGATTGGTGAACACACGCATGGAGTGACAGACACAGAGGAAACTGCATCTATAACCAGTTGAGCAAAATATTTTTTGCCTTAGTAAGTTAGACACATACAGATGCCTGTAATCTCTGTTGTATACTTTAGAAAAGATACCACCTCAAATATCTCTGATCAGGTCTATGACTTGGACTTTCTTAATGAAGTGCTAGTAATAAGATGCATGAATTTCTCTGATAACTCGCAGATGAATGCAGAATAAAAGCATAGTACCATGGGTTGTGTTTTTGGGGGTTTTTTTGAGACATTAAATAACTAACCAAAAAGGAGTGGGTTATGGAGGATTTGATGTTTGTTGAGATAAAAAGATGTCAATTACCAAGTCAAATGTAGAAAATTATACTTAGATGTTGGAAAAGCACTTATGTGCTCATAAGTTTGCGTGATCTTTCTAGCTATATCACAAGCCTGTCAAAAGGAAATTACTTACAAACCTTGCCTCATCTAGCAAAATGTTCTTTAAATATACAGGGAAGTGAAATGATGCTTATTTTCAATTAAGAAGAAAGGTAGAATATCACTATGATAAGCAAGAAATAAATAGGCTTTAGGGAGGAAATAGATCCTTCAGTACATCCAGACAGAAAAAGTGGGGAGATGAATACTCAAGCTTCATGAAGTATACTTGCTAGTGGATACTACCTGAAGCATAAGTTACACAGGAAGAGAGAATTTCTATCAGTAGAGTCTGTGCAACTGTTTTTACAGAAGATAGGCAAGCAGTCTGCAATACTGCAAAGTGGAACTCTGGCTCTTTTCCTCTCTTGAGTGGAGGCTGCTCCTCCAAACTGCTGGTCCAGCTGCTAACTGAGCTGACATAACTCATGAACCCAGGAGAAAAACATCCACTTTTGCTGCTGTCATCCTTGTCTTTGTCTGTTTTATACATACTGATAGATATGTTTTCTCTTTTATATAGTGTGAAGCATTTTTAATTTGTACTTCGTTTTAGTCTTACCTGATTTAAGTGTAGTTTTAACATGAGCAAAAAGCAACTGGGCCTTCCTCACCAGATAATTTAGCGAATCTGCAGAGGATCTTGGCAACCTTGATTACCTTAGCTCCTTACAGTATTTTCTAGAATACACCATGCAAAAGTGCATTCTACTGAACAGCGGGGTACATAAACAGCGGGGAACATAGTTGCCTGTCCAGAGAGTTTCAGGGAAAGGTGTCATATCTCTCCTTTGGGATCACTGCAGTCAACAGGTTTTGTCCTAGGCTATGGTCACTTGCTACAGGAAAAGCTGAGGTGTGGTCTTACAACACATCTTACAGTGCATTACTCTGCAACCCTACAAAGAGACTGACTGCTGGGCATAAGTATGAGATCATCTTCATATTTAATTTATGCAGTATGTCTCACTCAGTGAATTCTTCATGGTCATGTCACGTTTTCTTTCTGTTCCAGAAAAAGAAAAAAGAAAAAAAAAAAAAAGAAAAATAAACATCAGAAGTTAAGTTGAAGTTTTACAAGCTGAGCAAGAGTCCATCATTTCCCCTGGCAAGACACAAAATAAGTCAACAGGCTTGAACAGACCTTCTGTTCCCATTAGATTTCTCGTTACTGTCCTACACACCTTGACCAAGTCCATTGTGCTGCTAACTGCCACTGCTGCTATCAAACTGATTCCTATAATCCCCATGATTTGTTTTGGCTACGTTTTTCAAGTTATGTCCTATGGAGAGGGAAGTTGATTTCTTCTTTGCAGCTACAAGGACAGTGCATTTTCTTCAGCTTAAAACTGTGAAAATACAAAGTACACATTATCTCAGTGTTCCAGAGGGTGTTGGTCTTGTGAACGAAACCAAGAACCAACATTTTCATAGAATCATAGAAATACTTGGGTTGTTTAATGACTATCTAGTCTAACCCCCCTGCCACAGGCAGGGAAATCCTTGACTAGATCAGGATGCTCAAAGTCCTGTCCAACCTGATCTTGAATTTTTCCAGGATGGGACATCTACAGTTTCTCTGGGCAACCAATGGATACTCACAAAAACAAAGTAAAGGGGAGGATCACCTTCTTTGATCTCCTGTTCATGCTTGTTTTTATGCAGCCCAGGATACAATTGCCTTTCAGAGCTTCAAGCACACACTGCCAGCTCATGTCCAATTCTTCTTCCACTAGGAATTTCAAGTCCTTCCGTGAAGGGCTGGTCTTACGCCATTCACCCCCCAGTCTATGTTGATATTGCGGATTGCCTCAACCAACGTGCAGGACCTTGGACTTGTCCTTGTTGAACTTCATGAAGTTTACATGGGCCCACTCCTCAAGCCTGTCCTTGCTGTCAATCCATTCTCCACCCAGTCTGTATTT
>VXBJ01003012.1:27254-44104 GCA_013400055.1 Nycticryphes semicollaris
TTATGACATGAATTTCATTAAACAAATCTCCTATAAATACATGCCATAAAACTAAGTGTTTAAGGAATTCTTTAGACTTGATTAAAGTTTATATGCACAGCATTTTAAAATTCCAAAACTAAACTCAAAAAATCCACAATATATAAATTTTCTACTTCACATTAAAAAAAAATAATAAAGAAAATCTAAAGAAGACTTGAGACTGAGATCTAATGTAGTCTAGAATTTTCAAAAAAAGCTCTTATCTCCACATTTTCTTTATTTTGTATTGTGTCTGGCTGGGTTGGAGTTAACTCTTCTCATAGTAATCCTTATAGTCTGTGCTTTAGATCTGTGGTTAGAACAGCACTGATAACACACCAGTGTCTGAGGAACAGCTGAGCTGCCTTTTCACCCCTGACTCCCCAGTGTCTCCCAAGGCCAGTAGGTTGGTGATGAGCAAGAGGTTGGGAGAGGATATAGACACGACAGCTTACCCAAACCTACCAAAGGGACATTCCATACCATATGACGCTTGCTCAGCCATTAAAATAAGAGAAGGGAGTTGAGGGAAATCTTCTCTTAAGGCATTTGTTTTCTGAAGCAACTGCTGAGTGTACTGGATCCACACTTCCCAGGAAAGAGCTGAACTTCACTTGATGATGGGAAATAGAGAATAAATCTATATGTTTTATTTTGCTTCTACATGCAGCCTTTGCCTTTCTTCTTTCAGCTGCCTTCATCCCAAACCACAAGTCCTTCATCTTATTTCTCTCCCTGTCCTGCTGAGGAGGTGAGTGTTTGTGTGGCTTGATGGGTACCTGGCAGCCAGCCAAGGTAAACCCACCACATTTGTAATACATTTTAATTTCACAAATAGTTTATTAATAAAACTAGGACAGATTGTTTCCTAAATAAATTTTGATTAAGCTTCAACTGAACTGTCAGAAAGAATCAATATTTAGACAATAACCCAAAATGAGATTTTCTTCTCAGTCATAATATAACTACATGATTGTATAATTGATTTCCTATGTTGTTATACTTCTGCTAATTTTTGTTATTTCTGTATCCCTCTAGTTATCATATGTGTTTAGATAATTTATGAAAAACTTTTGTTAAATTTTTCCTGTACATTCAGGAAAAGTATATAAACACTGGACTTCAAAGCAGTTACTTCTTCTTTTAAATAATAAATACTTGCATAACTGCTTTGTCTCAGATAAACTATGCTGTCACACACACACAAAAGTGAGAGAGGAAATTTTTGTAAAGGAAGAATTTTTATTAGTGCAGCTTTATGAGTATTCCTCGTGCATCTGTCACTAAATTTCTTGATTATACCAACCTTCATGGTTCATTTTTATGTATATTCATGTTATCAAGATGGTTTGGACTACATGCTTTGCTGTAATCAAATGAGTTTTTTTATGGATTAAATACTACATATATTAAGAAAAGTAGCTGCCTCTAAAAGAGTTTTAAATGGAAAGTATTTGCATTATTTTACACCCACCCCAATGGGATTAAAGAACAAGATTATTATTATTCTTATTATTCCAGGGAGGTGGTGGAGTCAACATCCCTGGAGGTATTTAAGAAACGTATAGACGTGGCTCTTAAGGGCATGCTCTAGTGGCCAAGATTATTGGTTTGTGGTGGGGTGTTGTGCGTGGGGTTGTGGGTGTGGGGTTTAGTTGGTGGGTGGCTTTTTTGGTTTTGTTTGTTTGGTTTTGGGTGGGTTTTTTTTTTTTTTTGTTGTGTTTTTGGTTCTTTTGGGGTTTTTTTTTTGTTTGTTTTTTTGTTTGTTTGTTTTTTTTCATGTGGTTGGACTCGATGATCTCAAAGGTCCCTTCCAACCACCAAGATTCTGTGATTCTGTGATTTTGAAATAGGACAAATTTTAATGCCATGGCCTTCTTCTTCTTGCACACTTTGGTGAGCTTGTTTATAACAAGAATCATAACCTGCTGGCATACAAATTGGTAACCATTGAAATTAAAAGTATGTTTAACACTTCAGAAAATTGCTTCTTGAAAAACAGTTTACCAAAAAAGAATGTAATTTTGCATGAATGTTTTCCTTAAAAGTGTCACTTCTTGCTGCGAAATATTTCATCATAAGAAAGCATTTCATTTTGAGATAGTAAGAACATGCTAACGTATCACCCTATGGGAGCTGTAGCTTGGGTGATTCATAGGGAAGTGCATTTGTATGAGCTTGGTTTTCCCATGTTAAAATGATACACCATACACCACAGTAATTACAACCGGGATGTTTATTTCATATTATGGATATTGTCTAGCACATTATAACTGATGTAAGCTGTGGAACAGACTCTATTACCACCTCAAAATATAAATTTTGCTTAGAACAAAAAGTGAAAACTCTTTTAATTTTTCTTTTATTTAATTTTGGTGGGTTTTTTTTATTATTTGGTATTAAGATGGCATTCAAAATAATACAGCTCGTGGGATTTTGAAATAGACTTCATGAAGAGCATAGATTCCATAATAGTCAAAGAGGAGAGTACAGAACACTGTATATAAACTTTCTATGTTTATCTGAACACTGCCATGAGTGTATATAGGATGAGAGGCTACTGTTCAAATTAAAGGAACAGATGCTGGGCACATCTGTATGCTATTTTCCACGTAGACAAAAACTCACCCATTTGTCTTCTAAGAGGTAAGAGAGAGAGACAGGTGTAAAGAAGACTTTCCATTGATTGAAGGGGATCAGGTCAGAGATTATTTAAGTAAACTTGATGCCCACAAATCCATGGTACCTGATGGGATGTACCTGTGAGTGCTGAGAGAGCTGCAGATGTCACTGTAAAGACATCCTCTATCATCTTTGAAAGTTCATGGAGAACAGGAGAGATGCCTGAGGACTGGAAGAAAGGTAATGTTACACCAGTCTTCAAAAAGGGCAAGAAGGAGGACCCAGGAAGCTACAGGCCGGTCAGTTTCACCTCCATTCCTGGAAAAGTGATGGAGCAGCTCATTCTTAATGTCATTTCTAAGCAGGTAAAGGAAAAGAAGGTTATCAGAAACGTTCAACATGGATTCAACAAAGAGAAATCATACTTGATGATCCTCATGGTCTTCTACCATGGAATGACTGGCTGGATGGATGAGGAGAGAACAGCGGCTATTATCTACCTGGACTTCAACAAGGCATCCCATAACATCCTCATAGGGAAACTTAGGAAGTGTAGGTTAGATGAGTGGACAGTGAGGGGGACTGAGACCTCTCAGAGTGGCAGAGCTCAGAGGGTTGTGATCAGTGGTGAAGAGTCCAGATGGAGGCCGGTAGCTAGTGGTACTCCCCAGAAGCCAGTACCGAGTCCAGTCTTGTTCAACATATGCATTAACAACCTGGATGAAGGGATAGACTATACCCTCAGCAAGTTTGCTGATGACACAAAACTGGCAAGCGTCGCAGACACACCAGAAGGCTGTGCTGCCATTTAGCAAGACTTGGACAGGCTAGAAAGTTGGGTAGAGAGAAACTTAATGAAGTTCAACAAAGGCAAGTTTAAGGCCCTGCACTAGGGAGGAATAACCCCATACACTGGTACAGGTTAGGGGCTGACCTGCGGGAAAGCAGCTCTGCAGAGAGAGCTAAAAGCCCTAATGGACAATAAGTTGCCCATGAGGCAACAATGTGCCCTTGTGACCACAAAGGCTAATGGTTTCCTGGAGTGTGTTAAAAAGACCTTGGCCAGGAGGTCAGAAGTCATTCTCCCCTTCTGTTTTGCCCTGGTGAGGCCACATCTGGAATACTGCATCTAGTTCTGGGCTCCTCAGTTCAAGAAGGACAGGGAATNCAAGCGTCGCAGACACACCAGAAGGCTGTGCTGCCATTTAGCAAGACTTGGACAGGCTAGAAAGTTGGGTAGAGAGAAACTTAATGAAGTTCAACAAAGGCAAGTTTAAGGCCCTGCACTAGGGAGGAATAACCCCATACACTGGTACAGGTTAGGGGCTGACCTGCGGGAAAGCAGCTCTGCAGAGAGAGCTAAAAGCCCTAATGGACAATAAGTTGCCCATGAGGCAACAATGTGCCCTTGTGACCACAAAGGCTAATGGTTTCCTGGAGTGTGTTAAAAAGACCTTGGCCAGGAGGTCAGAAGTCATTCTCCCCTTCTGTTTTGCCCTGGTGAGGCCACATCTGGAATACTGCATCTAGTTCTGGGCTCCTCAGTTCAAGAAGGACAGGGAATTATTGGGAAATCTGACATACAGGCACAAAGGTGATCAAGGCAATAGAGCACCTCTCTGATGAGCAAAAGTTGAGAGACCTGGGTCTGTTTAGCCTGGAGAAGAGAAGACTAAGAGGGGATCTCATTAACGCTTATAAATATTCAAAGAACAGGTGTCAAAAGGGTGGGGCCAGACTCTTTTCAGTGGTTCCTGGCAAAAGGGCAAGGGGCAATGAGCACCAGCTGGAACACAGGAAATTCCACCTCAGCGGCAAAAACTTCTTTAAGGGTGCCAGAGCACTGGAACAGGCTGCCCAGAGAGGTTGTGGAGTCGCCTTCTCTGGGGATATTATAAAGCTGCCTGGTTTATAATACCTGCATTCCTGTGCAACCTGCTCTAGGTGAATCTGTTTCGGCAGGGGGGTTGCCTAGATGAGATTCAAGGTCTCTTCCAACACGTGCCTTCTATGGACAGCTGAATTAAACAGATTTCCCTTGCCATTACACATACTGGTGTAGTTACTCAGCTGCTGAACACAGACCTGTACCAGTTGTGTTGGTATTTCCAGAATCCCATACAGACTTCTACTGTGACTGGCAACATCAGCTTACAAAGCTGCAGCACATATAAAGTGGAAAACTGCTTTAGACGTGAGCTTCTTCTTAAGCAGGGTACAGCCAAGGTACCAGAATGAAAACATATGGAAGCAGCCACAAAATCAACACAGCCCAAATTCCCTGGCTTAGTTACTTGATATGGCCAGACTGCCAGTAAGTTGAGGAAAAGAGTAGAAAAATTGATGTAAATTACTTTTTGACATCCTTCCTCTCCTTTCAATTCTCACTGTAATATGACAAAACCCAGTATGAACTAAAGGAAAATGCAGTAATTGTTTTGAGCCAATGCCAAAATAGAAAGAGAAACAGGGCATCCTAAGCAACCTCAGGCTCTTCTTTACAACAGAAACTACAATTGCTTCTTTTTTAAAATGTTAGAAACAAAGAAAGGCACAAATCATTGAGAGCTACCACTAAACAGCTAGGGCAACCAGTACCAGTATCTGTCTTTAGAGGTCGAGAGTAAAAGTAAAATGGCATTATCAATGTCTGAGAGGCAGAAGAGGACTTCTACCAGCAGATTCTCCTAATTTTATAGCGATAAGCAATTAAGCATATACTTAATGGTCAGACACAGAATAATATTCACCCCCTTTGACCATCTTCCCACAAAATTGCAGCAAGTAGTGGGCCACAAATCCTGTACAGACTGAAAGAAATATTCCAATAACAGAATATATTGTCACCAGAAGATTTACAGTATATCTCGCTCATACCACCCTAACTTGTCAGTATCCGGACTCAGGAAATAGTCATGCACTTTGAAGAAATTTGTATTATTTGTTCTAGAGTAGGCTAGTCCACACCACACATCTCCCCCATGACTTAGAAAGGACATTTTACAAAATGCATTTGTAGTCAGGTGTACATGCTAGCATGTGGCAATTCAGAGGAACATGCTGAAACCACTACCATCCATTAGGACTATTACACAACAAGTCTGGAAACCATTTGTCCTGACTGGAAGAAATAAAGTGCTACAGCTATTGAGTGAATAGCTCCCATTTGTGTTACATTTGCAGACAAAAAAGCTGATCTCAGTAAGATCGACAGTAGCTTATACCATAAAGGCCACAGCACCCCAGTGACAAGTTAAGATTGTACCGACCTGCTACATCCAGACATTTAAAGATTTTGGGCACCAAACAGATAATCATTTGCCTAAGGTTTAATTTGCTTAGCCATCTTCCCTCTCAGAAGTTTTTGTATTAAAAGACTTAAATAAAACCTTGTTGCTAGGATTCCTGCCTTAGTAAACTATAGGAACACTCATCGTACATGCTAAGGGCTCTGCTCAGTGTGGGGCATTGAGCCCATATTTAACAGACACAAGCTCAATTCCACCACTTGTGTCTTTAGTAACAGTAATGTCACAGTTCTGACACCAGCCAGACCATTGCACTGCCAGTCTTGATATGGGTCACTCTTGGTCACATTCCAGTGTGATCATCAAAATCTTTCTGAAATGCATTGTTGTTTGCTTTATATTCTCTCTCTTTTCCTTTAGGTAGTCAAACTATCCTTTCAAAGTTGTTTTTTCTCCTTCTTTAGCTAAAATGACAAAAAAATCCAAAAACACCATCACCCACAACTATTATCTGAGTTTCTCCTACCCCAATAGGGAAATCAGGATGACTGCCAAGATTTCCCTGGGATCCAGCTCCAGATTTGCAGAATTAAAGAAATTTTGTCTAATTACCCTCCCTATCTAGCATCTTCCACGATTAACTCCCCATTTCATTACTACTGGAAGCAGTTCTGTGGTTCTATTTTAGTTAAGGCTGAATTATTCAACAATCAAATACTTTGAAAGCCATCTAATAACTCAGACTTCTAAAGTTACTGAATAAAATACACAAACAAAGTCAATTGTTAAACACTTGATTGCCCCAGTTGTTTCATGCAATGGGGAAAGTGATAAGGGGAACAAAGAAATTAATAAATGATTCATTTATTTGAACAGCTTTTGAATAATTTGAGGTTAAAAAAAATGGAATACAGGATTTAAAGACTTTCTCTTTTGGAAGTAAATTGAACTAGTGCATGCAAACCTGACCTGGACTGTAAGACTAGACCTATTCATAGAGCAAGTTCATGTAATATGGTGTAGCAAGGGCCAATGAAAGTTGATTAATACTTGCTGAAATTGCAAACATTCCAAAAATTATTGCTTGACTGGACATGCTCAACTGATCACTCTAGTAATCTCATACAAGAACTCGTGATATGGTTTGAGCAATAGAAATCTGTTGGCTCTAAGTACTTGGTATTTTTAAATCTAAATGTCTCATTTCCAATAAAATTCAAGTTCATTGACCTGGGTTAAGTTGTGATAATTAACCTCTTATTGATTAACCAGAGAAAACTTTTCAATCTTATTAAACTGTCATCTCTCTGCTGCTGCATTCATTTATTTTCTGTGGGCAGAATGCCTACTTTAGAAAGCAATTGCCTGCATTGCTTTCCTGCTTACTTGTGAGACAGAGGCTGTATGCTGCTAATCTAATCCCACACATTTCATTTACTGGCAGTTGGTGTTCATGTCAATGTCACTATTGAATGTGAAATATTTTAGGAAGACAGAAAATGGGAAAGAGAGGGAAAGAGAAATTGCTAGCCTTACAAAATACTGAAGAGCCTTCATGCCAGCTGTTGTGTATAATGAACGGGTTGCTTTTCCTTTACTACCTTCCCTTGGAGATACTTAAACCATATGTACTTCAGTGAAGAACAGACATAACTACCAGCATTAAAAAGCTAGCTTAGATAAATTTACCCGGAGAACTATTCAGCTAATGGAGTTCAGCCAAAATCTTCCCCCTCGCCCTCATCATGAATCGGATGCTTTTCACAGGCCATATATTTTGCCGTAACTTGAAATTAAAGTAAGCACGCTTCAGTATAAACTGATTCACTGCCAGAAGTCTAGACTTCCACTGCTTCACTGTTCATTCCCCACTTATTGCTGACCACATTCACAAGTGGAGGATATTGAAAATTCCTGATGCAAGCACAAAATGAATTTTTGTTGGGCTGTTGCTGCATCCACAAAAATGAAGGTAACTGACAGTCCCTCAGCCAATAGTTTTCTGTCTGAATGTCTGCTGGTAAATGACTTTGCTTGTCAAGAATTGGTGCTCCATACATGAAAACTGCATCAGCTAGATGGGAAAGAAGTATTTTTAATGTGAAAGAAAATATTTTGTCTCAGGTGCTGTAAATTAAAGATGGCTGTTAGCCTATTCAAAGAGAAGTTATATCGCATGAACACTAGGCAACAAGCTGTCTGAAATGCTTAATAACCCCCTATTTTCTTGAGGTGAAGCTTTGCTGTTAGATTTCTTAACATTTTATGTGGTGTAACTCAACAAAATGGCGTGGTACACTGTGCAAGGCAGCTACATGGCCTTGTACATCACTGCAAGTATTTTTCCAAGAAGTCTACTCATTCAAATGTAGCTTTCTATTGAGATGCAAACTTTAAAATAGGATATACCAGTATTTCAAACCATTTTTAGTAATATTTTATTTCATTTTAATCCTTTCACCCTGATCCAGATGCAAATACGCTTACACATCAGAGTTTAGCTCTGCCCTGATGTAATTTAATCTGGCAGAACTAAACTAAGTATATTTACAGTTTGTAAGTAAATCTGTAGATGTTAAAACAGCTAGCTACAATACAGTCACAAAATACCAGAAGTCTCACAATAACGTTTAAATAAAAGTAAGCATTTGATCCTATAAACATTCACCATAGTTGATCTTTGTGGAATTCTCTTTGACAAACTGCAGACAGTTGTGCTCATACTACAGTATGTCGATACATTAAAGAGTAAATTTCACCCTCTCTCAACACCCTGAGAATATTGCTTCAAAGCTGTTACACATTTGCCACAATTTAAATGACTAAGTATTAGAGACTCTCCTATTATATCTGCCAGGTTGTCTTTTCAAAAAAGATTGAACATGTAACTTGTACTATAGTGCTATAAAATAATTATCCTTTCACTAAACTACCTGTCAGACTGGCTTGTTGCCAGATGTTAGAGAGGAATTTCAAAAGTCAGAGCAGTTTGAGAATAATTGGATCGGTAGTTTTGAAAAAAACAAAACCAAAAACACTGCTTTGTGTTTAAAATTTAAAAGGGCTGGTTTTACTGCTCACTAGAAAAATCCAGGATTTTGCAGTCCTTCCCTGATGTTACTACCTAAGCCAATCATGTTTTTTGTGTACAGCCTCAAGAAATAAAAGAGGTGAAGGGTGGCATACCTTGCAAGTGCCTTTCACTATAGAGTAGCAAACTCAAGTGATAACTAATAGTCAAAGGAACTGAGCAGGAATGGACTGTAAATTTAATCAAGAACTAAACTAATGGAACCCAGAACAAGGAAGATCTCTGAGTGTACATTTCTTTGCTTATGGCCAGGCTGTAACAAGTATAGATCCATAGTAGGTCCACAGAAAAAAGTACCAACACTACACTACTGTCCAGTCTAGAAACCACTGAAACAGAATAAAAGAAAAGGTGAAAAGGGCCTTTAGTGTGGGATTTTGGTGGGAGGGAGGCCATAGTAGGAAAAGAAGAGAGAAAAAGGCAGACCACTTTCCAAGTGGATGCTGATTGTCATTTGGTGATTAGGTTAATTTACTGATGTTCAGAAGTATAGGAGTATTACAATAAAACCTCAGCAAGAATTATTTTTTTTTTTTAAGTCTTGAACATTGTTTTATTAAAGTCTTCAGTCAAATAAATATTCTAAACTCATCTGTCTATCCCGATATGCTTGATAACTCATTTCCTTGAGGTGAGACTTCACTATTTTATTTCATAATTTTTGATGCAATGCAACTCATCCTAATAGTTTGGTACATAATACAAGACTGACCTCATGCATCACCTCAAATATGTTTCCAAGAAGCCTGCACCATCAAGCAAAATGACTCAACTTAGCACAATTCTTTGGACAAATAAATATTCTGTACTCATCTGATCTCTTTGCCTGGAGATTATAGACAACCTTAAATACTGATATATCTGAGAAGAGCCTGATAAGACAAAAAGCAAAATATTAGTCAATCATTAATAATATCACTACATAATGCGGAATTTCACAAAATCAGGAGATGTTCTTAATTCGTGTATGATTTCCAAGCCCATGGAAGTAATTTATTTTGCTTTATAATAAGCTCAATAATTTGAACAAAGCTGTATTAGATCTTTTGTTTCAATTACAACAATTTTCCTTTTCCTTGATGTACAAAAACCCCACAGATTTTGTGGATAATAAGAGTTTTATCTGGTTTTAACATTTATGCATTGACTGTATTAATTCCTCCATGGAAAGCTATAGTATTCTCTGTCCTATCAAAAAAAAATCATATTATGTACATGGAAGATTAATAACAGAACAAAAATCAGATAATACTATATCTCAGAATTATTTAATTTTCCTCATAATTAAAATTTTCAAACCCTTTACAATAAAAACACATGAATAGAAGTGAAAGTGTTAACAGTTTCCTTGCTTCAGGCATCATTCCAGTTCTCTACCAATGGTACTTTTACTCTCACAAGTCCATTCTAGTAGAATATTCATTGTGATTTTGGTTTCTCTTCTTCTAGTTCATTGTTGTTTGAAATTCTCTTGGTCTCCACTGGATTCAACAGCTGCGAATTTAAACATGAAATACAACTCAAGAGTTAGGTGTTTTCCCAAAAACCTCTAGGGAGAAATAAGCAATCCTGTATTTATTAGGATTGCCTAGGGTGCATTCCTACTGTTTCCTGGTTCTTCAGTCATGACAATCTCCTTTGGCACCTATGTAGATTTGTTGCAAATAAATAATACCTATATGAATTCAGAGAGATGAGAAAACCCCCATTTATTGAAGATTTCTGAGAGGAGGCAGCTTCTGCTCTTTAGCAAAACCTTTTAGAAACAAAAAAATTACTAACAATCAACCAAAGTTTTCCAAAAAAGTCCTGAGAAAAGACTTAAATCAAAACAATTTCACTTACCATGATCACTGGATATCTTTTGATACAGAAAAGGGGAAAATAACAATGGTGTAAGAACATATGATCTTTCTAGATGATCCTCATATTTCTTAACTAGTAAAGAGCTGGTATGCTGTTAAGACTTCTAAGTAGGAATAAAGTCTGATAAAGTTGGAAGTTAGTTATTTATGTTCAATAGTTTATATAAAAGGCAATGTCTGTAATAAACTTCCGATATTTTACTATGAAAATTTCTCTTTAAATAGACACATCACATTATTCAATGTCTTGGTACAACAACGAAAAAAAAAGATTCCAGTCAAGAATGAATTTCTAATGAGTTTTATTTGTTGATCGCTTCTGATAATTGCATGTTAGTTGCTGCTGTAGCAGTGACGCAGTATAACTATGCCTGTAGTCAAGTCTTCTTAACCACAGCTGCTTGCCTGTATCTGCCATTGTTTCCCAAGTAAAGTGGAGTACAAGTAATCAAAGATTTTCTTGTGTATGGTAACACCATCCATGGAGTGACAGCTGGGCAATCTCTCTGTGTACTTTTCACCTCTGTATAAGTCCTAAGACATTTGAATTCCTACATTCTGTTTTACTGCAACGACAGCTTAATCATTCATTGTATCCTTTCCCTCATGATATTGTCTTAAAATCTAAGACAAAAACACCTCAGAAGTTAAAAAAGCTGGTCTATCTGGACTTAGGTAAAGCATTCAACACTGTCTCCTACAGCATCCTTGCAGCCAAACTGAGGCAGTGTGGCCTGGATGATAGGGTAGTAAGGTGGATTGTGAACTGGCTGAAGGACAGAAGTCAGGGACTTGTGGTCAATAGGACGAAATCTAGTTGGAGGCGAGTCCCTCAAGGATCAGTACTGGGACCAGTATTATTCAATATATTCATCAATGACTTGGATGAGGGAATGGAGTGCACTATCAGCCAGTTTGCTGATGACACCAAACTGGGAGGAGTAGCTGACACACCAGAAGGCCACGCTGCCATCCAGCGAGACCTAGACAGGCTGGAGAGTTGGGAGGGGAGAAATTTAATGAAATATAACAAAGGCAAGTGTAGAGTCCTGCATCTGGACAGGAACAACCCCAGGTACCAGTATAGGTTGGGAACTGACCTGTTGGAGAACAATGTAGGGGAAAGAGACCTGGGGGTCCTGGTAGACAGCAGGATGACCATGAGCCAGCNCTGGAACACAGGAGGTTCCACTTAAGTATGGTGATAAACTTCTTCACAGTGAAGGTGACGGAACACTGGAACACTCCTGAGATATCCAAAACCCGCCTGGACGCATTCCTGTGTGACCTGATGTAGGTGTTCCTGCTCTGGCAGGGACATTAGACTAGATGATCTTTCAAGGTTCCTTCCAATCCCTGATATTCTGTGATTCTGTATGCTATCATGGTATGATAAAGTTACTGAGGTTACCTTCATGTTACTGAGGGAAGACTTTGATACAGGGCTGCTCATGTCATGGACACATACAGTACCCAGAAAGGAAAAAGAAAAAAAAGGCAAAAAAAAAAGTTGACCAAACAGTTACCTTGTAAATTATCTAGTGCAGGAGAATAAATTTTATTCTGCTGCATTCTGTATCTCACAATCAAGGATCAGATAGCCAAGGACCCAGTAGCCTTAGTATCTGCAAGACAATGCTGGTGCTTGCACCGCAGTCAGGCAATGTCAAAAAAAACTGTTGATTTTTCCGCCCTCCCACATGCGTTTGCTTCCTTCTTATTTTCAGGCTTCACAGATGGCCTTGATGATCCTTATGGGTCCCTTCCAACTTGAGATATTCTATGATGTTTTGTTTAGATGACAAGTTTTAAAACACTATCCATTAGAGTACCTTTGCAAAAGTGCTTCAGCATAGGTTAGAAATTGAGGTTGGTCGACTTGACTGAAGTCCAGTCAGAATAGTTAGTTTATCTTGCTTCTTGAGCTGTCACTGCAGCTTGGTATAAACAACTGATAGTTTTTTTTCAAATCCTATAAATACGTAAACAATTAGAAGCATAGAAAAGTTTGGGTTGGAATGATCATCTAGTTGCGACCTCCCTGCCATGGGCAGGGGCATCCTTTACTAGATCAGGTTGCTCTAACCCCCACCCAACCTGACATTGAGTATTTCCAAAGATGAGGGATCCAAAACTTCCCTGGGCAACCTGTCCCACCAGTGTCTCATCATGCTCATTGTGGCCCATGAAAATCCTATGAAAGGATTCAGGACATGTGTGGCCCTTTTAGCTCATGAACAAGATTTGCCTGCCTTCCTCCTCCAGATGGGTTGACAGCACTTGGAAGAGAACATTTTCTTAGAAATCATAACTGCAAATTTACATTACACTGCAATATTAAGATATTATATTTGGGACAGCAAAAATGCTTATTTCAATATCCTTTTAAACATATATCTCTGGCATGATTTCACTCTAATGCGATTTTAACTGTCGTTTTCTTATCTGATCTCATTCTTGACAAATAATATCTTCAGTATAAAAATAAATCTTTTATGTTAAGAAACCATCTTTAGATAATACAGGCATGTAAGACACACAGAGACCTTGTTGAAGTAATTCCAAATGGTTTTGTTTTGTTTGGATCTGTTTGTTTTCTCCTGTAACTTTTAATTAATGTTGTTGTTACCTCTTTTGACCTGTATACTTTTAAAATTGCGTCAAGGGGGCGGAAAAGTCATGCGACAAAGATGACTGCGCAGTTTTATAAACCGGTAATTGGGAATCAATGTGCTTTATGCTGTGGGCAGAAAATGTAATAAACAATCTCCTCTACAGGGACAAAGGATTATTTGTTAATAGTATAAAAAGGTCAGTGCTACAGTAATTAAATTAAACCTGCAAGGCATTCTAAGCAATATTTCTGAATTGTAATATCCGAGAAAGAAATAAGGTGCTTGACAATTATATTCTATTGAATCTACCATGGGTCATGTCCTATATAAATGGACATGCTTAAATAGCTTTCTGTTTTAACACTTGCTCTTAAATCTGCAATATTTGTTCTTATATTGTGCAATGCAGTAAAAGCTTGACTAGCTCAGAAGTGGACAGTAGTCAGTGCTGCACAGGGCAGGTTAAGAGACAGCCCGTATTGCTGTAGCACACATTGCACCTACCTATGAAGTTTTGCACCAGAAGTCTTGCCTCAGAAGCTTGGTCATACCCACACTGAAAAGCAAGTGAGGATCATCCTTTGGGTGGAGCCAATGAGCATCGGCACTTACATCCCGCAGATTCTCAGGATTGTTTCTGCTCGAATGAAACTGGATGTGTTGTGATTTAATTGCATATGAAACACTGCTTCAGCACTTGCAGTGATCCCTGGATTTTGTGTTTAGTACTGGTCTACATGTGATAGAGATTAAAACTGTGATCACCAGAGTAACTTAATGGACTGCAACATGGATTGTTATGAGTGCAAGATTTTCTCTTTCTTTGTTCAATTAAAGTAAAGCTGCACAGTTCTGCAATTTAGCAGTAACGGTATTTAACCTTCTATGTTTTCTGAGTCTTAAAAGAGAACCTCAGGAAAGAGATATAATTAACCCTGGGGCAGGAAATATTTGAAATCACTAATTTATTTTTAATTTGTAATATCTTCTTAGTTAACTGCATTTCTGCTGACAACTACTTTGTACTAATGAAGGTTTTAATCAGAAAAATAAAATAAGAAACTATTATTTGGCCAGTCATCCCAAAAAAGATAGAAGGTTACTGAGGCACACATACAAATAGTCTCTGTTCTCTATCTTGGAAATTTTTCCTGATGTAAATGGGAAATAATTCTTGCCTATATCATGGCCACATATGTTCTTTAGATTACCCCATGCTTCTAAGTTTCTGAGAATTTCCCTCAACCAACACCTGCAGCATAGCACCAGTTTCTTTTTCTAGCATATCTGGATTTCACTGACAGGGGGAATAGGTTGAAAATAAGTTACATTTAGGCTTTTTGAGTTTTCCAAGACTTGATGGTAAGAGGTCCTCTCAAGTTCTGCATTAGAGACCTATCATTTGAGGTGGGGGTTTTGTTTTCCTTTATGAATAACAGGAGTAAAAAATTTTACCTCACTTTTTAATAAGGATCAATGGGCAGAGGACAGTAGGAGGAAGAAATGGTGCATAAAAATTAGGTGGTACAGCAATCAAACCTGACTTCTCATTTGCTTAATTGGTTTCAGTTAAGCAAATGAGATCTCAAATTGGTCGCATATTATCTGTGAATCTTAAAGTATGTTTGTGTGCAGAATTCAGACAATTTCAGAGCTTAGGTTTTAAAGGAGAGAGCTAACATCAAAGTGACAGGATATTATAATGGGTTAAAAGGGTTGCATACACAAGACTCAGGATCTTTAGTACAAAGGACTGGTCTGCTCAGTGTGCAGCTCTCTGTAACTAGGTAATAATGAAATCCTGAAGAAGTCGGACGCCAGCTGTTTATGACCATACCAAGCAGGGGCAAATTCATAATTCTGGAAAAAATTCTCAGAAAACAGAGATTTGATGTTGAATTTCTTAAAGCAGACAGGGATCTCCTGACTGCTGGGTAAGCATTTTTTTTCTTTTTCTTTTTCCTTTTTCTCCCTACTGTATTTTTGATATGCCTCTTATGATAGAACCTCAATAAGTTTCTCTGATAAAAATGCTGTCTATATTCAAATTCCATAGGTTTCTAATTGAAAATACATTAAAATCTTTTCACCTACAACGTAAGTAGGATTTAAGTCCATGAGAACAAAGAGGAATGAAAATTCAGAACACCTTTAAACAGGCAATTTTGAAGTTTTTCCTTTTTCTTGACATGTGATAATATATTGGTTCTTAAATTCCAAAGAACTATGTAAATATTGGTGCCAAATTCATTCAGCATTGATTCTGACTCCTGTTAATCTCTATTTTTCTTTGTATAAGGGAAATGTTTGGGTGTAGTGGCTTTCACTGCCCCTTCTGTCAGTTCTTCCTGCCAGAACATCTTGAAAATCATGGGATTGTATCTTTTCTATTGTTCATAGAACTATGTGGGAACAGTAGGCATGATATAGATGTGTGACACCAGAATAATATTCCTGATTCAGTATATTCAGTGAAAAGCAACAAAAACCCCAAAAGGAATTAAAATGGTGAATCCTACATGGAACAGTTAGAGCTGGAGTAACTAAAAATTCAAAGAAATCCATGCAGTTTAAAGGAAAGAGGGACCTGCACAGGCTAGAAAAGTGGGCTGTTGTGAACTTCACGAGGTTCAACAAGGATAGTTGCAGGATGTTGCACATGGATTAGGGCAATCCCCAGAATCAATACAGACTGGAGGATAAAACAATTGAGAGTAGACCTGACTAAGAAGGACTTGGGGATACTGGTGGATGAAGAATTGGACATGAGCCACCAATGAGTGCTTAAAACCCAGAAAGTTAGTCATACCCTGGCCTGCATAAAAAGAATTATGGTCAGGAGGCCAAGGGAGGTGATTTTTCCCCTCTGCTCTGCTTTTGAGTTTCCAAAGGTTGCCCAGAGAAGTTGTGGAAGTCCCATTAGAAGTGTTCATAAGATGGGGCTCTAAACAACCTGATCTAGTGAAGGGTATCCCTGCTCACAGCAAGACAGTCAGACTAGATGATCCAATGCAGTGATCCTTCCAGTAAAAAACATTCTAAGGGTCCTTGATTCTTTTATTTGGCACATGCAGTCTCTATTCACAGAGGAAGCCTACATTACAAGTGGTATCCTTCAAGGGTCCGTGCTGGGACTGGTACTGTTTAACATGTTAATCAACGATACAGACAGGGGGATGGGAGGACTCCATCAGCAAGGTCGCAGATAACACCAAGCTGTGTGCTGTTTTCAGTAGACCAGAGGGATTGGATGTCATCCAGAGGGACCTGAACAGGCGGGAGAGGTGGGCCTGCACTTGCTCTTGTTAAACCCTCATGAGGTTTAACAAGAGCAAGTGCAGGGTTCTGCACCTAGGCCAGAACAATCCTCACTATCAATACACACTAG
>VXBJ01003012.1:65237-87847 GCA_013400055.1 Nycticryphes semicollaris
TATATATATATATTTGATGCTAAAACTCTCATGTAATATTTTTGTTTGTTTGTTTGTTTTGGAGCTCACCAACTAAAGACAAGAAGCAGGTAAAATATTCAAGTTAATTGCTCATCTTCTGGACTAATATATACTATCACTGAAATCTACTTTATTGTGAACATCTACCCACAAGCTTATGCTTTAATTCAAATTCAGGTGAAATTTTTGCAAATATTTTCTTGGCTAAAATGAGGATAGTTGAGGGCTGGGAGTCTTGACATCTGCTTTTTAACTTTCTTCCCAATAGGGGTAAACTGAATCTCCTGTCATAGCCTGCTTTGATTTCCATCTGGCTTTTTCTATTTCCTATCCTCATGCACCTCAGTGCATTCCAATTTTTTATTTTCCTGGATTGCATAAAGTAGAAACCTGATTGTGGAACAAGGAGGCAAAAAAGAAGGTCTGTTTACGACGTGATGTTGTGGCTGTTCTCAGACAGACAAGAATTCCAACTGTTTATGTTCTATTCCATTCACCTGCTTCTTATAGCATTTTCCTATGTATTCAAATAGGGAGAAAAGCAACTTTTCACATTCATCATTAGCATGTGCCAAGAATACAACAGATGAAATAACATGCTTCACTGACTTAAGAAGGGCTGATGAACTGGAAAAACCCCAAGAGCATCTCCAGGTTAGAATTAAGGTTTGTAATTAGAATATTATACAGTACTTCTTTTTATTTAGTCTGGTATTTCTAAGAAGTTTTGAGCATACAGAATTGCACTGAAAGAATATTTAAATGTAATACAGAACCCAACAAAAGAAAGAAACCAAAAATCATTGCTACCGATGTGACAGACACTAGGTGTTTCTGGTTGTCATGGTTTAACCCCAGCCAGCAAGCAAGCACCACAAAACTGCCCACTCACGCCCTGCTGGTGGGGTCGGGGAGAGAATGAGAAGGGTAAACATAAGAGAACTCATGGGTTGAGATAAAGACAGTTTAATAGGTAAAGCAAAAGCTGCACATGCAAGCAAAGCAAAACAAAGAATTCATTCACCACTTCCCATTGACAGACAGGTGTTCAGCCATTTCCAGGAAAGCATGGGTCCATCACACAGAACAGCTATTTGAGAACACCAACATTGTAACTCCAAATGTTCCCCTCTTTCTGCTTCCCACAGATTTATATATTAAATGTGATGTAGCATGGTGTGGGGTATCCCTTTGGTCAGTTGGGGTCAGCTGTTCCAGCTGTGTCCCCTCCCAGCTTCTTGAGCACCCTTAGCCTACTCACTGGTGGGTGGCATGAGCAGCAGAAAATTCCCCAGCTGTGGAAGTGCTGCTCAGCAGCAACTAAAACATCTCTGTGTAATCAACACTGTTTCCAGCAGAAATCCAAAACATAGCCTCACATTAGTTAGTGTGAAGAAAATTAACTCTATTCCAACCAAAACTATTACATTGGTATTACATTAAGTCACATAATACTGGAGAGTATTCTTCTTGAGACTGTGACGTTAAATAAACCACTCAAGAAGTTAAAGATATATGTTTTATGCTATTTACATGTCCATAACACTCATAATTTAAGAACAATATAGTTTAAATTTGTGTGTTTGTTGAGGACTTTGTTGTTAAGGAATGTGTTCGGTTTTGTAGATGTTCATTACGAAGCCTACAATCTCTTAAATATTGCAATTTACTATAATTATTATGTGATGTGACATCACAGAGTAAAGATGAGGAACTTCAGAATTCAAATCCAACTTACTGAACTATTTGTCCTTGATATCTAGCCTTTACAGCTTCAAATGCACTGAAGTTTATAAAGAAAGCAACAAAGCAGTAAGACAGTACATAGGGAGCAAGAGATAAATTAAAGGAGGGAATAACAGAACTACCAGACTTCTGTTTGTTCTCCATAGGTCTTATTTTTTATGGTCAGTGAGTATTTTCTACCATACTTAAAAGTAATGGAAATTGTAAATGTTCAACATTTCCAGAGATAAATGTACAAATAGCAGAACTGTCTTGTAACATCTTCAACTGCTTTTGTTTTCTGTTTTAAGATGACATTAAAGTGTATTCAACACCTACAACTATCCTAAAAAGAGCAAGAAAGCAAATCTAGGTTTCCAAACCTGTGCACTCATCACAGTTCTCTGTATGACCAGCGACACCTGGAGGAGCCCATTTCATCGCTGGACACTGAACAGCATATAAATTGTGCAATTGAAGGTACAAGATGATTGTGTAAGGGCAGTATTATAGTTTCAATGGAAGTCCAGGACAAAATGCATTCATATGAAATTGACAGAGCAAAACATGAAAATGGCCTGAAGGTAACAGCATGTTTCTTTGCTAATGCTGGAGAGTAGAAGCAGGAAGTCAGTATTCTATTTACAATGCTTCTGAGCCACTGTGTTACTTTCTTACCTCCTGCTTCTATACACCTGCAGTATAAATAAAATTTTAGATTTAGAATTGAGGTTTAAAGGGTTACAGGGCTGAAATTTCATCTAAACTACCTGATTTTCTTCTGAAGCTTATTAGCCTTCTCACAAAAGCATTTAAAAGATTATTAAAAGCTTAGTTTAGATCATGTGCTCCATGTTGTCTACCTGTTTTGATTTCACCATAAAAACCACAAACGTTCAAAGTACTTAAATCTTAAAAGAGCTGCTGCACTGAATTATACCTTTTTTTTTTTTAATGGATAAAACTTTTGTTTTGGCAGAAGCAGAAAGCATCTGAAGCTCCACAAAGACTACTTGAAGCACTGCCAGATGAATTATTTATAACTTACAACATATTGCCCTTATTCGCTGTTAACTTATCATAATATCCACACTCATTTTAACTTTCAATTGCCTGAAAAACAAATTATAACTTGTGGATCATCAACAAATGAAACACTGCATATATGCATTATGCTTATTGCATATGTCCAGTAAATCACAAAACATTTCTTTTCCCCCGTTGGATGACTGATGTTTTCTAATTAAAAACATAACTTACCAAGATACTTTGCAGTTCTTGAATAAAAACAATAATCAAGGTAATGAGACGAGAGAAGCTTCATTGACTTTAGTGGGTTTTAGAACACAATGGTTACATACATTAAGCCTTTGGTTTGAAAATTGTTTCAGAATGCAAAGTACGTTAATCAGATGCTTGATGTTCTCTTAAGTAGTAAAAGCAATATTCTCCAGTCTTATACAAAAAAAAAAAAACAAAACCCCATGCTTGTTTACTTCATAAATTCACTCCACTCTTACCAATCTTGTAACTCTCTGCTTCTTTTTTCTCTTTTTTCTCCTTAAGGCTTCTCCAACTTTTCCATGTCCTTCAACATATCTCTTCTGATTCTGTATCTTCTAACTACTCATTTGTTGCCATAGTCACAGAGAAATTGCTAAGGTTTCACTCTTTTTAACCCTTCTCTCTCATATCATTAGCTATGGATATTATTCTGCATTCCTGACCTTGTGCAGTAAATAGAGAGGATCTCTTAGTGTCGTTCTTCTATAGGCAGCAATCTCTTTGCATATGAGTATGCGCAAATTTGTTTGCTCTCTGGGTTGTGCATTAGACCAAACTAGCTCTCTTCCCTGCTGCTGGTACCTGCAACAATCGTTGACCAAGAGCTCTACTTACTGTATCTTTCTAATCACTGTATTTCTCAAAGAAGTTAAAGCAGAATTTTTTTGTCCTTTACCGATAATATTTCCTGAACATGGTGACAGCGGCTTAGAATCCACATTTGGCATTGAGTTTGTGGACTTTAAAGAAAAAGTAGTAGCTGACAACTTTTCATTATTTATTGTTGCTGTTTTCTGTCTCTAGGGAAGTCAGTCTTTATAAATATTTATATACAAGAAAATACAAAGCAGGGGGAGCAAGTCGGTTTAGCTGCAACTTTCTGAAATGATCCAGTTGCCAGATTTCCCGGAGCACTGGGGACAGATTACCACAATAAAAATGTAGTTCCCATATGTCAATACTCCAGCTCTTCTAAATGATCAGAATGTTGCACAGCTAAGATACATTTTTCACAACATTTATTCCCAATCTGCATTCATAAAGGCTCCTGCTGCTACAAATTTAATTTGAGGACATAAGAGGCTCTCAATACTTCATAGAATCAGACCCTAGGTGAAACAAACCACTGGAATTAAGGCTGTTAATTAAGTTACTAGAGTCTTTTTAAAATATGCAGATTGATGACATAAATATATCCATGCCTAAAGGTAACAACAATTATTATAAAAGTTATTGGACTTCAATGTTTGTTGTTTTTATTCAGGAAAGCGATGATCTACAAATTGCATCCTTTTTATTACACAGCTATCTTCATGGACATAATTTATGGTACTGAGATAATATATACAAAAACCCATTTAGATGAGATATATTTTAAAGTTTTGAAGACATTTTAAAGAGCAGATAAAAACATTTGGGAATACATTAAACCACTTAGTACAAATAAAAGTGGAAACAAGTAAATAACAAGTTAGTAATTTGTTTAATAATATAGTGCAGTACAAAAAAAATGCATTAGAGTGTATATTGTTCCTTGCTTCCCAACCTTAACCCATTACAAGAAAATCTGCATGTCTGGAGTCTTCAGTAAGAGATCAATTTCTGTGACTAATAAATGATGAGACTTTTTCTTCTTCTGAAGGCACACAGAGAAACTGCAATTGTACCAACACAAAGCAAAATTTCTTTATAACTTACAGCTCTGAAGAAAGAACAGATTTTTTTCACAGTACCATACATTGATCCTGACAACGGGGTAAAAATAACTGGGAAAAATAATTAAAAAATAAACCCAACAATAAAACGAATCAGCAACTTTAGCTTTTAAGTACTTTTCTTGGGATCTGGTTGTTAATAATTTGAGTTTCTGAAATTTACTTGAAAGAGCAACAGCCCCTTGGAGAGGTACCTAATTTGCTTGTGACAGATGTCATAGAATTAATATCTTTAATGACTTATTTCTTAAAATTTATACTATTATTTCAAAGTCAAGCAAGTACTTATAACTTTAGAGATTCAAGGAGCTTTCAAATTAGATATTTTAATTTTTCAGACAAATAGATGAATGTCCTCTATCACCGGAAAAAGGGATATTAGAAATTTCTGATAAAGAAAAACTAATGAAAATGAGATCTGAGATGTGCTATTTCTGATGGATTCCTGACCTGTCCACCTTGCATACAAAGTGCAGAAGTGACCCTTGCAGCAATGAATGAGATCTGGAAAATAAACCAGGGTGGTTCCATCTTGCATGGGAAGACCCAGAGAAAGATCATCGGGATCAGCTGCTGGGCAAGTAGGAGCTAGAGCTGAGGGTGGCAGTGAGGATGGAACTACATGTACCCTCACCAACAAGGGCACAGGCCCACCATCCAAAAGAGGAGAACAGTGTGGGGCCAAGACCAAGATGTGGAGAGCCAAGAGACCTGTAACTACCACACAAGCCCCAGCCAAGGGGCAAGTCTGAGGTCAAGCCAGAAAGCCAAGCCAACAGGTTAGTGTCAGCAGGGTGTGAGACTGGGAACAAGGAAGCAAGATATAAGAGCCCAAGACAAAATACATCTTCTGAATGAAGCCAAGGAGGTTCCTCACAGGATTTCTACTCCCATTTCTTCCCCAGAAACCTGAATCACACCAGGGCCACCAGTGAGCACTGTAAGCTAAGCTCTGGGGAAGGGGGAGGCTTCTCTTGGAGCTTGGACCAGAACACAGCCTGAGAGGTACAGGCAAGAGGATACGTGAGATTTCTTTACTTCCGTTTTTTGGGGAGGGGTTTGGTTGCTTGGTTGGGTTTTGTGTTTTTTTAGAGTGATCATTTCATTGTTCTGGCCATTTTCCTGAAAAGAAATACTGGTAATAGATGCACTAGAACTTTTTGTGTCGAATGGGAACCTAAATGGCAAGACAGATAAAGTGAGAAATGAGAAGGAATACTTGGCTTTTTATTTTAAAAACAATCTTAATTGTTTTGTTGTTATTGTTCAGACTGATTAGTTTTTTCCTTTCCTACAGATTTCCACAACCCAGGGTGCTACATGAAAAAGAACCTACTCAGTGTTCTAGCTGAAGGGAAAGCTTCGGTCATCAAATGAAAGTCAACTCCACGGATCAGGAGATCCAGATTCACAGCAGCTCAACAGCTTCATTGTTCAAGGAGCTACTTCTCCTTTTAAGGTTATAATCCTAAAATAGATTCAGTAGTAAAATCTAGTTATTATAGATACATATACGTGAGACTAAAATATAATTCTCGTTCCCCAGCTGGCACTGACCTAGCAGAGGATAAGGCAAACGTTCTAAAAAAAGTCCATCATTCATATAAACTCATATACCAAACCCTAATTTCTTTATGGCCAATTCCAATAGGACTGATGAGATGAGTTAAGTACAAATAATCTTCCCTAAACAAATATTATGAGAAAGTAAAACATAAATGTAATGTCTTCTATTGAAGACATTTTATTACTTGGTATTTGCATTTATAGGTCTTCTTGTGTGGGGAATAAAAAGTGAAAGGAAACTAAGCATAAATTTTAAAAGTAGAATGCATTAAATTTCTTAAAAGAACATGTCTGAGATTTCACAGAAACATTTCACGTATACAAGCAGAGACAAAAAGGCTGAACAGATAGCCAAGATTTTGCGAATTATTAATCATGTATCTAAGCTACAAAATTTAAACACTAAACCGAAATCAGCTTGAATTTGGAACAATGTCACAACACACAAAACTTAATAGCCCCAAATACTGACAGGTTTAGTTTCTAAGACACTAATTAAGGTGACATATTAAAGAAATCTTTTAAAATTAGCTTGCTGTCCTACTTTTGAAATAATCTACTACCATTTTTCTTTCTTTGCTAATGTTTTGGTTCATTTCTGCTTTGCAAGGAACATGAGCAGTAAATTCATCAATTGCCATGTCTTCATTTATTTTTTCAAGTCCCTGTGTGGTAAAAGTAGAAGTGCTAGCTGTAAATCATGACCATAGCAATAATATTATTTAATGGGATGGATAAGTAGTCAACAAACTCCATCAAAAGAAAAATGAGAAATGAACAAAAGCCATTAAGGTTATGACAGGAGGAAAACTCCATCCCAGATCATGTTCCTTTTTCCTGTAGAAGTCTGAGAATTTTTTTCTTCATTTCCAGCTTGAGCAGAAAAGGAACCCTTTGCTCACCTGAGCAGTTAACTCAGCCAGCCTAGGCATGTTGCTCACTAGAATTTTCTACTTTTACATCTCCTTTCTTACTAAAAAATCAGTACTTGCTGAGCAGTTGATTCAGAATTACCACTACAGCAATCAGCAAGAAAGACACATGCAGTTCAGTACTGTAACAACAGTTCATCCAGAGTCAAGGCACTACTAGTTCAAAGCTCATTTTCCCTCATCTTTTAAAGTGCAGTCTTACACAAGGCATCTCTTCTTATGTTGGCATTATTAAAGTCCCTCATCAAAAGAAACTTTAATGAAGTAATGATATTTGAGTTCAATGTAATCACAATTACATTTCTAATATTTTCCTGAGACACTTTGCATCATGTAATCTTGTCACAATGTATGCTTCAATATCTCTCTACTGGTTTGGCTTTGGGGTTACTTTTTTTTGATATTCACGTAAGACAAACTTGGAGTTTAGTATTCTATCTAGATTTATTTAAGAATAGAAACTGCAGCTGACTGATTTATTGAAGCAAGAGTATTTGGCTTATTCCTTCTAAAGTCAATAGAAATGTTTAAATGTCAAGAAGCCATTTTCAAGACATATTATTGAAGGACAGAAAGCTGGTATAACGTGGATTAAAGCATTCATATAATCTATGCAGCTATATTTTTGAGTTGTGACAATTTTTTGCTCCCAAAAGTACTCATTCTTTTTCTATGAACATAGGGACTGTTCCTAGCAAAATCAGAAAAATCAACAGGAGAAATGATAAACAATATTAGAATATGATATGATAGGATAGGATAGGATAAAATAGGATAGAATAGAATAGAATAGAATAGAACAGAACAGAACGGAATGGAATAGAATAGAATATTTCCATTGGAAGGCACCTATGAGGATCATCTAGTGCAACTGCTTGACCTCTTCAGTGCTGATCAAAAGTTAAATCATGTTATTAAGGGCATTGTCCAAAAGCCTCTTAAACAATGACAGGTTTGAGACATCAACCATTTGACCACGATACCAGCGAAAAAAAGGTTCCTTATGTCCAGTCAAAACCTTCCCTGGTTTAGGCTGGGTGCAGATTTGAACCATTCCCATGTGTCTTATCACTGGATACTAAGGGGAAGAGACCAGCAAAAGATTAGCAAATTATTTCAGTAAAAGATGAAAAACAGTGCCCATTTTAAATAATAATTAAAATGTAAGTAATAATCCTGCTTAATTATGCAAGAAACGTAAGAAAAATATACAAATAATTGCCTTTAATAATTTTTAAATTATTTTTTGTGTATCATTTTTTTCTAAATTGTGAATGTTCTAGGTTAATTTGCTCTCAATTTTCATTACAAATTTTGTCTTCCATTTTTCATGGATTGCCCACAGCTTCTATTACTATGTCAAAGGAATTCTAAACCAGAGGAAAATCTAAGAGAACTCCTTCTGTTTATATCACTCTTGAGATCAGAACATAGACATTCTTGTGTTATTTAATCTGTGCAGGTAAAGATATCAGTGATAGCTACGTGGCTCTGACACCTGTTCAACACTACCAATTTTCATCAGCCAAAGAGTATTTTCTTGCTCCATTAAACTTACTGTGCTACCCATGCCATTTTTAAATCAGTCAGCTATATCTGATGACTTGTGCCAAGTCAACACAAATTATTTGTGGTGCAATTAATCTAAGCTGATTTACCAGCAATAAAACTTAAAATATTTTCATTAGCTTCAGAATTTTTACCAAAGAAAATGCCCAATCAGAAAACACAATACTGGGGAGTTTCATTTCTAGTGTATAACATTGTTTGTGTTAATTTGGATCCTTCCTTGACTGGAAGACTTAGGGGCATGACAAAAATCTCCCATGCCTGTCACAGAAGAACACCGAATCCTGAATTTGTTGTAGAATTTTGAGTTCTGAATTTTAAAGCTTAGAAATGAAAAACACAACTGAATAATTCTCTCTGTCACTCAGGTGTCTATGTACTGACACATCTCCAAAAGAAAATGTAATTCCCTAGGCAAGAGATAATTTCCTGGCCTCTAGGTTTGTCATGCCTGGATGATTTGTTGTAAACTTCATGTATATTTGACTACATCAAATTAAAAAAAGTGATATTCAGATCTGCATTTTGTCTTTTCAGGTTAGCTTCGATGGACTTAAGTGAATTTTCTTATATAATTTTGCTTACAAACACAGACTACAATACAGAATTAATATCAAGTTTAATAAGGGCATATGTTTCCTAGCTTTGAAGATTGTTCTTTTTCTTTTTTTTTCCTGACTGCTACTACTATTTGCTTAAATAAACGAGCAATCCATCAATATGGTTTTAGAAATATGTACTTGGAGATATGGTTAATGCTCAAAACTTAAAGGAAATGCTTTTCCTAAAGCATTAGATTAATAGAAAAAGAACCAATGCTTCTTGGCAGCAAGCCTTTACATTCACTTCCAGCATCACAGAAAACATTA
This sequence comes from Nycticryphes semicollaris, assembly GCA_013400055.1. Classification (NCBI taxonomy): domain Eukaryota; kingdom Metazoa; phylum Chordata; class Aves; order Charadriiformes; family Rostratulidae; genus Nycticryphes; species Nycticryphes semicollaris. The sequence continues at coordinate 74,919 of VXBJ01003012.1, forward strand.
TCAAACTGAGATATTGCCAGCAATAGTCAAATCATTGAACTTTGTTAATGGGAAGCATGATTATATGTGGAGATAAAAATATATGGAGAGTCTGCTCTGAGACTCAGTTGCTGTAGAATCTGCTAGTCTTTGATTTCATTTGCTCATCTAGTTTGTAAATCCATCAGAGATGGGGCTGGCTTACTCAGCTTGGAACCCCTACTCTTCAGCACTCTATATTTACAATGCCATATAAACAATGATCTTTACAAAGACATCCTTGATTAGCCTTATAAACTTATTTATCTACAATAGCCATCTTTGGGATTTTATGTGATTCACTGACTGTTAGAACAGGAACAAGAGTTACAAAAGTTTTTCCAAAACACTGTACAGGATAATACTGATTTGATAGGAATGCAGGTTCTTAGCACTTGGGTGGTGGCTTGACAAAAAAGGCTCTTCCCTACCAGCCATCTGCAGGTCTACATACTTGAATTGCTTGATGCAGTAACACACAACTGCAGGGTGCTCTGCAGCCAAGCGGTTGCAAAAGCAACCTCTCACAGGGGTTCCTACAGTCCTACAGTCTCTCTTTACTTCTGGCTAACTGATTTTTCTAGCATCAGTCGCCTGTGAAGGAGGATGGTTGCACAGCAACAAGCACAATATTTCTGGTTCATTTTACTAACAGAAATTCCAGCAAATCCACCACTACCACCTGAGATAGTCTAAAATTTTTTTTTTTGTTTGCATGTCATAAAGACACCTTGTATTTTTGTACAGTTCAGCAGAAAACACTTTAAAGTAAAATCTAAGTCACAGATAAATATTTTTTGTCATCACTGTATGAAGTATTGGTGTAGCAAGGGATTAAATAGCACAAAAGTGGACAGCATTTTCCATTTCATGTTGTTCAATTACTGAAATCATTGAGAATCACTTTTAAAAACAAACAGCACCAAAAATATTCTTCTGTGAGTATCTGACTCCAAGGCTCCATGACTCCAGGACTCCAGAAAAAATAGTGAAGAGGTGAAAATATAAATTACTTAAAAGAGTTGTAGGGTCTTAAACCACCAAATGTTCTAAACTTAGTTTAATGCTATTCAAGGGATTGAGTCCTGGAAACCAAACATATTATTAAAGCTGTTTTACTACATCGGGGTCTCAAAAAAACAGTGGAGGAGACTGTGAGGTATTCAAAGAGGGAAGGAAACTATGGTCCTCAGTTGCATCACACCATCTTTCAAATGCCATTTCCACCTCTTAAAAAAACAAAGAGAAAAATCCATGCATGGGTACTTCCAGTAAAAGCCTTAAGGTATGCAATTACTGCAGTTCACTTCCTGCCCCAATAGCCACAAGAAGCACAGAACTTTCATACGAATTGTGCTGTTTCTCCTATACTCGTGCTGTCACTCACTTAAAAAATATTTTTCTCAGAAATACTTTCTGTGCTGGCCTGCAGAACAACTCCTTCACTCAGGCATTCTCAGCCATTTTCCTCAGAACAGTCACTAGCACCTATCAAAACTAACTGATAGATGGGTGGCCACTCAGCAAATTAAAAAGCTGTCCTGTGGAATCAGGACTTTAGCAGCATGAGATATTTGAGTTTTAAACCCTTCTACTTGTTCACAGCAGGAACTGCCCTGTGAGCCAGGAAAGGGCAGGATTCCTGCATTCTTACCTTAGCTCAGCTGTGCCTTTTCATGATATCTCAGCCAAATAATTTCTTCTCCCTGTTCTTCAGACCATCCACCTGTAAAAGAGGGATTACATGCACCTACTCACAGTGGGGTAGAAAGGATCAATATATTAGTGCTGCAAATCCCCCTTCTAAATCCCTTAATACATGGTCAAGGGCAGGGATGGGATGAGACGTGAGCCTAGGACTAAACCAGCTTGTTTATTAGTCCTTTCTGGGATTCTCACAGGGAAAGCCTCCCTGAGTTTTGCTGTGTTCCTTGTTCTGTGTCCCAGTGTTTCTCCAAGCAGCTCTGGATAAATTTATTTTTATGTTAGATTGTTGATCTTATGAAGAGCAATTGAAGGAGCTGGGACTGTTTAGTTTGAGGAAAAGGAGGCTGACGGGAGATACCACTCTCTACAACTACTTGAAAGGATATTGTAGGGAGGTTGGTGCTGGTCTCTTCTCACAGGTAATTGGCGATAGAACGAGAGGGAATGGCTTTAACCTGCAACAGGGTAGGTTTAGCCTGGACATTAAGAAAGAGTTTGTCACAGAAAGAGTGGTCAGACACTGGAATAGGCTGCCCAGGGAGGTGGTTGAGTCCCCATCCTTGAATGTTTGAGTCGTTTAGATGAGCTGTTGGGGGATATGGTCTAGGGGAGAACTTTGTAAAGTAAGGCTGATGGTTGGACTCAATGATCCCAAGGGTCTTCTCCAACCTAAATGATTCCACAATTCTATAAACATAGTCTGATGAACAGAGGTGCCACCTACATAAATAAGAATACAGATAAATAATGATTTACACTTCATACATTTATCTTGAAGGTCTAGATTTGAATGCATGTATCTTTTTCCATATATATATAGTGTATTTAAATATGTTAAATAAAAACAATTACAAAACTAGAGGTCCATATATTTAGGCTTTCTTTACAGAATGAGGCTTCCACTGATTTTAAAACCTAATATTCTGAAGAACTCCTCAACACTAATTGTATCTAATATACTACCCTTATCTGCAGGAATTAAGACATCTTGGGCACCATCCTATGATCTGAACAAACTCTGATGCAAGAACAGAAAGGTGAATGCCTGGGCCTATCACATGCTGCTATAGGACGCACCAATGATTACTGTAAGACTCAGGATATGACCAGCTTTGTCACTATCATGTGCTGATATGTTCTATACGGAGTATCAGGAAAAGAATTTCAACCAACCAGGCTATCAAGGCTCTTGGTACCAGCTACAAAACGGGGTTTCTTTGTGCTGCTCTGGGCCATTAATCAACTTGGACTAGGCAAGTGAGTGCTTTAGGATTTAAAAAACACATTTTTAATATTTACTGTAGCTATTGGAAGTCAACAAATAGCTACTTAACAGTCAGTAATATATTTTCCAGAAGATATTGGTGCAAATTTGTACACAAGATACATTTTTTCCACAGGCAGTAAAAAAGATTCTTTCTCACTCCCTGTGTTTAGCAGAAATTTGCCTGAAAAATGAATGCCAGTTGTTAGTGTTAGTACACCATCTTGTGGATAACTGGTCTAATTGGGAACATCGTTGTAACAGCTAGCACAGTGTCCAGGTGCTGAAAGTAATGGGATAACTTCCTTTCATGCAATTCTTAGAGCCATATCAATTCTCTGTTTTGCATGCATCTTGACTCATTTCCAAATCTGCTTATGAAGAATTAAATCTTTGTATGTAAAAGAATGTCTACTTATACGAAGAGAGATATTGATGTTTAAGTATTAGTTACTGTTAGTTCTCTTAGATGTTTAGCCGTGTGTTTGGAAGAAACCAAATCTATTGAGCACTTAACCACACTAGAGTAATAACCCCACATGTAAAAAACTACCTATCTAATATGCTATAAATATACCCTTATGGTCCACTGAGGTTACCACTGGCCCCTTGTTCTGCTCTTGGGTGCAGATCAGCACTGGAAGAAAATGCTACCTGTGAGAGCGCTTGTTGTTCACTAGTACCAAAGATGCTAACTAGCGCTTTTCATAGATTAGACATTGAATTAAAATGTCTTCATTATCTGTGGTGTTTCCAAAGCATTTTATACAAATATTAATTGTATTTCAGATCAGAAATGAAGAAAAAGAAGTATCGCCTAAGCAGAATGTGCGGGAAAGTTCAAGGATTTTCATATTCTTCTTTTATACATCTATGATCCCCTTCTTTTCAACTGTAAGGTTTTGGTATTAGAAGATGATTTGATTTGATTTTAAATCTTCTATGCCCGTTTCCCTGGCCTGAACTACCAAGATATATTATGGAGAAGACAAGAAAGCCTACCATGCATGAACCAACATGAAGCTCTCTAGCTTTTTCAATTGTGGTATTTTAATGCATAAAAATACAAAAAATGTTGGTTCTCCCTGACAAACCTTTTCACAATGAAGACAATGAAGCAGTGGCACAGACTGTTTTGAGAGGTTGTGCAGTCAATTCATAGTTAGAACAGTGCAAAATGAATTTGAAATGGTGTAAAGTCTACTATCAGTGCGACTTAACAATACATCTGTTTAGAACAACTACAAGGGTCCAGAACAAGGGAAAGTATAGCTTCTTGAACTTAATTCCTGTGTACGCTGCCTTTTTTGTCCACTTTTTATTCTACAGAGAAACATAAAGAACTTGAAAAAGTGCTTCAAGGCCCCAATGCTGTGATTATCTGCTATGAACAATATACACACTCTGCTTGTATGGACACTCATAGCCCCTGTGTTACCATTCTGAAAGTAATTCACGTGAAATACTAGAAATGACATAGAGAATAAGATCAGTGTTTTCATATATGAGCCATTGAAATATGTGTAGATCAAAACATTTCCAAGTAAATATTATTTCCAAATGTTTCCACAACAGCCCTATAGTACATGTATTTTAGAGAGTTGTTTCCTTTCTCTTGCAACCCTTCCCTTGCATTCTCTGCTGTTACTTCTGCCTAAAATGAAGATTGATCAATACTGTCAACCAGAAGAAATAAAAAAATTTAAAACAAGAAGAATCAATATTTACAGTTTCTGCCTCCATAGTTTTGTGTTTCTTGCTGTATTTCATCATCTACAAATACAGGCAAATCAACTCATATTTATTATGTAATACAATAACTTGACATTTTATGATACAAGTTAATTGAGTTCAATGTTCTTTGCTGCATTCTGTAATATTGCAAAAGAATCTAGTAGCAGGATTTTTTTCCCTTTACCAGAATACTATTTAGGCCTGATTTATTTCTAGAAGCTCTACTGTTTGCCATTTTATGAGGATAGATGTGCATGTTTAAAACAACAACAGAGACAGAATAGACACTGGGATATTATATGTGTCAATAATGTCCAACTGGGCAAGGAATCAATCAGTACAATTACTTGGATCATTTGGAAGCAAGCACAAACATGAACATAGCTGTAGTATTATGTGGCTGAGCGTAGAATAATTACAGCTCTTTCAAAAAGGGATTAAAACCTGAGTGCACCAAAGTAGAAACAATTCTGAAGGAAATAGTGATGCTATAATGTTATTTAATACAGTTTAAATTGCCGGAGTTAGAGAGAAAAGACTGAAAACACAAAAAAGCAACTGTGGCCAATTAAATTGAATATATTTACATTCAGCGTGTGTAACATAATGAATAAAATAACAAGGCTGAGATTCAGTAGTTTAGGGTTGTTTTCTAACATACAGAGCATCTGGTACAACACTGCTGTGATAATTTTTCATACCATGCTCTGTTGCATATTTACTACACGTGCCTTAAAGCAAAAAAAAAAAAAAGGGTTGTACCACAAAGTTACTTCATAACTTGCTGACTTTGTAGTTTACCTAATTTCATAGTTAGAAGAAATGAAGATTGTGACAAAATGTAAACAAAATAGTGCCTTTGGAAAGGCAGCAAAATACTTAAAGCTGTTTCAGACATACTGACATACTGATGAAAATTTCAGATCAACATTTAATGATTTTTTTTCCTGACAGAACATGTACGCAAAAGTTTATTTGATCAAACTAATTAACAGCTGCAAATCAAGAGCTCAAGAACAAAGAATTTATCTGCAGAAGTTATTTGACCTTATTCTTCACAGTGACAAGTAAATTTTTGCATTGGTAGCGCTTTCAGAAAGCATCTTGCTACAAAGTGAAGATGATATATAAAGTAGGTTTCATTGGTTTGGGTTTCCCAGAAATTTAAAAGGCATTTAATGAACTAGCTACTTAGGAAACTATAAAGACAGTTAATACTGTCTTGCAGCATTCTTTTATTTTCCTACACATTGTTGTAAAAATCTCAGGTAAAATCTTTCTTTCTTTTGGTGTCTGACATGTTCTAATTTTAAGAATGGCTGAGCAGATCACAACTGCAACTGAAAATCACGGAAACTTCTTTAAAATAAAAATCTGAAAAATCTCTTCTAGCTATTTCAAATTGGTCACTGGGAATGACTGTGCACTTTCTGACCTTTATGTGTGGTGATGTGAAATTTACGAAGTATGTGCTTCTGAGATGGGAAGAAACACCCTTTCAGATTCCTGGGGTTTTGAATCGTGTAAATAGTGTTTGTGAAGCAGCTATTAGCGTTATAATCAATATAGAAAAGCCTCGGGAAATTAACTATTCTTCTTTCTTATGCCTGCTGAACAATGAAGATAATTATTAAATACCTGCTTTTATATGGACATCATCTACCCTGTGTTCTGAATGAAGAAATTCTGCAAGAGAATAGTATTGTAAAAGGTCAGTAATCCTCATCTCTATCCCTGGAAAGATGATGGAACAGCTCGTTCTGGGTGTCATCTCAAAGCATCTCAAGGAACAGAAAGCTGTCAGAAGTAGCCAACATGGATACACCAAGGGGAAATCATGTCTGACTAACCTGATAGCCTTCTACAATAGCATCACTGGATGGAAAAATGAGGGGAGGGTGGTGGACATTGTCTACCTTGACTTCAACAAGGCTTTTGACACAGTCTCCCACAGCATCCTCATAGAGAAGCTTAGGAAGGTGGATTGAAAATTGGCAAGACAGAGCTCAGAGTGTCGTGATCAATGGCACTTCTTCACTTTGAGGGTTGCAGAAACTGGAATAGGCTGCCCAGAGAGGTGGTGGAGTTTCTGTCTCTGGAGTCATTCAAAACCCACATGGACAAGTTCCTGTGCAGCCTGCTCTAGGAGGACCTGCTTTGGCCGGGGGGTGGACTAGGTGATCTCCAGAGGTCCCTTACAACCCCATATCATTCTGGAATAAAGAAGAGCAAGCTTCTTTGCTTCCTTGCTGGGCATTGCACACCAGAGAACTGGTGTCTGAATTGGTTTGGACAGACTGTAACTATAACTTAAGGGAGGCATTAGGCATATACAACATTGAAAACTAAAAGAGACCCAAGAGACCAAAACGTACAGAGTTTGTTGGTGTCATTCCAATCTGAAATTATTTTGTAGGTGTCCTCCCATGATTTCATAGCCATCATTACCATATATTTGTAATCACAATGAATTTCAGAATTGTTACATCAAGCAGGCTGCAAGATGACTGGCTAATAACTGAGGTACTGGAACATCACTTACATGTCTAAGGGGAATATCTGATAAATCCTAGTAGCAGTGATCTCAGTTCCGGTGAGTGCAACTCTGTTGACATCATATTGATTACTGATTTACAGCGCAATATATCAACAGAGAATCAGACTCTACATTTTTTAATCTACTTCCTCTAACTAGAAAACTATGTTGGAGGAAAAGAATGCCTAAATGTAGTGTTATCTACACAAGTACCCTATCCTGCTACTAGCAAGCTGAAGATTACGAAAATATGTTGATATATAAGTAACTACTAGTTCATTTTCACAGGTATTAGAAGTTCAGTGTATAATCTACTGCAACTGTATCATAGTACATATGATTTAACATAACATTTTAGAGGTGCTTTGAGGGACTGGAAATTTTATGGAATGTTAATTTGCAATGAATGTTATTTATGAGAACATTTTGCCCATAAAAGTGAAAGTATTTCTTTTGTAATTGGTGTATGTCTCATTTTCAGTTGGCTTTACCAGACAGCCTTTCAAACTGCTGTCTTGTAGAGGTAGATATATGCCATGATGAAAGATCTTAGTGGCCTGGAAGGAATTGTTATTGCTCTTCATTCAAAATCATCCAGTATTTCGCCTCACATTAAAAAAAAATAAAAATGTTGGTGTAATTACTGGAACACGACTGTTTCACGATATTTGTGACTGATCAGTCAGGAAGAAAATAAATTTTTAAGAGCTTCTGAAAAATGTAAACTAATGCAACAGTTTCACAGAAAACTGAGTGAAAAATGTGGTTCATCCATTTTATTTACTTCAAGTAATTTTTTTTCTTAGAAGATATATGAATTAAGTTGTTGAATTTCCACACAGTTCCAAGTGTAGCTGCCTATTACATGAGAAAGACAGGAAAATCTCTGCTTACACAGTAACAATTCTAAGAAGGATGTGTTCCCTGAGATATATATGCAGTGTATCAATATTCCCTTTAAACTCTTAAACAACATGCTGAAATATTTTTATCTCCTCCTGTCATCTGTATATGGGCAATATCTTGCACTGGGACATATAAGAATTAAAACAGTCAACTCTCCATTCACAAACCAGCAAAAGGAAGAAAGCAGTTACCAATGAAATCAAATATGTTCTGCTCTGAAATAATAAAAAAAAAACAAAAAAAAAACAAAAAAAAAACAAAAAATAATCACTTTTCCATCACTTCCTGCACATTGGTGTGGCAAGGTTTTTGGTAGCATGGGGATTGCCTGGGTGATTTCCACGCACGGCTGATAGAAGCTTCCCCTATGTCCAAGAGACAATGCTAGCTGGCTCCAAGCTGTTTCTGTTGCTAGCCAATGTTGAGCCCACTAGTGATGGTGGAAGTGCCTCTGTGAGTGCCTCTGTGAGAACATATTTAAGAAGCTGGAGGGAACCCATAGGGCAGCAGCCCAAGATGCATGAGATTATGTAAGAGAAAGAACTCTGCAGACACCAAGGCCAGTGAAGAAAGAAAGGGTGGACGTGCTCCAGTTACTGGAGCAGCCCTGCAGCCTGTGTTGAAGACCATGGTGAGGCAGGTTGTCTACCTGCAGCCCATGGAGTTCTACAGTGGAGCTGATGTCCATGGTGGAGCTGACACCTACCTGAAGCACATAGAAGACCCCACAATGGAGCAGGTGGATGTTCGAAGGAGGCTGTGACCCTGTGGGAAGCCCTTGCTGGAGCCTGGAGGGGTTTGTGGACTCATGAAGAAAGGAACCCACGCTGGAGCAGGTTTTCTAGCATGACTTGTTACCCCATGGGGGACACAGGCTGGAGTAGTCTGTTCCTGAAGTACTGCACCATGGGCCCAGGTTGGAGCAGTCCTTGAAGAACTATAGTGTGTTGGAAGGACACACATTACAGAATTTTGTGGAGCAGTGTCTTCAGTGGGAGGGACCCCATGCTGGAGCAGGGAGAGAGCATGAGGAGTCCTCATCTGAGGAGGCAGGAGCAGCAGAAACATGTGGTGAACTGACTAGAAGACACATTTCTCATCCCTTGTGCTGCTTGCAAACTGGGAGGATGTAAAGAATTCAGAAGCAACATTAAGCCCAGGAAAGAGAATGCATGGAGCAAAGGTGTTTAAAAATTTAGGTTTTATTTCTCATTAACTACTCTGACTTTGAATTGACAATACATTAATTTTCCAAAGTCAAGTCTATTTTGTTCTTGATGATGGTAAATTATATGTCTGTCCTTATGTTGACCCATGGGATTTTTTTCCATCTTATTTTCTCCTTCTCTCCTGTCCTGATGAGGATGGGCATGACTAAGCCTCTTGTTGGACACCTAGCGTCCAGCTAAGGCCAACACAACATGCTTCCTAAAATAATTCCTCTCTCCTTTCCTCCCCTCTTTTCACACCTCATAACACTTCTGCTCATTTTTCTGTTCTATAATGCTGGGACACTAAACACAAAAGAATCAGCAAGGGTGTATAGTAAACACAGACAGTAACAGTACGTATATTCTATTCTTGGTGTTTTTCTAATCCAGTACCATTATGACAATGTTGTCCCTTCCCAGAATTTTATTATCAATAAATACCGGAGAGAAATGTAATTCTCACTGCTGACTTGGTGTTCTGTTTTCCACAAGGACAACTATTGTTGCTACTTGCCCATATTTCTGCTTCTTATGTTTCCCATCTTATGTCTCTTAAGTCTTCTCTCTTTTTATCATTTTGTTTAATTGCATTTGTATTACTCACTTTGTTTTTCTTTCTATTCTGAGCTCATTTGATTGGGTTCCTTTGGGCATCTACTGACTACAACTGACTTAAAATGAATCAAACTCTTCTGGGTGGTTTCTTTTCTGTGTTTTTTTTTTTTTCTATTTCTACAGAAATTTTAGTTTATCTTTCAAATCACCTTCTAGAGGAAACTACTGAGAGGAATGACAGTTGTAACAGGAATTAATGGAATTATAGAATCATAGAATGGTTAGGATTGGAAAGGATCTTAAAGATCGTCAAGTTCCAACCTCCCTGGCATAGGCAGGGACACCTCCTACTAGATCAGGTTTCTTAAAGTCCCATCCTACCTGGCCTTGAACACTTCCAGGGACTGGGCATTCACTTCTCTGGGTAATCTGTTCCAGTGTCTCACCACCTTTGTAATAAAGAATTTATTCCTAATACCTAATCTAAATCTCCCTTCTTTCAGTTTATAACCATTACCCCTCGTCTTGTCACTACACTCCTTGATAAAGAGTCCCTCTCTGCCTTCTCTTTAGGCCCCCTTTAAGTACTGTAAGGCTGCTATAAGGTTTCCCCAGAGCTCTTCAAGCTGAGCAATCCCAATTCTTTTAGCCTGTCTTCAGAAGGGAGGTGCTTCAGGCCTCTCATCATCTTCATGGACCTTCTTTGGTTTCACTCGAACAGGTCCATGTCCTTCTTATGTTGGGGAGCCCAGAGCTGGGTGCAGTACTTCTGGGGGGAGGGCAGCGTCTCACCAGAGCAGAGTAGAGGGGCAGAATTACCTCCCATGACCTGCTGGCCACACTTCTTTTGATGCAGCCCAGGCCCAGGATGCGATAGGCTTTGCAGACTGTAAGCACACATTGCTGGCTCATGTCAGGCTTCTCATTAACTAAGACCCACAAATCTTTCTCCTCAGGACTGCTCAGGACATGCCACTTCAACCCAGCTGAAAATCTGCTGTGCTCGAGGAATTATGCTGACTAGCTAGAAAGTAGACAGAATTTACTAAATACGCTTTGCCATGCATCCAACTGATCCATTCTAGAAAACATAGACTATTATTATGCCTATTATTATTATTATTCTAGGCAAATCTCACTGCTCATTTTTGCTTTGTTACCACATGGTTTCTGACCTGTGGCATTATTTCAGTTTACCTTGTTCTACTTGGCATAAATATTAAAACTTTGTCACTAAGATTTTTAAAAATACTCATTGGTCTGTTAACCACTCGGAACTTGCACCTTGGATGGATTAACAGATCAACATTAGTGAGCTGAACATCTGTAAGTGACGGAAATTTCTGCAAATAGGCGGGCTCTGGCAGAGCCAAAGACACATGTTCTGTGAAAATTATTAAGTACAACATCTGTGTGCCCAGAATGTGGAAAAAATGTGTGAATGATAGCGGATTCTTGTCCTTTTGAGGCTGAAATTTAAATTATTATGATTCTCTTTTGCATAAGTTAAAGAATAGCTGATGCAATATTTCTTATCTTGATTGCTCATGTTCTGCAAGAGGATAGAATTGGGACCAATAATCGGATTTTATGAGTAAAAAACACTCAGAATTCAGATTCTATCTTTGTGTTAAAGGATAATATTGATTTCTAATTCAACTAACTAGTAATGGCTGTTTCAAATGTAATAATAAAGCATGCAATAGATTGCATAGAAATTATTAATATATATTCAAATTGGAAAATAATGGTAATATTAATCTGTACATGTCTATGTTATCATAAAATGGAAAATCTATGGAGGTCAAGCATTTTGATGCATGTCATTTTATACTGGGAGCACTGAGAAAGTCATGAGGCTGTAATGTATTGGTGACTTTTGTACAGACCTTCACTGGTTTACAGGTCTGATTCTAAAAACTCTTCCTGAAGTCTCTCTATTCCTTAGCTCTGCAAAGGCCCGGGTATACCACTGGCTACCTCCATTTATGCATAGAACTCCACCTGGAAGGAGGTGGCTTTGTAGGAACCCAAGTCTGAGACATTATGAAGGTTAGAGAGGCTCATATGTCACTAACAATTCCTTGCATGCTACTCAAACCTGTGATCACTAATGACTTTGCCAGCGCTTCAACTGAGGGGTGCACTAAAACTCAGATTCTCTTAGCACATAGTTAAAATCCAGGCAGCTGAATCTAGCCTGCACAAGTGCTGTTGCCAGCTCAGACTTCCCTGAAAATGTGATGATATATTGTACGCAGACAAGCAATGATGAAATTCACCTCAGGTAAAAGAGACCAAGCACCACTGGGTACAGATCTTCTGACTTAATGGGAAGGACTTTTTTCTAAAAGCTAGGAAGAGAAAGAAAATGTTAGCAGGTAACTATGAAATATTAATGTCTCCAAAGAGACTAAGAACCAGAATAAAGAGGATGAGGCAGAGACTTCTTTGTTACAGGAGCATAAGAAGGGAAAAAATAAAAAGTAGATCAAAATACTTAATGCTTTGACTGTGTGTGAAATCAAAGAAGTATGAGGAGTTGGAAAACAAAAGGAGACAGCAGCTTGAACATGTGATCAAATTCTGACTTAGCTTCTCTGCAGAAAGAAGACCAAAGGAAGACAGCAGCTTCCCGAAGGGAAGGGAAGGGAAGGGAAGGNNAGGAGAAGGGAAGGGAAGGGAAGGGAAGGGAAGGGAAGGGAAACAGCTTACAGTGATTAGAAACTGTTCCTAGATTTAAACATCTAAGAAGGTGATCTGGCACAGCTACAGTAGCAAGTGAATGCAAAAAGTAGTTAAACACATATGTTAAGTGTAATTGGCCATGTGTAGCCATGTGTATTTCTATCAGGCGTGCGTCTGCCTCACAGTCCAAACACAAACCCTCTATGATTAAATGAAAACATGTGAGGATCTAAAGAACATTCGAGATTATTTTATACACTGAAAAATTTTCATGTCAGCCAGTTTCACATTTCCTAGTTTAACCTTTCAA
>VXBJ01003012.1:87876-101681 GCA_013400055.1 Nycticryphes semicollaris
TAGGTGGCAATAAAACAACAAGCAAAGATCTTTTTTAGAAAGGAAAAAAATGAAAAGTTACTTCCCTGCTGCTCAAGTCAAAACTATATTCCTGGCAATTTCAATGCTGAAAATAGTTCACTGATAATAAAGAAAACTTCATAAGTTTACTATGCCCACTCACAAATATAAAAGTAGAATTCGACTAATGTTACACTGACAATGACAATATTGAAAAAGCAAATCTTAAAAATTTCTAAACAAAGGTAGCAATAAACATTGTCTCAGAAGAGATCGAACAAAGTTGGTTGTTCTCTAAAAAGCAGGACAAGTATCTATATACTGAAGCAAAAAATACTCATTTGGTTGTTGCTGACTGTGCCTTTGAAAACATTCTGTATTTGATTCCAAAAATGCATGGGTTTGGATCTTGAATGAAGCAAACTGATCTACTAATACATTCAAATATGTATCTAATTTGCAACCAAACTCTTTATTCATTTTCTATACTAGTATCATAGAGGTGCTTATCTTCTTGATTTTCTGCCAGAAGATTGTGGATCGTAGAATCATAGAATGGTTAGAGTTGGAAGCGATCTTAAAGATTGTAGAGTTCCAACCCACCTGCCATGGGCAGGGACACTTCCCACTAGACCAGGTCACTCAAAGCCCCATCCAGCCTGGCCTTGAACACTTCTAGGGATGGGGAATCCACAACTTCTTTGGGCAACCTGTTCCAGTGCATCATCCCCTCACAGTAAAGAATTTCTTCCTAGTATTTAATCTAAATCTCCCCTCTTCCAATTTAAAGCTGTTACCTCTTGTCCTGTCACTACACTTGCTGACAAAGAGTCCCTCTCTGGCTCTTCTGTAGGCTCCCTTCAGGTACTGGAAGGATGTCACCATATTTGCAGCTTCAGGAAATTACAAAACATTTATCAGTGGAAATGTGTTTAATTGGCACTAGGAAATGTCAAGAAAATGCAAAAGAAAAAAACTGAGGCTAGCTTTAAAAGGCAAGATGAAATAGACAATTTTTTTTCTGTTAATTTCCATATGTGTATGGTCATATACAGTTATAGAGACAATTCTGTCCTGTGTTAAATATAAAATCATTTTAATAAAATTAGTATCATAAAACAGACATATATTTTAGTTTACACAGCGCCACAAAATGTTTTAGGCTTGAGATTGGCCAGTTTGGCCTTCCTGCTCTGCAAGCTAGACCTGATTGCCCAGCACCACATCCAAGTAGCTTTTGAGCATCACCAAGGAGGATTTCACAGCCTCTCTGGGCAACCTGTGCCACTGTTTGGTCACACCTACAGTAAACGTGTTCCCTTATGTTCTGACAGAATTTTCTGTTCTTTAATTTGTACCCAATGCCCATCGTACATAGTCAGTGGGTACTGCTGGCAAGAATCTGTCTCCCTCTTCTTCATTTCTTCCCATAAGGTATTTATGGATAAGATGCCCCTGACCCTTCTCTCGTCCATGCTGAACACTGCTCATTTTGCCTTTCCTCATTATGAGACATGCTCCAGTCCCTTCATCATATTTGTGTCCCTGACCTGGACTCATCCCTCTAAGGCCTTATCTATCTTATACTGGGGAAAACAGACTTAGACCCAGCACTCCAGGCACGGCCTTACCAGTGCTGAGTAGAGGGGAAGGATCACCTCTAACTTGCTAGCAATGCCCTTCCTAATTCAGCCCATGGTGCTCTTGGCCTTCTACCTGAAGAAGGCACGCACCTTCTACCACAAGAAAGCATACTCCACATAAAGTGCAGGCAAAGAGAGGAATGTGTGTATATCAGAGAGAATATTACCCCTGGGATGTTTCTAGCTCAGATTGAATATGCAGGACTCCAAAGTAGTTGGAGCATATCCTAGATTATATACAAAATTCTTTATTTGAACTTCTGCAAATGCAAAATGTATTGTTCTTTGGATTTGTTTGCCCAGGACATACATACATATATATACAGCAGCCTTCCAGTACTTAAAGGGGGAATACAGGAAAAGGACTCAATTGGGGAGTGTAGCAGTAGGAAAAGGAGTAATGGTTTCAAACTGAAAGAGGGGAGATTTAGATTAGATATTAGGAAGCAATCCTTTACTCTGAGAGACTTGAGACACTGGAACAGGCTGCCCAGAGGGGCTGTGGATGCCTCATCCCTGGAAGTGTTCAGCGCCAGTCTGGATGGGGTTTTGAACAACCTGGTCCAGCGAGAATTGTCCCTGCAAATGGCAGAGGGGCAGGAACTCAGTAATCTTTAAGGTCCCTT
Organism: Nycticryphes semicollaris; assembly: GCA_013400055.1. Classification (NCBI taxonomy): domain Eukaryota; kingdom Metazoa; phylum Chordata; class Aves; order Charadriiformes; family Rostratulidae; genus Nycticryphes; species Nycticryphes semicollaris. The sequence goes on from VXBJ01003012.1 coordinate 90,146, forward strand.
CCAACTCTAACCATTCTATGATTTTGTGACATGGTAATGTGTTCCTTCTTATGAAGATAGATGGAGAAAGAGGATTTGTTTCCAAGGAATTTAAAATAGAAATACTTTATGACTTCTTTTTCCTCACTTTCTCTTCTTTTCCTACTTTTCATCTTTTCTTCCTTGACCTCATCATCATCCATTTTTTTTCCTCAGTGTAAGAAGGCCATTCTCTCTAGAATAACTACAACAGATGCTAAAAGAAAATAATACAATAAATGGCAAAGAAATATCAGGGCAACATCAGCTCTGACACCTAGGATTTTATCATACTATCACTAAAAGTCTGCTACTGCCATTACCAAAAAAATATTTGAACCTTTATCCTTTAGCTGTATATGCTAAATCTTTTAATAATCATGAATTATAGGGTATACAATATTCTTCCACAGACAAATGGAGTAATTTATGTATAAGGTGGTAAGCGAAGAGCCTTGCAGCTGAGTTCCTGGATAGCATTAAGAAAAATGTTTAATTCTTTTCTTATCCATGAGGATCACAATATCTCTTTTAGCATTCACACAAATAATGATATATTTGGTTTTATTTTATTTCCTGAAAAAATTATGTTTTACTGTGAGATAAGCTAAGGTAAACTATACAGCCTTAAAATTACTCTAAAGATTTTACCACAGATCTCTCCTCCTTTGGTTGCTTCACTTTCTTATCTTAAAGCAATTCTGAAATTAAAAGAGGTAATGTAAACACATGCAAATATTTTTGCATTTTTATATTTTTACACAAGTGTTGTAGGATGCTGCAGCAGCTGATAACACATTTTATTATTTTATTATCGATTCAAATTTGTTGAAGTTCCAGAGTAATGACTGATTTTGCAAGGGAAGACAAAGAATACTGTTTTAATGTATAATTCCTGCAAAAAGGATTGGATGAGATTTTAGATGTCCTGCCAAAGGAAGAATAAATAAAATATTAAAGGAGTTTCCCAGTGATAAGAGCATCTTCAAACAGGTACGAATGCAGAAAATAGTTTCAAAGTGAAGCTTTACTCCAGGTAATACTCCTGAGTTTGTGCATGGTTACTCTAGAGAGGCTGATTCAGAACTAGATAGGCTTGATTTCTTTTTCTTCTGCTCAAAAAAACTAAAAAATAATAAAAAAGCATATTTATATTTTCTATATCAGATGGTATAAGTCTTTTTAAATGCCCAGTATTATGAATAAAACCACAGTTTGCAATAGTTGCCCTCTATTTAGACTGTTTTATTAATCTTAAGGTAATAAGACAACTAATATTTAATATAATAGCTATAAAATAACTTTTTAAGATTCAGTGCTACCAGTTGTATCAGATACCAAATAGGTACCACTGGACCTAATTCCAAAATACTCCCCAATGTCATCTGGAAGAGCTTGAACATAATATCCACCTTTGCTTTTACATGAAAGTTACTTAGATATCTCAATTCTTCTTGTTGTTTTCCAGAAACAACTAAATCTTCATGATACTGAGAAACATAATACTTGTCTCATGTCTTGACCTTGTAAAGGTCGTAATTTTCAGTATCTCTCTGTCATGCTTATGCACTTAATCTGCTAAACACAGTCCAAATATACACTAAATAACCACTTCATCCATAAAACAATTACAGATGCTTCTTCATCAAAAATATATGGATCTAAAATTTATCAGATAAAGTAATGGAAAGTTCCACCCTTTGAGGTGATTTAAAACTTCCTTCTCCATTTCCCAAAAGGCATCCTCAGTAGCAACTATCGTAGACCTTCACTGGTTTTCAAACCATATTGCTGAAGATACTGACTTTACATGGAATGATTGGCCGTTACTGAGCAGGGGCGAAAGGAAGGGGAGAAAGAAAAAAGAAAGAGCAAATATGGGTTGGCAGTCATGACTGTCACTGACAGCATGGGAGACCTGTATTGCACTCTCTTCCACTCTGAAGTGTTAATATAAAACTACTAATAATTGTTTAACTGGAACTAGAAGGCCACAATCTACCACTATGAGCCTCCTCTTCTCCAGGCTGAACAGTTCTCACAGCTTCTGTCTTTCTGATAGATTCCCCAGTCATTCTCCATCATCTTCATGGACTGTCATTGGACTTTCTCTAGTCTGCCCATGCCTCTCTTCTACTGGAGAGCACGGACCTTGACCCAGGATTCCAGATATGTCTCACCAGGGCTCACTAGACAGGAAGGATCACCTCCTTCAATCTATTGGTGACACTTTTCCTAATGCAGGTCAGGACACTGTTAAATTTTTTGGCCACAAGGACATACTGCTGGCCTGTGTCCCCAGAAGGACCAAATCCTTTCCTAGTCCTTTTCTGATGCTTTCCAGCTACTTGGGCAGCGATGAAAGGTTGACTGGCCAACAGTACCCAGGTCCTCCTTCTTGCCCTTCTTGAAGATTGGAGTGACGTTTGCTTCCTTGTAGTTATCAAGCACCTATCCTGATGGCCTTTCAAAGATGATCAAGAGTGGCCTTGCAATGATATCGGCCAGCTCCCTCGGTGCTTCTGGGTACATCCCATTAAGTAAAAAGGACTTATATATAAACAGTTTGTTTAAATGTTTGCTGACCTGACCCTCCTTCAGTAAGGATGTCTTCCTTGATCCAAACGTTCCCACTGCCTCAGGGGCCTGAAGGTCAGTCTTACAAGGTGGCTTTCCTGAATTGTCCTAGGGCTCCAATGCCCGTTGGTGTCTACCTAGAACTCTACTCTGTCAAGTGAGGCTGCAGTTTGTCATTCCTTCATCTACCGAGGTCTATGTTTCAGGTACCTTCTAGCTACATAAAAACATTGTCAGGCAGTTTCTGGGTGAGAAAGGCTGACCACCTGCTATGCTATCCAGAGATTTCTCTCAGTCTTTGATTTCATTAGTATTTATTAAGTGTGTGTAGCCTTTCAGTGTGAAATACAATACTTACTTAAATTTGATAAGGTAAGCATCCTAACTGTTCCAGCAGCTAAAAGTAGAAAGTAATTAGGAACTCTAAGAACTGCTACTACAATGGAGATCTCTGAGCAGTGAGAAGGAGGGAGCAGTCTCGTGGGACAAAAGTTAATAAAATCTCTTGCCTTCAGATATGGGAAAGTATGTATGAATAGAGGCAATACTGTTTGGACCTTTGATATTTTCTTAGTCATCTGCCAACACATATATATCCTAATTGATTCACCATATCCTAATGAATTCTCTTTATAAATACATGTAATGTAAATATTACACAAAATTCTTCTGGAAACCTCATGATTTTTAAATATTGAATACCGAAACCCAAACCAGTACTTTCTCAAGATCTTAGAAACTATATCCCACTAACATTTGTGCAGTTATTTTATTGTTCAGTCTGGTTTTGGTTCACTGCAGTGATTAATATTTCAGCAAGTGGTTAATGTTTAATTTCTTTTGCATCCCAAATGTTTCCCATATAATCAGAAAGTGTAAAGTAAACCATTTTATATTATAAGGAAATTAAATTACCTCAGAAACAAGAACAAATATTTTACATTTGTAGAGGAAAACGTGGCTGGCTTCTCCCTGAGTTACTCCTGTGTAATCTACTGTTCTTGAGAACCTGATTTTTACAACAGTTTTAGAGTTATTTTTCATTAATTACACAGGATCCAGATCAATACTCTGATCAAAAGAAATATTAGAGTGCAGTGATTTGCATAATCCATACAAGGGCATGTCAGTCTTACTCTTAGGATTGATTAATAACCCTTCACCTGAAGGTATGTGTTTGAAATCAGAGCACTAAGGATGTTTGCAAAGAGAGATGAAACATATTTATATATCACTTTTTCATGTCAAACCTGAGAGGTTTCATGTTTCATTATTTTCATGGGTTTCATTGATTTTTAACATGGAAATGTTGTAGTTTTCAGGTGAGAGAAGACAAAAACTGATAAATAATACCTTTATATAGATACTAGTGTATGAAACTTGGAACATAATTACTTTTTAAAAAATTATGCAGAAAGCCAACAGTATATGCCTTCTATGTGGGCAACATGTGTCATATATTTTTCTTCACTGAATATCTTCAAAACATGGATCAGCCACAGAAAAGGTTGAGAACATGTTGCACAAGCTCTTGTGTGGGGAAGAGGTTCCCTGTAAACTCATAGATGTGACAATCAATTGGTTCTACTTCTTAGGCAGGTCCATATTTAAAAGATATGGAAAGAAAATGAATGCTGTCTGCTACTATTAAAAAAATTGATCACATATGCTTTATGGTTAACCCTTCTTCTATTGATAGAAATATATGCCCAAGAGTGAATTGAGGAAACAAAATGAAGTGACCAGAGAAGTTAGAATCACAGAATCATAGAATGGTTAGGGTTAGAAGGGATCTTAAAAATCATCAAGTTCCAACCCCCCTGCCATGGGTAGGGACACCTCCCACTAGAGCAGGTTGCTTAAAGCTCCATCCAGCCTGACCTTGAACACCGCAAGGGATGGGGCATCCACAACTTCCATGGGCAACCTGTTCCAGTGCCCCACTACCCGCACACTAAAGAATTTCTTTCTAGTATTTAAGTTAAATCTCCCGTCTTCCAAGTTAAGGCCGTTACCCCTTGTCCTGTCACTATACTTACTGACAAAGAGTCCCTCTCCAGCTCTCCTGTAGGCTCCCTTCAGATACTGGAAGGCTGCTACAAGGTCTCCCTGAAGCCTTCTCTTCTCCAAGCTGAACAAGCTCAGCTCCTTCAGCTGGTCCCCATAGGAGAGGTGCTCCATTCCTCTGATCATCTTCGTGGCCCTCTGCTGGAGCCATTCCAACAGTTCCATGTTCTTTCTATGTTGAGGACACCAAAGATGAACACAGTACTCCAAGTGGAGTCTCACAAGAGCAGAGCATGACCTGCTGCCCACATTTCTTTTGATGCAGCCCATGATGTGGCTGACTTTCTGAGCTGCCAGCATGCATTGTTGGCTCATGTTGAGCTTTGAGCTTCTCATTCACCATCACTCCCAAGTCCTTCTCCTCAGGGCTGCTCTCCATCCATTCTCCACCCAACCTGTATTTGTGCTTGGGATTGCCACGCCCCAGGTGCAGAACCCTGCACTTGGCCTGGTTGAACTTCCTGTGATTTGCACTAGCCCACCTCTCAAGCCTGTCCAGGTCCCTCTGGATGCCATCCCTTCCCTCCAGTGTCTCCATTGCACCACCAAGCTTGGTTTCATGGGCAAACTTGCTGAGGGTGCACTCTATCCCACTGTCCATGTCTCTGACAAAGATGTCAAATAGCACTGGTCCACGTACTGACCCCTGAGGAAGACCACTTGTTACTGGCTGCCACTTGAACATTGAGCTATTGACCACAACCCTTGGAGCGCGTCCTGCCAGCCAGTTCCTTCTCGACCAAGTGGTCCATCTATCAAATCTATGACTTTCCAGTTTAGAGACCAGGATGTTGTGTGGGACAGCGTCAAACGCTTTGCATAAGTCCAAGCTGATGATGTCTGTTGCTCTGCCTTTGTCCACCAAGTCTACTGCAGTATCATAAAAGGCCACCAAATTTTTCAGGCATGATTTGTCCTTGGTGAAGCCATGTTGGTTGTCTCCAATCACCTCCTTGTTTTCCATGTGCCTTAGCAGAGATTCCAGGAGGATCTGCTCCATGATCTTGCCAGGCACAGAGGTGAGACTGACCAGCCCATAGTTCCTTTGATCTTCTTTTATTGTGACTTGAGAATGTTACTTGAGACAAGAAATTAAACAAAGCTACACTGCAGCTTAACAGATAAAGATGATCAGTGATGAAGAGAGGGAGAAAAAAAACAACAAACCACCACAAAGAGGCTATATCTGTAGTATAAGTCATAGGAAATGTAGCTTTGCTTGTAGAAGACCTTAAAATAGACAAAATTCAGAAGACCCTGTACAGAGGTAGTTTAATGATGCAGGAAAACAAAGAAATGCAATTTACAATGTGAATTGTGAGTGAAACAAAATGTCTTTGTAGAGAATTTCTTCAGAACATAAAAATAATAGAAAGGAAATATATTAATGTATCACATTTTTGTGATACATAGATAACCAAAGGTTTTGATGTCAACATCACAAGTACATGACAGGACTGCCTAAAAAAAGGAAGCTATTGTGTAAAATATTCTAAAAGAAACTGCCTATGGTCTAATAGTCTAGAATTGTCTGATCTGTGCCCTGCTTTGGACTCTACCCACCTGGGTCTCACTGCATGCTGCCTGCCTGGTCAGATGCAGCCCTGTCTCCTGGCAGCAGACCCCACTGCTGACCCCTCCTCAGCGCCTAGCTGATGAGTCCCCTGACCTGCTGGCTGCTGTCACACCAAACTTCTTCTCCTTTACTGGTCCCTGAAATATTCAGTATGTCATTCACAATGCCTGTGAATTTATTGATTAAAAAGGAAGATGATAGGACATTTAATCTATATAATGCCATGTATAAAAGAAGACATGCCAACACAGTGAAATACCAACATCTTCCTTATGAATAAAGCATGGACCTTGTTTACACCTCTCATAATTATGGTAATAATACATCCTTTTGATACTTTGTACTTGCAGAATAAAAATATTTTTAAAAGGAAAATGAAAATTAGTAGAAATTATGGATCTTTATTTCATTCATCACAAGAGGTGAATGACCAGATGGCCACAGGGCAACAGAATCAATAACTTCAGAGAGTGTTGGCTGGAAGGAGATCATCTGAAAAAAACCCAGCAGCTCAAATTTAGAAACATGACATTCATATGAAATCACAAACTTTTTATCACTGTCTCCTTATGAAATGTATAGATCGAAAAATGCAGTTATATAAATAATGCAAAATATATTTTATTGCAGAAAAGAAAGATGGAGTTAGTTGAGCAGATAATGAATACATTGATTGCTTAGACATCTGAAGAAGTAATTTAATGAATAATACTAGATGATCTTCTTTCTTGATTACAGAACCTACAAAGCTGATGATGATCACTGTAACTGGGAATCTATGAAAAAGCACCTGAAAAAATAGCTGATCTGACAGATTACAGAGCCTACTTAAAAAAAATACAACTACAAAGAGCATATGTGCTCCTTGTCTGCAGTGCAGTAAATATAGCTTCTAAATCCCGATGTAAAAGAGACCTAGATGTAATAGACTTAGGTGCTGGAAATTAGGTAATAAAATTCAGCTACCCCATCTGTTAATTAAGGACCGGTAACTGCTGCCCAGAGAGAGGTAAGATCCCCAGTCAGAACAGTTTAAAAGGAGCTTGATTTGAATGCTAACATGGAAATATGAGGTTGAATTTCCATCCTGTGCAGTCCAGAATAGCAATTTCTTTGCCCAAGCAAGTGCAGAGGCACCAATATAAGACGACATTGATCCAGCTGGTGAAACCTGACATGCTTTAAAGGAATATTGGCTACCATAGAAGGTGAGAACCTCAGGTTGAGGCTTGTTTAAGCGTTAGAAAAGAAGTTTACTTCGTAAGAAGGTTCAGGGTCAATTATGCTGATTTTCAAAAGATATTCAAAGGAAAATATTTAAAATTAACATGGTCTCTGTGTTTCCTCATTGGCTGACTCTCAGGGAGCATTTGTTCAGCAGGAGAGGTTCTAGATCTCCCTCAATTTGCAACCCACAGATAGTGCAGGCAGAACAAGCATATTGTGCTGGGCTTCCAATTCCCCTCGAGAAGCTACACACCAAAAAGCTCAGAGTTGTAACATATGTTTGTTTTATTTACTTAACTCTGTTTACTACACCTCTTTAATAACTACTGGCTTTTTTTTTTTTTCTTTAGAGGGGGGGTTGTTACTCATCTTTGTATCTTTCCACTAGCACGACTACCAGAATTAAAGTCCTGTTCCTAAAGAATCTAGTTTACTACTTTTAAATGTCTTCTACAATAGTTTTAAGGCCATATTATCTACAAGTAACAAATAGTCAGAACACTTAACTTCAGTGCACTGCATAAAAGTGGAATGATATATGCAAAATGTCAGGCATACCAAAGGAAAACAAACAAGTACCAGGAAGTTTTCTTGCTGGAAAAGCTGAAAAAGATTAGATGTCTCTATATTTGTCACAGATTTCTCTTATGGTTCTCTAATCTTCAAGGAATAATTATTCTTGGTAAGCTCAAGAGATATAAGTGGCATGAAATATTAGATTGCAAATGGCTGCCCCAGCACAGAAATGTCAAACCTAACACAAAGGGAAATCATTTAGTTTCATATGTACATTATTTCATTACACCAAATCCTGAAACGCCTGGACTTCCTTGTCACCATGGTGACTTTTGTTGTCCACCTGCAGGACATTACCTGTTGTTGTAATAAGAAGCACAAAAGTCTCTCTCCTCTGTGTTTAAAACATCCATGAAGAAACAATACCAGATGAAGTTAAATGAAGCTGTAAGCTATAATGTGGGACATTAATGGAAAAGAGTTTGAAAAGTTCAAATTTAGTCACCAGGAAACATTTCTAAATATCTCTGGAAGTGATATCAACTGGAAGTACTGCCAACACTGGATTAGCACTGTACCACACGCAATTCCTCTTGTCATACACCAGAGGATACATGGAGTGATGAGAATAAATTAAAATTTAATCTTTCAGATGTCTGTCATTTTTCAGAACTCCCTATGAGACTGTTTATACATAGTTCAAACAGAAGCCTTTTAACTGCACTGAAGGCAAGCCAGATGATACCATTTTCTGTACACTGAAAAGACAGAAAGCTTGGTCCTTCTCAACTATCATTAATCTGGATTTGATTTAGTGTTCAAATGAATATTGTTTTATAGTTATTTGGTCAAATTAATGAGATAAATAGTTACACTTTTTGTAGAAATCTTAGGGAAATCCTTTTGTGTCACAAAATGGAAGGGAACATAACCCTCTTCTTTCACACTAGGCTGAAGGATTTTTATACTAACCAGTGTTTATTTGTGTAACAAATTTCTACTGTATATTGTATAAATGCAATACATATCTTAAACCTCACCAAAACAAAAGTAAGCATCAGAGACTTTCTTTGGTACCTTTATGCTCCCCAAGACTCCTGACTGAACCAGATGACTGCTCCTGCAGAGATCACTTAGAATTGTTCACATTGTACTGTTCAGTTTCGGGCCCCTTTACTACATCAAGGTCCTGGAACGTGTCCAGGGAAGGGCAACCAAACTGGTGAGGGATCTAGAGCACAAGTCTTACAAAAAGCGGCTGAGGGAGCTAGGATTGTTTAGGAGGAAGTTTGGACTAGATGATCTTGTAGGTCCTTTCCAAACTTGTATTTCTATGATTCTATGATTCCATCAACTCAAACAAAAGCATCCCTAACTCCCACCAGAAACAGCACCTTTATGTGCTTCCTGTGGCCAGCAGCCAAGAAAGACTGGAAAGGCTTACTCAGGGCCAAACATAGATCCATCAGTGCTAGATGGAAGATCTGTTACTCCATCTAGCCCCCTTGTAGATCTGGTAAATGAGCAAAACAATATTAGTCAATGTTTGTCATCCATATAAAAATAGGATGAATGTGTCCCTTCTATAAACCAACAGGACTTGGCACTTCTAGTGTTCCTTAAATAATGGAGTAACAGAATACAGTGCTACCAATTTACACCCTGTATGTTAACCATATTTCAACACTTAAAATTTTTAAAAATATGAACAGAACATAACACAAATAAAAGAGATATGGTACAGAGAGACTGGGATTCATTTTATTCTCATTTAAACACATATTAAGAACAAGTATAAAATCAGTAGAATTCTGAATCAGTAGAATTCAGTGGCACAGAACAGGAATTCAGTACATTGCAAAGAACATACAACAAAACATTTAATGTAGTCTGCCACGTGATTCTTAGATGTACTAATTCACCAAGACAGAATGCACACAAAATTGTCTGTGTTTGATCTAGCACCAGAGCTGGATGAGGATAGAAGGTATCTATCAGCCCTGCAAATGCTGGGCCATTACAGCTTCCTCAGTACCCTAATGACTGTAATCTGCTCATGAATCAGTCATGAGTTACACAAAAGAGGCAGCTGATACTGAGTTCACAGCAGAAAACAGCATGCAAAACCCAAAATGAAATGCACTGACCTTCACGGCTTTTGATATGGAAAGCTGTTAATATTCCAATTGAACAAGAATTAAGTAACCAACTATACCATGAAGTGTACACATGTGAATTTTTACTGAATTTACCCAATAGCATATGGCTAAGGAAGACATTTCAAATTTCATCTATTTATATATGTTTATCTATTTATAAAACTCAGCTACATTGTCTACTGTCTCTACAAAATCATAAACTAGATGGATCTATTTCTATGTGGCACATAAAAGGGAGAGAAAAGCAAAACCAGTACTAAATGTACTAAAGATGAGGTTTGGAAAAGGTGGTGCCAGTGAGACAGCACAGCAGTAGCAACCATGCAATACAGTCAGTGACATTATCATGCAAAGCAAGAATAGAAAACAGTAGATACAAATATCTGACATCTGCTACCCAAATTAGAAGCACAAGGTGAATATCTGACAGTGTAATGAAAACAAAAGACAATCTTGAAGCCCAGCATTACTAAATGCTGATAGAACTGCTGAGGTGAGCCTCTGCTCCAAATTTAGAGTCCAGTGTAGCAATAATTTGCTAGAGAAAGAATAAAGAATTGCCAAGGTCTGCTAACTGATTTTCAAGGATATAAAAACACTGCTTTGCCACTGACAGTGCAGTCTGTCAGCTAGCTAGAGTATATGAAGAAAGAGAGCTCTAAAAACATTTCTCAGATTAATAATTAAATAATGAAGAAGAGCCACTGTAAGTTGCTTTATTTCAAGTAAGCTGAGAGACTAGAGAAAGACACAAGAGAAACATTCTTGCTCTCGATAATGGAGTGTGAAAATATGGTTCATTTTACATGTGCAATTATATCATAGCTTCTCTTGTATAGAAAGTGGTTCAATTTTTTTCAGGGAGCCACTTACAGAATTATAGCATCGTATTCATACACAGCCGGATCCATGCTCACTATAGGGAATGAGGCATATTATCAACCTGGAAATCTGCCTCACTGTTACTCAAGCTATTGTGATGTGTGACAAATTACTTCAGTGTGACATACTATACTTTCTTGCACACTGGGCTACATCTGAAAAAGTAACATTCTTTCAAAAATATTATCTTGTTTGATTTCCCCCTTACATGAGACAACCTAATAAAATTAAAAAAAAAAAAAAAAAGAACGAAAGAAAGTAAGAGAGAGAGAGAAGGAAGTTGCAGACCCTGAGAAAAGTTTATAGTACTCTGCAATTAGTAAATTAGTATCTTGCATCTTCCAGGCTTTCCATAGGAAAATTAATTCAGCCTATCATCAGTGCACTGTTACCATGTCAATTCCCTCATCAAAACTTTCCTTCACAAAAAAAGTGGGCTATCCTACCAGAAAAACCTGCAGGTCAATACATGTATGTGGGAGAAGGACAAACTCTTTGCCACCACAGGTTTCAC
>VXBJ01003012.1:102030-131584 GCA_013400055.1 Nycticryphes semicollaris
CACTAAGCACTATGTCAACCCATCTTTTGAACACCTCCAGGGATGCTGCCTCAACCTCTTCCCTGGCCAGTCCATTCCAATTCTTAAATGTGCATTAGTAGCCCAGAAGGCCAGCAGCATCCTGGGCTGCATCAAAAGAAGCATGGCCAGCAGGTCGAGTGAGGTGATTCTACCCCTCTACTCTACGCTCTCGTGAGACCCCACCTGGAGTACTGTGTCTAGTTTTGGAGTTCTCAGCACAGGAAGGACACTGACTTGTTGTAACTTTTCCTAGTGACAATTAAACACATTTCCACTGATAAAAGTTTCTGTTTCCTGAAACTTGATATAAGGTGACATGCTTCTAGTATCTGAAGGGAGCCTACAGGAGAGATGGAGAGGGACTCTTCATCAGGGAATGGAGGAATAGGACAACGGGTAATGATCTTAAATTGGAAGAGGGGAGATTTAGATTAGATACTAGGAAGAAATTCTTTACTGTGAGGGTGATGAGACACTGGAACAGGTTGCCCAGAGACGCTGTGGATTCCCCATCCCTGGAGGTGTTCAAGTCTGGGTAGGATGGGGCTTTGAGCAACCTGCTCTAGTGGGAGGTATCCCTGCCCATGGCGGGGGGGTTTGAACTCGATGATCTTTAAGATCTCTTCCAACCCAAACCATTCTATGATTCTGTGATTCCACCAAGAGCTTTCCAAGCACAGTCTGCATGATCACACTTCCATTCATCAACAATGGAGAAACGTATCAATAGACAGGTAGTTAGAAAAGGACACACCATATACAAAAGTGGGAAGACAGGTTATAACACATATATTAAAAGGCATTTAGTAGGGCTTTCCTTTTAATTTTACAAAGCTTATGTTCATTTTATTAAGAAAACTTCTCTGTTAGTATTGATTCAGCCTAGTGTAGTTGGTATGAATGGAACTCAGCCAATTTAGAGCTGAGGGCATAGCCAAATGATTTTTCAACCTCTATCATTCATGTGTCAGAGGGAAATGTTACTGTGTAAACTGTCAGCTCAGATGCCTCTTCGGTGTTGTTTCTATAAATGCAAGTTGAACATGAAGTGTTCAACTCAGTGCAACTACAGCAAATCTGCTAATAAAACAGTAAGGTCAAGGTCATTCAAAGACAGAAATGACATTTCTGGAAAGTTTTACATTTGATTAAAGAAGACAAAATTTGAGCTAAATAGGCATGACTAGAAGCCCTAGATGCTGAATTATTCTGTATAATAATTTTGTGATTCAGAAACATGAATTAGTTGATGCTCAAGGCAATGAACTGTTGAAGTTTCAACGTGGAAAGTTCTGCCTATTGCCATTAATAAGAACTGCCCTGACAAATAATTCCCCCTCACATGACACATACGTCCATGCACTGATGCCCAGCAGGACATGCGTACTAAGTAATTAACTGCAACTTCTTCTGAAATCTACCTTATATCATGCCCAGACTTTTCATAATTCTGACAGTTACTTTCAGAAAATTATTAATACATGATGATGAATAGTAAGATTTGGGCTTAACCTCTGTTTTGAATGTGCTATGTGGAGATATGACAAGGGCAAGGTCCATCAAAATGGTGTATATATCATAGTGGCAGACCAATGAGGCACAACGCGATCACACATCCCTTCTCTATCAGTAATGGTATATTAACAGTATTTTTTTGTCATGTAATAATTATCTGTGATGAAGGAAGCAATTACAATATACAGTAATTGTTTGGAAATCTTCCTGAAAGCATGAGCTTAATTTTTTAACAGATTCAGACATGTGTATCCCTCCTTAAAATATTCTTCTCACTAAGAAGGAAGAATCATGTTTGCATAATCAAAATACAAGAGTACCAGGATGGTATTCTGTATTTGAACTTACACTTTTTTCATTTCTTTTGACTCCAATTATGAATTGACACTTTATATGTTATGATTGGGTTTTCTTATGGAGTTTTAATTCTTTAAAACACTTGTATATTGTAATATGAATTTCAACTAAGGTCTCCTTTAATTAATTTTCATTATCAGAAGGTCTGCTTCTCTTTGAACTTGTGGTGCAATTTCAAGTAAACCAGTACCCAAGACAAAATAAATATCTGTTCTAAAATAGCGTAGTCACACAGCAGCTGTACAAAAAATAGTTGTATGCTATATTATGTACATATATGTAATGCTATACTATTGGGTTTCTGGTATAGTTATTGTGATTCCTCACAATATGGACTACCTATTTGTTCTTGAAACTCCTACTGGTTAATAAGAAATGTAGATTTATAAAAAGTTAACCATAATTTTTGAAAAATGTTAGAGAATACTAAGATAGTAGATATTAAAACAAAGAAAAGCACCTAAAGAGAATGCATCATCATTCATTTCTACATTTTACAAGAGCATTCCTTCTAAAGGATGATATCATAAAATCATAACTCATTACCAATTCTCCTGTCTTTTTTGTAACCACTAATGTAGTTGTTTTAAGAGCTTGTGATACCTAGATTTTTATCTTGAAGGCTGATTATGATAAAAATAATTAAACTTTTAAGCTCTTAAGTGCAAATCTAGAAAGAAGCAACCAAACCCACTTTCTTTTTTAAAAAATCAGATATGGGTGCAGTTATCTATAATATTTTCAGTTTTCAGATTATATATTTAGAAAATTCAGTTCCCTTGGGTCTACATGTGAATTCCTTCATACATGGAAGTCAAAGGCAAACTTATTTCAGTTACTTCAGTGAAGTACCCGAAAACCTCATGTGAACATAAAGAGATTTTCAAAACCACTCAAAGTCTACAAATATCTGCATACTTTTAGCAAATACATTGACAATATTTAATTGCACTTTTTTCCAAATAATACCAAAATTTTATGTTAGATAAACCATCCTGGAATCTCTTTATTAAAAAGATTCTCATAACTGCAGTTAATAGTTTTAAAATTTCCTAAAACTGCATTTTTAGCCTCTAATTTTTAAGCAATTGTAATATCTGTCAAAGCAGCACATAGAAACACATTTAGAGTCACATACTCATAGAAAGACAGTTTACTTTGTGTTTTTGTTATCATAAATCAAAATCCAGGAAAATTATTTTAAGCTGCAACATAGCAGTAAGAAAGGTGTCTTGATTATTAAAAGTACCTTCGGCGGAGGGTAGGAAATTATATATAGTGATTAAGTTTTATCTTTTTTCTCTAGAGATTAATTAGCTCATCTTTTATTTTGTTTTAAGATGACTCACCTCACTGCTTTTGTTCCTTTTTTATTCATCATTTGAAAATTTGACCTCTAATTACTGCATTTTAAAAATGCATTGAACATTAATAATAATAATAACAAGGAGATGGTTATTGGTCACAGAAACAAATAAAAATTGTCCTAGACCAGCTTATGTAGTCCTGTGTCTAAAGCAGGAAGACCTCTTTTGACAGCATACTGGTTAGAGTGAAATGAATAGCAAAAATGACAGTTACTTCAAAGGGATCAAGATTTTGCCTAAAGAAGCATCAAATCTTTATCATATTTTTCAAGTTATGCTGTTACTCTACTCTTCATTTGCACTGGTCTTTTCTGCCATTGTGTATATGTATTATAATATGGTTCTTGAAGTTCTGACATTAGAAAACCATACCTTCAAGGTCTTCTAGACTAGTCTTTTCACATATTTACAGGTTATCAATTTTAGTATTGGATATAATTTGGAAACATTTTACTGTTAAATTTGTCCTTGATAATTTGTAACACCTTTATTTTCTGCAGTGTGTTTATAATGAACTCAACATAAATTCGTATGGCAATCTACTGCTCACATCCTTGCAATTTATCAGTATTTATTAGTGTAACACACACCAGTGGGTGAAACTTTTAAAAGCAAACAATACAGGAGTTTAACATCCAGCTTTACATGTCATTTGATTGATGGGAGTAGCTAACAATTAAGAGGAGTTCACCATTTCTAATTAAAGAAGAAGGATTTTGTGCCCTACTTCCCTAAGATGAAGAAATTAAGTATGCGGGATGAATGATCAATAAAATGTGCACCTCACTGACAGGCTGCAGTTAAAGGTGAGAATTGTTGTGAAGTGCTCAATCCCAGAGCAAAACTGGGACCAACAAGTAGCTTTATATTCAGTGATGAATGCTCATGTCTCAATTCATTAATTTGAAAATTAATCCTTAGTACTATCACCTTTGCTGCCAACATTTTATCTGCTTGAGATTATATTTGAGCTAATTGCTTCCTTCTGCACTGATTGGATACAACTTGACAGTTTGATCAGAGATCCAGCTATTTGTCACGTAGAAATACCATGCAATTGGTCTGCATAAACCCCAATGGGCCTGTTAAATACAGATTGGCAGTTTTCCATACTGAGCATTACAAGCTTTAAAGGACTGTATGTATGCATAAAGAAAATTATGTATATGAGAGCCAGCATGTAGCACATTCCTACTTCTGGTTAGTCACTCCACTCAGACACTTCTGTCACTGCTTCTGCAAATCAAAGTAATGTGTTGACAGCTGTATCAGTCTTTCAAAGCCACAAAAAGTTAGAATAAACATCATGGACTCAGTACTGAGCAGGATAAATGTTAGGGTGCAAGAACAGGAAAATTAAATGTAAAGTAGATTCTAAGATTTCGAGTTGAGAAAAGAGGTGATAATGACACTGAAAAAAAAAAAATGTGCAGTAACAGCAGAGCACCAAATACTTCATTTGTGGATAATACAAAAGCTCTCCATCCAACCAGCCACTGAAATAACTTGTAAACCTGTCTGAAACAGGTTATTTAAAACTGTGTCTGCCCAGAATAAGTTGTTATTTTCTATTATACTACTTATACCCCTTCCTTCTAGAAAAGTTGGCACTTTGGACACCAGATCAGAGCTCTCAGACCAGGGGTTGCACTGGAGAGGCAGCTCAGCCACATCTGGACTGACAGTGTCCAGATCCTCAGCTTCCAGAAGACCCACTGAGGAAAATGTGACTAACTGCAAGATGTGGGTCTGGATCTAAACTTCTAATTCAAGATATCATTTTGCATCCATTGTCACTACTAAACCTACTCCACCATTACTCATGCTTTTTCTGGGTCTACTTTCACTTGTTCCAATCATCTCATTTTTTTATGTGACTGCAATCTTATTTTTACTAATTTTTGAGCAGCACAACTTCATTAGCTTCAGGGAAACTGAATTCGGTTTACAGTGGTAAAGTTAGAGGTAAACCAATGATTTTGACGTGATCATTGTCAATGTCAGACACATTTTGCAAAAAGCAGATTTTTTTCCCCCATTTTCTGTCACTATGGTAACAACAGCCAATGACTAGCTGTGACAGCATGAGCAGGGGTGGGAGCTGTGATGAAAATGAAGCTATAAAAATATTCCTCTTGGCAACATATTCAATCTGAAGTATAGTCATATTACAAATTTTTCTCCATATATCTACCTATTTCATGCTATCTTTCCACCAGTTTGTTAAAAATACTTGGTTGCTATTTCTAAACTGTGTGATGCAAGAAAACTTTTTTGCTTTGGCACTTTTAAGATTGGAGAGTGCTGATGCAGAGTTCTCAGGCTAATAAATTCAGGATTTAGCATCCACCTTGGTTCTTTAAGGCAATATTTTATTACTGCTCATAAAAACAGAAAAGCCCTGAGGGAATCTTGGATGATATATACACTATAAATATGAATATTGATTTAGTCAGTCAATCAGCCAGGCATTATCTTATAGAGTACATCTACCTTTCAGTGTTCATCTTCGGTCACTGCAGATAAATAATGCAAAAAAAATTAGAATCATAAATAAAACTTATGCACAGGAAGAATAGTTCTGACAGAAGATGTCTCCATAATAAATATGCACAAGGGAGCAACTTATTAATAAGATAACTAGTATTCTAGATTCTGCAGTAGCATTCTTAATCATGCCATGAACCAGATGCCAACCACATTCCCTAGAGGCCAGCTATTAATTCCTTGGCTAAGCAGCAATATAAGCAACATTATTTTAAACACAGGCTGTATCTCCTGTACTCTTTAACTATCCCACAGCGCTGGAACAATAATGAAAAGAGATGTGGAGCGCAGACAGGCAGTCATTTGCAACCCAGTCAAGTGGATACAACTGCATAGAAACAGGTATTTTCTGTTTATGCTTTTTATCAAATTAAGACTAAATACACCTGGTTTCTAAAAATTCATCCTTTCACTCCTGCATGCATACTTACTTCAAAGTGATCTTTTTCTTGTTCGATTGCTAGATTGGATAGGACACATGCTGTATGGTGCTAAGCCAGCAAAAGATCAAAATACATTCTTAACTTTATGAGTAAACCCACTCTCATTGAATAAAATATTGTCTCATCTTATTTTTGAGAGTGTTCACTAAGTTTGAAGTGAAATATATGTGTAAGTGCTTTGCTAGGTAAGATATAAAGGTTTTACATTTCTGCTATTTCCTTGACAGATAATTGACATTATAAAAAAAAAAAAAATTAAAAATTCAACAATGGAATATCTGAAATCTACTTGTGTTCTAAATATTACAGTAAATGTAGTGTAGTAAGAATAGAAGCTTACTTGTATTTCAGCTCTCAAAATAGCATACACATTTACCAACAAGCTGTGCTCTGGGCTGACCCCCTAACCCATTGCTTACTCACTTGTCCTAGCAGTGAGATGAAGGAAGAGCTGGAAGAGCACACATGAATTAAAGACAGTTTAATAAGCAAGGGAAAGAAGAAGTAAAAGAAAAAAATTAAAAAAAAAAAAAAAAAGCGATACAAAGGCAGTCATCACCTTCTACAAGCAGACTGATGATCACAGCCAGTCTTCAAGCAATAGCTACCTACCCAAAACCCATCACCCTCCAGTTTTAATGATGCTCATGGTACATCCCTTTGGCCAGTTGGAATCAACTGTCCCAGCTGTGTCCCCTCCAAATCACTTGCCCACCCACAGCCTACTCACTGGTGGGACAAAGAAAGAGAGAGAGGAGGCCTTGACACCGTGCCAGCCGTTTCTGTTTAGCAATAGCCAAAACATTAGTAATAGCAACACTGTTTCAGTAACAAATCCAAAACACAGTACTATGAGGGCTGGTATGAAGAAAGTCAGCTCCAGCCCAGCCAGATCCACAAAAACTGTAATTCCAGAAAAAGTATAGAATTAATAAAAATAAATAAATAAATAAAATTGTGATTATTTACACTTCAAAGCACTGTTAGATAATTTTATGAGTAAAAACAAGCCTGTCCAATAAAAACCCGAAAGTGTGATGATGAACCTGAACAAAAGCCTAACCTCTAGTATCTTTCCACTGACTAAGGCTGATGATCCAGCAGTTTTTTCCTGGTCTTGCTTCTCAAGAAAAGTACCTGTTTGACATACTGATCATGCCAGTGGGAGTACTTGTAAAGCATTCTTCTTAGAATCAAGACAGGAGAATTTTTCGTAGATGGGATCCAACCTGAGATCCAAAACCAATTTTGAGAAATTATTTTTTCATCTGTGCCATAGTCTAGCATGAACTACTACCAACCTACAGCTCAGTGAGTGGCCTCTGCTAAGTTAATCATCAGATCTGATCAAAGCTGGTATATATTAACAGACCACAAAATGCCTCACCCAAATCATATCTGCAGCACTATAATAGCATAACATTGGCTTGTTGCTTCCAATTTCCTATCTATTCAACTCATAAGCAATGTTTGTCGAAGGTGTTGATTTATAACCTTTGGCAACATTAAATTCTTTTAGAGAAATGTGAATTAATGCCTGACCATTTAGTTGTTGCTCTGTTTGGTAAACCATTATGAGATACTTAAATAACAACTGAATGAATAATGGAACTCAGATAGAAAGAGTAATTTGCTAAATTGTTTCAAAGTGGCATTTACCAGAATTACATAAGTGAAAGACACATTATTGTATTGCTTTTTCCTTGACAGTGTGCTAAAATATAAACTACTCTCAGTGAGGTCAATAACATTTCACTTTTTTCAGTTAAATTGATTTGATTTCTGATTTGACAGTTGCTCTCCATGCTTTACAACTAAGCCTATCCAACTGTATCATAGCAGGAAAGCTTTTAAATTGACAGTCTACAGAACAGAATTTAAATATCTTTATACTTTCAATTCAAGCATACATGTATTGACAAGTACACAACTGCTGAGATGCAAGGATATTCCAAGAAATATGTAAGACAGCTTCAGTACCAAAATTAACTTGAATTCTTGTCAGTTTATGTAACAATTTATATAATTTATACTTTATCTAATATTTCATACATAGAGGTATAATTTTGAAAACGTTTATGTTTGCTTGCCAGAGCTGACCAACAGGTTACTATTCTCAAAATCCCCAGAGCACCTCTGTGAAGTCAGGTATCCTCAAAAACAGCCCTGTTCCCTCTGAACACAATTTGTCTTAATTGTCCTTGCTTTTCAAAACTGTCAGGTATGTAACTAATGAACATTGTTATTAGCATCATGCCTCTACCAGGATGATTGAACACTGAAGAATATAAAAATATCATGCATGAAGTTCATTTAAGTCTCCATTTATTAAATCCAGTCTGCCCAAGATATATTTCCAAAGACTGCATAAACCATTTCCAGTCTTTTACAAACCTCCCTTTATCAATATATTGTTTAAGGGGTAATGTCAACATTTCTAATTGCCATTTGGAAGGACAAAAAGTGTGCTTTGGAGAAACAGATTTTCAAACTCTCCTTGATTATTTAAAGTTGATAGAGACTTCAGAAGAAATAAATATTTGTCCCCAAGTAAGGCCAATGAAAGTAGCAGATGGTCAAAGATGCGGCCCAGCACTTCATAGGATGAAGCTGAAGGACACTTCGTTGTGCAGAAAGAAGGCAGGCATCCCTTTCAGAAATGTGTTGCTGCAAGCTGTCTCCAAATTACACAATAAGCTTTCTTAGACCTATCCACATGTTCTCTTTTTCTTAAGATTCCACATTTATAAACTCTGGAAATTTGCAATGGGACAGTTTAAGAAATTACCCTTCTTGTGTTTCCCTGCCCTTTCTTGTGTTTCCCTGCCCCTGTGCCTTGCCAGAGACAACAAAATGGACAATGTATGAGGATCACTGATTCATTCTGGTGGGAAGGAAACTCAGAACCCTGTCAACTTTCTCATTGCCCACTCTGACACTACTCAGTCTGCCCACCTCTTTCACACCTTCTTCCTCTGCAACTCCACCAGGACCACCATCTCTTCCAGAGGACGAGAAGCAACAGGAAATTCCTGACCTCCAACACCTGGACAGCAATATCCTTCTTGCAGGACTCCAGCTAGGCCAATGCCTCTGATGTGTCAGGATGGCTTCTCTAGCTGGTGGTGGGATCACCCGGGCACATCACTTCTGCATCACTGCACAGTGTCAAGCAATTCCATTCTGTCTAAACCAGAGTTTCTAGTGCCCTTTATATCCACCTTCACTGCCAAAGTCACTATTAGCAGTTTCTGTTTGCTAGACCACTGTTAAACAAGGGAAACACTCCCATGGAGCCAGTCATTTGATCTACAAAAGTCATGCATTAATTAAAGTCTAAAGACAAAGAATTTTCCTAATCAAGAACCAGATAATCAGGAAGCACCAAACAGAAGCCATTAGATGCAGATTCACATAGAAGCAACTAAAAGCAGAAATACAGATCTAAACAAAGCAAGAGCTAATGGGCTGCCACACAAGGCACACCCTAAAGCCTTGCAGAAAGGTTAGATGTTCCCAGAGGGCAAGACCCTCTGCAGCCCTCCTCAGCCTGTCACCTGCCAACTGTGCACACAATGTTGAACCTCCAGTGAGGGGCAAAACTGTGTGTGGTTTCCAACAGGGTCCCACAGTCTGGGAGAGATGCCTGCAGTAAACTTTGGAGGCAAGCAGCCTTGTGCAACTGTTTCCAGTCTTTCTCACGATTAGGCAGATCCAAGTTGAAGACCACTTTCAAGATGGCCAATCTCATGTTGATTCCAAAACTGTTCTTTCCAGGCAGCCACTCCATCCCTTCACAAAGATGGGTTGCCATCCTGCATCTGATCTGGTGCCCACCTCGCTGTGCAATCAATGCTGGCTCTGATCATCCCAGGCCTCCATGTGCTCAGGCTCCTGCAGCGAGATCCCAGAAGGGCTCTGCCATCCCGTATCCCACCTCCTTTCCTTCCTGTTCCTGGCCATCTCCTTCCCACTGTCTCTGGAGGTGGGCTGGCTTAATGCAAACTGGCTATATGATGAGCAAAAAAGTCATATTATTTTATCACTTACTTAGTGAAGGATGGGATGGGAAAGCATGGCTGGTATCAGGAGAACAACAGTGGAGACAAAAGGAGCATCATCTCAGGTTGTTAGATCTGCTTTATGGCATTACACTTGGGAATCTTCTGTCTTCCCTGTTATCCAAAGAGCATCTGCATTTTTCAACTCTCACCTGGCAAAAACTTTGCTATTTTTCTATTATAACCTGACAGGACTTTGAGGAAACAGTATGTGTAAAGTATGGAGGATTAAACATTTGCCCCAATGCCTCTGGTCACTGTTACAGCCAAATTTATATGTTCCATACAGAAAAAATAGACAATACCATGATTCTGGGATGCCTATTGAGGAACACACATCCTAGGGCACTATTTTGCAAGAAGTGGTTCATCTTTCCTTGCTTCTTATACAGAAGAAATGACATTGTAATTTGCATTGTTCTAAGGCTGAGAGAGATTTATCTATGTATGAATGTAAAAATGAACAGAATAGGGTGATACATTCTTTTCTAGTGAAATCACTACTTCAAAAAAATGTACTTAACACATTTGTATACAGTATTTATGCACTAGTCAATATTTGTTAGTGGTGATTTATGAAAAGAATCATCTGTTAATACGTTCCAACAGCTGTCAGAAACACTAGATTAAGGGGGATTTACATAACTCTGTTTGTGTAAATACATAATTAAAGAGCACTAGAGATTGCAAGAATGTATAAATCAGCTTTAGTAGATAACTGGGACAATTATACCCTCAGCAAAAGATGAATTGAGAATATAACACAAATGATTTAATGCTGGTTTTGTGTCAGGTTTTTGTATGTCGATTTGTGATGAACAAAATACAACAAAGTTTCTCTCTTCAGGCTGCACAAAATTATGTCTCAGTCTTTTGTTTCTTAACACTTCACTTTTGGAGATCTGATTATTCCTGATGGCAGAGTCTCCGTAGGGATCTAGTAATTTTGACAGATTTGCACACATAGAGCTTCTGATTAGATACAAGTACAACTGAAATCTTTATAGCCATAAACATTCAATAGATGAACTAAGGAGAACACATTACTCTCCACAAACATAAATGCCTTGATGACCAGTAGCTTAAGAGCTGGTATTTTCTGTCCAAAATAACTGACTCAGTATGTTCCTTGCTAGTGAATACACCAATAGGCAGTGTCTATCTATCACTCATACTCCCAGTGTTTGCATAATGCATCCACCAAGATTTTAATTGACAAACACCACTTGTAAAACATACAATTCACACTTAGGTAGCAGTGTCACCATAGCTGGAAAAGGAAAATTTGCCAAAATATAAATGCATTTCCATGGTATGAAAGGCTTTCTGATGGGATGTGTATTCTCAGAACATCAGGGATAAAGCACTGCATTCATAGCAGGGATCATAGCTGTAACTATTCAATTTAAATAGCACATCCACAACTGATAATCACACCATTGTATACATAATCTCAAGAAACAAAAACTTTTCTATTATTTTCATATGTAAATTANTTTTATTTTTTCTAATCAACAGCAATAACATATCCTGTCTGAGATGCATTTAAAGGGAAATAGGTTTGCTGCAAGGTTTGTATGCTGCTAAATTACCATTCTGAAACTGACAGTTAGTTAATACCTAAGTAACCTTCTAAATACAAACTGATTTGCAGGTACAGATTTCTATGGTTTCTAAAATTACAGACCACTTTTCTGTAGTTTTAATTATGCATTTTTAGCAAATATTTAAACCCCAGTATTTCTGTAAATAAAGATGGAAACCTTGGCACACATGCAGATAATTTTTAAAAAATATTGCTTTCCTGAGTCTTTATTTAGAACAGAAGTATACTTAAGTCTCCGCAAAACGGAGCTAATAATGATTTTTTCATATGTGAAGTTTCATTCAGTTACACAATTGCAAATTCTTATTTGATTCTGACTTATTCAGCAGAGGGTCCTCTACAATGTCTAATGGCAGTTATGACTGCAGGAAGGAAAAGAGACCTGGGAGTTGAGCACGAAAAGTGAACACAGGAGAACCATAAACAGAAATTGAAGCACTATACAAAAACAGCAGTGATGAAAACTTTCCAATCTGTATTTCAGTTGAAACAGTTTGTACTCTACATTCTCCTTGGGATATACATCTCAATTCACACTTTAAATCAGCAAAGTGAACAAAACCCTGTCATATCTGAATTTCTAAGATGTGGTATTAGAGCCTAGGGTGAGGTGCAGGGCAGTCTCTACCTTTTCCTAAGAGTTCATGTTCACAGCCAGCCCTGGGGTGATACAGCCCCATGGCCGTGGGGCAGGATGCAGGGGAAGAAATGGGAGGAAAAGACCTGTGAGGAATTCCCTGGGGTCCCACTGTCTTTGATCAGAGGATGCATTTCAGGTCTGACCTTCATCATTTACCTGCTTGTTCTCAGACTTGCAACTGGCTGACCCCAACCCGCTGTCTTGGCTTTCTGGCTTGAGCCTTTACCTGCCCCTTTGCTGGGGCTGGTGTGGTGATCACAGGTCTCTTGGCTGCCCTTGGTCATGTTTTCCTGCTTTGAATACAGGAGACCCTGCATTGCTCTCCTCACTGGGGTGGTGGACCTGTGCTCTTTTTGGTGCGGCATGCTCAGCCACACCTTGCCAGCCTCCTTGTCCTTTTGGAGCTGCCTGCTCTCCTGCTACCTGATACCTGTATTCAAAACAGATCCAGTATTATTGCTCAAGAGCAGTTAGTCATGGACTCATGGACTCTTTCTTTATGACTGTTAAAGATGTGACAAATTAGGATGAAATCCAAAATCACATGCTTGAAGTATGTGGGTTTAAGTTCATTTCCTATATGTGAATGTTAAACACAGGCCTGTAGTCAACAGCAAAACTGTGTACAGTTTCAACTAGTTCACACTTACAATATCTACTATAATAAGAATTCAAAAGACCCTTGGGGCTCACAGAAATTCAGCACGTTTGCTTAACTGTGTTTTTGCTGCTGCTATAGTGCCACTGAGTGAGAACTAAAAACCCACGACAGGCACAGGAAAGCAAACTTAAGCAAACTGTGAAGCTTTTCTATGGCACTGTCAAACTTAACAATATCTTTAATTCAATAAACTTTTTTCTTCACCTAAACTATTCTAGAACTCAAAATATGCCAAAGTGTCAAATGATAATGAGTCAGATTTAATACATATATTCCATGTACTCTCATTTAGTTTATATTTTCTCTTGTGGATCTCAGATACAGAAAGTGGATAAGTAACTATTTTCAGAATCATTGTGTCACCAGTAGGTTGGGGTCCAGAATCTTGGAAAACAAAATCATACCCAGGAGCTTACACAAATGTAATAAAGGTCAAATAATGCAAAACAGATGAATAACAATCATAACTTCACAAAGACTCAACTGACCATTGCAGCACAAAATGTCACTATACTGTCACCCAATGAAATTCCTGTGACTGACTGGAAAAGAAGTTCATTTTTGTCTCCTGTCATGAAATATTAAAGCATTATAATAAGCTATGTAAGTAGTAAAGAGACTGTTCAGCTTTATCAGTTTTGACAGCTAACCTCAGGAAACATTTTCTTCCATGATAATTGGATGTTCTCATTACTCTGTTGTTTATGTATTTTTTTAACCTTAATCAGCTCTCCTTGAGATCCCTAAAGGTCCCAACTTTGCACTTTTATGAACATGTGCAATCAGTATATAGCAAGAGTTTGCACTGTTATGCCTAATTCAAACAGAAAGTTTTAACAAGTTTCAATGGTCAAGAGAGCTCATCTGTAGAGCTCCTTAACTAGAATCTTTCTTCCTCTCTCCTCTCCCATATCCAATCTGCTGCTGTTTGGTTTTAACTTCTTCAAAATTCAGGGACTTTTGTAATATCTGTGATTAAGATTCTTCTGGTAGGTGTTGGTCTTCTATAGTAATTATACCGCCACTTGTCTAAGTTATTATTACCTTGGTTTGTCCTTTTTCAGTTTAGAAAGTCACTGTCAGAATGATCTTTCACACTCACAAATCACACAATATCTTACCTTTTTTCTGTTTGCTGTCTTCCACTGGATTTAATCAACATTTTGTTCTGGAATAGGTTACAGATATCTAATCTGCCTTTTCTATCTGAACCTTTGTACCTGCTCCTAAAAAGTGACTCATTGCATAAATAGTACAATTTCAAAAAATGTGAATGTGGCACTAAAGTTTTGCATGGTCTTTTATTCAGGCTGAGCATCAGCAAGTGGAAAAGTTCCTCTGTCATGCTTTCCTAGTTGATACTCTTTCCATGACTCATTCTTTCTTACCTTCTAAAATTAAATCATAATAAGCATGCCAAAAAAAGTAATCTTTTATTCCAAAAGTATATATATACATTTTCATTACAAAAAAACCCCACCAATTAAAAAAAGTATATGCATTTACTGACATTTATGTTACTCAGTTTCACTGTATCTTCTTTATCACCTGTGCTTTATTACCCATGAAGCCAGTATGGTTTAGTCATGTCTTCCCTCTGGGGAAAATTAGATTTAATACTGCAGCCATTTAATTTTTTACTATCCCGTTCAATTTAATTTAGATTTCACCTTGAATTCTTAATAACTTCTTCCCTTTGATCATATGCACTC
Organism: Nycticryphes semicollaris; assembly: GCA_013400055.1. Taxonomy (NCBI): domain Eukaryota; kingdom Metazoa; phylum Chordata; class Aves; order Charadriiformes; family Rostratulidae; genus Nycticryphes; species Nycticryphes semicollaris. The sequence goes on from VXBJ01003012.1 coordinate 116,961, forward strand.
AAATGAAAGCAGAAACTTCCATTGACAATGTAATGTTACGTCTTGACTTCTGCATTTGTTCTTTCATTTTAATCTACTTCACGTGTTTTTTTTTTTTTTTCACTTTGGAGCTGCTTAAAATTCTTTTTCAAGGCTCTGTTTATCTAGAAATTAATTCCTTGACTCAGGTTCAACACAAACACAGAGAGCTGATGTTCCAGAGTCTGTTTTCTCATTAGTTAGCTTTCTCTACATAACAGTCTTCCCTTTTATTATTTCCACGTAAGTGAGAAAGCCCCATTTTAATGCAAAATAATGTTTGATGGCGTTTTGGTTAATATGTTTGGTTTTTGCAGTGGTCTTCCTTCTTAAAAAAAAAAAAAAAAAAAAGGAATCCAAATGAATGAAAGCATACAGGGAACAATTTGTAATGGATTTACCTTTTGTAGAAAGGTATTCTTTGGAAGGAGTGCTACACTCATTAGATCCTACAAATGACGATAAAAGTAAAAGGAAGACTGAATTAGTCCCTCGACAAAACCTGACAAAAAACCTCAAGATTAGTCAGAATTGAGCAGTTCAAAATAAGAAGCAAAATATAATAGCTCCTCCCCTGCCTGACTGTAATCCCTGTGTGGCATGCTCAGAATCTACTAACGCACAGAAGGCTGCATGGATTCATCAACCAAAAGATATCAGTAATATACTACAAATATGTTAAAAATTATAGGAATTTAAATTTTTATTACAAATAGCATGTAGATAGATGGGAAAAATAGATAAATTAGCAGCAGTGGAGTTTAATTTTCCAGTACCCATGAGATCATCAGCTATTTTTAAAGTAGTGTCTTAAGGGGAGAATTAGCAATAGTATTTAGCTAAAATTGACAAGGTACTCATTGTGACATATTATGACAGGAAAGAATTTTTATCTCATTTCGACTTTAGTGCTTCAACATATAATAAATTAGCTTCATGGCTTCAGAAGAATATTGAAGTTTTCTCTCTTTTAATGTTTTGTAACACTATCATCTTTCCTAGTGTATTACTACAAGTATTTCTATACCATCAATCTATTAAGAGAAATATCTCTATAAAATATGGTTTACATCTCCTAACCACTGACTTGATGACATATCTCAACACACTGATACATAGAAGAGTTCTTGCTAAAGCAGCAGCTTAATTTCCTGTTTACCTTGAAATACAAGAAATCTTTGACATTTCAGAAGAAGTATTAAGTTGAGCTTTTGATTTATTATTTGTTAGGAATTATGAATTTTTGATCTTTTTGCTTTTGTTAGTGCTACATTTTGGTGTATCTCTGAGTGAGCAAAAGAGGTCAAGAGCATGTTAAAATCGACTCAATACTTTACAATCTTACTTGAAGCTATTAGTGACACATCATCAGGAACACTAGAAGCCTGCCTAATCTTTACACTAATACCTCCAACATGAAAGGACTTTTATAACATGCAAAACAAGGCAGGCAGGCAACCTACCTAAGTGTAACTACAAGAGAACACTTTGTTTCACTTAATTACTTTTTTTTTTAATTGGTTCTTAAAGAAAAATGTAGTATTCTGACTGCGAACATTGTGCATCAGTGGAGGGAGAAGTGAAAAATGCTTTTTCCTTCAACAGTAGTCATGACCCCTATTAATGTAAACACTGTGGAAGTCTTCAAAACCTCCTTTAAGCTATAGTTATTTAAGCAATAGTTTCATGTCCTTAGCTGAATTGGAAGCTCTCCAACACAGGCAATATGCAATTAAGTACTTAAGGAAGCTAGTAAAACAAACAAATCGCCTGCTTTTTGAAACTTAGAGCTCATGGAGAATGGATATGTCTTTGTTCTGTGCCAGATTTTTTATAACTCATCAGCTTTCTATGAAAATTTCCACTTAAAAATCTTGAAAGACTTAAAAGCTATAGTACGTAACATCTATGAGCTCCTTCTGGGTCAATGCAATTGTCTAGCCCAATAATAATGTAATTGCTTCAGTAGTACTTTGTGTACTCATTAAATGCATGGGAACATAAATGGAGGGCAATCTTCTTTTGCCGCTCACTTGTCTCAATAATAAATCAAAAACTCTACGTTCTTAGATTATAAAGACTATATTTTGCTAGCATCAGCAGTATCTTTTCATACTGACTCTGCACAGAGCTGTTAGTTCATTTCCTTCCAAAAACTGTGGTATAAGTCCCAGACTTCGATCACACAGTAGTTTCACAAGAGCTACTGAGACCCGAACTCTTGAAACAAGTTCTCTTTAACAGTCTTTTTACTCTTTCTTTACCATATCCTCCTACTGTTTATTTTCCTGATGTCCATTCAGTAACAAAGCATATGCAAGTCAGCCCACATGTCACCTTTAGGATATTCAGACCTAATAGAAAAAGTTTGAAGTAATGAACTGAATCAAACTAACTCTTTTCTTTCTTCAGAAAACACCCAGAAATAGGAGGTACAGTCTTGAAAAGATTGTCTACTGGTTAAGGTGTAGTTAACAAATTTCGGTCTTTCCCCTAGCTCTGTCCCAGATCCTTAATAACCTGGGGATGTTTTCCACATCTGAAAACAATGACAATAATAACTGCCTAACAACCTCAAAAAGTACTCATAGGGCTTTACTCTTCAGTGCTATTAAGAGCAGTGAAGTGTTTGTCAGAAGGCAATGAAGTACACAACACTATTCTTACACATGAAGTGGACTATAAGAACCATGACATCTGGCAGGACAACCACTTTTCTTTCTGGGTTCACGCCTACAAGTATTTAAGACTGACACCAGGGCCTCTCCTATTTTTAACAATTTTTGAAGCATCACTTCAGTTCTAAGCTTCTCTGAGCTGAAAATGAGAAGGTCTCACCTGCTCTCCACAGGATTTTCTGTATTTTATAGCAGAAGCATGGGATTATTGAGGGCTGTTAAAATCATTTAACTCTGTCTGTTATTGTTTCCAAACTGTACAAATGATTTTCAATATACAATTGTTAGCAAACCTCTGCACAGGGTGGTATGGTCTTCCTTGCAAGACACTGTTGTGAAATTGAAGTTGGCCAAGTGCAAAGTTGTATAAATGAACCCACATTTGAGCACAAAATTAGGCAGATGCCATCTACATAACTGACTAAATAAGAGTTCAAAATTGGATTATTGCCTGAAAACTTCAGCTTCTAACTAAAAACGCTTTCAGACTGAATAGTTACAGATCAACCATGCCTACAAAAGTGTCAAGACCAAAATTTGAAAAAACAAAATTCTGTATGGTTTATGGCTGACATGCAAAACGCTTTTCCATTTAGCATAAGTACTCGCAATGCTCACAGTATAAACGTATCTATGACTACAATTGTATGTAGTCTTTAGAAATAAGTTCCTTATTAATTTTTACTAGAAAGAACATGACTGTTTTAGGTCACAAATTTCTACTGAAATGTTGGTCTTCTTGGAGGCTGTTGGATTCAGATTAAAAATTTACCAGCACTACTACAACTCCCATTTAGTGAATAAACAGTTGTTTAATTAATATTTATATTAAAGCTCATTGTGAATTTTCCACAGTAATAATTTCACCTAAAAATGGATTTTCTGATATATATTTTACTGTAAGTCTCTCTGATGCATACATTTTATACTGTACGAAAACAGACACTTTTATTTTTTAAATAAGAGAATATTAAAAAGCATTTCACAGGCAGTATACAGCGTTACGGAAATTATATGCCAGGTTTCCATTCCATTTTGGCCTAGGCTCTCCAAATAACATTTCCCACAATGCAGTATGAACTTCTCTGTTCAAGCTGGCTGGTGCTAATTGAGAGAAAAATATGAATTCATTTTAGAAGGAACTGGAAAGCAGAAAGAACCCTGGATGCAAAGGCACTGCATAATATGTTTAAAGTAGTCTTTTCTACCATTGTTGATTACTGGAACACTGAAATGCCATCACATCTTAGTTAAAAAAAACCCAAAAACAACACATAAAAAAAAAAAGGGCTGATAGCTGGCTGATATCTCTCAAAGCAGCATTTGTCTGAACTTCTGTCTGGACAAAATAGATCCCAGCCTCCATTAATCTTCCTTTACCATACTTTGTGCGTAGAATGCTCTTTGAACTGCTAGCACAGATTTCACTTTCTATGTGGACCACACTGCAAATAAAACCAACTTTGCTGTCACTTAAGTGCATTCTTAGTGTCAGAGTAGTTTGTGTCACACTCCCAGCGTCAAGAGTCCTTTTTCTTGGCAGCCCATGAGTGACCTGCAGATGTGCTCTTGAGAAAATGCAGCTTCACAGAATTCTAAGACAAATTTTCATTGTTAGAAAAACATCCTACACAATTTTATTTTCATACCTCATTTATGTGTAAAAACCTTTTAGAATTTTCTGACAATACTCATCTGCTTTTTTATTTTTCAAATGAAAATCTAGAAACACATCAGTTTCACTACATCTCCTTAAGAAACAATATGTTCCTAAAATGTTACTACTGGACAGTTGATGAGGTGGAAGATGGATAGTACTGCAAGTTCTTGTCAGTGAAACACAGACCAGCTCTAGCAGTGCCATGTCCTGACAACTCTTCAGGGTCTTCTGAGGTAAGCGCTCTCAAAAGAAGGATGGCTGCCCACTGAGGGCTGGTAAGTGATTTTCCTGTGAACAATGACTTAGTCCAGATCAATACACTGGCAGATGCATTTACAGATCACAATCTCTAAAACACCTTTTGGAATCTGGCAATCACCTATCAGCTTTTTTTTGCTGCCTTTCTTCCATCATAAACTTGCCTAGAGCTTTCCTGAGATAAAAAATGTAGAATAAAGGTGAGCACATATTCACATGCCTGGTGATGTAAAAAGAAAACTTTGCAGAACTGTTGCCTGACCACAGTTTTAAGGGACTAGAAACGTCCTTTTTATTTCTTTTTCCTTTTGGCAGCTCCATTTCACAGTGAGGCCCAGAAAGGGCAAGGAAATAAGGGAGTACAGAAAGTTCAAATAAGAAACAGATGTTGGGAAAAAGTGTTGAAATAATATTCAGTGTACCAACAGTTATTAGTTTCAGCACCCTGAATACCCCAAGAGTGTCACAAGAATATATCATAAGGAAGCATATATAAGTATGGTGATGGAAATTAATAACTTAAAAATTTTAAAAGTAACCGTACAAAGTAAGAAGTACTGCAAACAGTATTCCATATTTCAATAATAATTTATGAACAAATTAATTTATGGTTTATATAATTATATTCTAACCTAACAATCCAGAGTTTGGTAATACAATGTTGTAAGTTAATGTACAGCAAATTATTCTGAAACTAAATTTATAACTGAAATGAAAGTTAGCAATGAAATGCTAACTTTTCAGCAGCCCCAACAGGGGCTTTTTGTGAGTACTGTGGCTTTGGTACTTGTAGAGTAAACTAAATGTCATAGTATTACATGACTGACCATGAAGACTTTTCTGAACTCAAAGTCCTATTTTGTTTCAAAAGTTGCAATGTAGACTGACCGATGTAAGAATATTCATGCCCTGTTTTATCTCCACAGGCAAGCTAACTGCCTTTTTTATTTAGATTAACAGTCATGTCTCCAGTGAGGATCTCATGCATATATAGCAAGACATCATTATACGTACTCCCTGCTATACATGACACATGAGTTTTGGGAGAGAATATGCCTTATAGAATACTTGCTCTTTCATTTTCTTCCCTTGCAAGAAGCCTGTGTTGTATTATGTTGCATCCAGGTGATTGCAGTTGGTTGGTTAGGCTGTCTAAGGGCTTTTCAAAGGCACTTCGTCCATTTATATTTTCCTGAAAGCAATGCCACCTCAGTCCCATTACTACTTGCTATCATACCTTGTAAAGAAGTCAAAAGGAGCAACTGAAGAAACATATTTCTTACTTTGGTTGAGCTGTACCTCCTTATACACATTCATATACTTCTTATATTGGTTGAGGTGTATTTGAGCATATGTCTCACTATATTTCAAATCTTGAGTTTTGCCACCTTTTCTGTAGGAGTGAAAAGGTCTTTTCTAAATGAGTTCAAAAAACATTTGTATAATTTTTAAACTCAACTCTCTAACTTCAGATGCTGCAATTTGATATTGCAATATTGCTTTCAGCTACTGCCCATCATATTCTTTGCCACAAACCATATTGGCAACAACCATTTGTAATGACGGCACTCTTACAAAAGGCTGTTGTAATAATCACTATAGTATCAAGCAATCTGGAGAGAATTAACAGTCAGCATTAATGATGCAATTCCATTCCTCGTGTTTCTTGTTCTGTAGAGAACTAAAAATTACAGACTTGAGCTGGTGTTGGCAGCTAAATCAGTGGCTTGTAGATTGAAGGACTGATTTTACATGTTTCAGAAATTCACGAAGTTCTAACTGTAATTTATTTTTGTTTATAAGTATATGAATATAAAAGTAATCTTTAGACTAACTTTTGTGGACTTTTTAAATAAAAGTTTTGTAACCCCAAGAAAGCACACTATTTAATGATGTATATACAAAACTGTTTTCTACCAATATAGAAAGCTATAAGATCTTCGTGAAAGAAGAATGATTTAAGTCATTCCCCATTCATGTGTAATATATCCTTAAAATCAATATCATATCTAAGTATTATATTATATGCATATATGTATTTTATACGTGTGCATTTGTATATGTAAATTATATGTAAATATTACATACACTAAATGAACCAGACCCTAAATTTTGGAAGAACAGAGGTTAATCTTGTAATCTTAGAGAACATTTACTCTCAAAACAAAGAAAAAAAAACCTGATCGATTTCTTATGACTTCAATTCACAGATTTTTAACTTACTGAGATATTTTCTTGGTCTCAGGTATTAAACATAGTTAAAAGAAAAAATCAGGGCAGTAAAATCAGCTAACAATACACAAGTGTTAAGAGGTTTGTTATCTTGAGAAGGTGACTTGAATATCTCTGCATCTCATCCCTGCTGTCAAGATTTCCCTTGAAGACTGAAAAAGAAGTAATTCTGAACAGTGTAAATTTTCAGAAAAACTGTATGAACTTTTAGAAAGCTGTTCCTCCTAGCAGTCCTTGAATAGGACTTGAATAGCTGAATCCTTCAATAACTCAAGCAGTAGTTTTAATTGCCTTTCTTATAAATAAAACTATTTCAGTATCAACACAACAAATCATAGGATACACATGCTTATAAACACCTAAAAGCCTCCTTCAGCCAGTGAATACTTCTCTCCCAAAGGTTATTCCAGGTTTTGGTGATAGAATAAGGCTATTCATTTGTTAGTGGGCAAAATTTGTAAGAACAGCTGTAATACATGATTAAATCTGACTGCTGAGTGATGTCTGAAGGCATTGTTCAGTGATATTAAAAGCTGAAAAATTTTTCCTTCCATATCCACCTTAATTAGTAGTTGCATAACATAAAGCTACAAATATCATCCTTTCGTTTTTACTTTTTCTTCTAAGACAAAGAAAACACATGCTGTTTCTATACATGCAGTATGCCCCATGGCCCATATCATGTTGCTAACTATTCTCACAGGCTACTATTCCTATCAGGTAGAATTACCACACATCAGACACATGGCATAAAGCCTTCTTATCACATAACAAGCACTTTTATGGATTTTTATACATAAAGCAGACAGAATTCGGTTAGTATTGCTTCAAAATTATTATGAACTAATTTCTCTGCTAACTTAAGCAGACTAAAAATCCATTTGATCAATGTATCACTAAAAATATGCTACAAACATCCATGTAAATGAATGTTGGTGGGTTTTGGACCTTCTATTGATAATACCCAATTACAAACTCTGTAGGATCTCTTCATTTAGATGCATTATCCTAATTGCAAATTTGCCTTCTGAGAGTCATATAAAATAAGGTTTTGCAAGATTTGTGCATTTTTTCAGCTTTCAAACCATTAGGGGAAGTACTGATTTCTGCTGCCAGTACGGTCATCCCTCTATTTACTGAGCATATTTAAAATGCATTTAACACTTCTTGGCTTTGAACTGACAAACATAACAATGAAAGAAGTTTAGTTACAGAAGCTCTAAATTATATGCCTCATGGATGAGCAAATTTTAATTAATTTTTTGCTGAAAATCCAGCTATAGCCAGATTGGAGCTATCAAAAAATAGGGATAAACTTACTCTTTTCAGAGAAGAAAAACAGAGGAATAAAAACTGGAATTCAAAAACCAAGGGAGAAAAGATTGTATCATTTACTAGAACTCCAATGGTTGGGTCTACTTCACATTTCTCTATATCATCCTTCACCACAGGCACCAGAACAGCAATTGTCTATGACAGTATTCCAAACATCCTCTTAGAGTATATTCCAAAGTGGATTTTTTTCTTTTTGAAATTCCTCCATGAACATTTTTATTAGGTTGGAAAGAGAGGTAAAGTAAAGAAGACTCTATAACCCATTAGTTAAATGAATATAACACAAAAACCTGGACTCTAGACCTTGCTGTACTGAACAGTAAATTTATGTAACTCCAGAAGACAGATACAAGCTCAATTCACAGAATAGCTTAGAAATTCATATACAAGGTCTATGAGGACAAACCAAGAGAAACTGCAATTCCTAATGCACGACCAAATTTAAAATTACGTTGCTATAATAGACTTGAAGGAACATTCAAATGACTGGAATATTAATGTTACTAATATTAATTAACAATGTGAGAAGGTATCTCTTTGTGTATCAAGAACACATAGGCTTTCTCTAACATCCACGATGTAGAGGGAAACCTGCTGAAAGTTTTGATAAAATATTTTGACAAAATGAGAAAATAGAAAATTAGCACTTAGTAATGATAATGTTACAAAAGTAATCTACCACAGACAACCCAAATCAGGCACCTCAGGTAGAGCAAGCATCTTAAGAGTCAATAACAGAATCATCCAAAGTGTCACACATGGGGCTTTTTAATCATTCAGACATCCATTGCAAAAACCATATGGCAAAATAAAGACAGTACAATAATTTCTTTGAATAAAGTGGTGGCAATTTATTGATAACTTTTCAAGACATTATCAGACAATAATACAGAGAAAGGTATGGCACAAAATTTCCCTTTTCTAGATGCTCTTCCAAATTCTACACAATAAAAAAGATGTGGTTTAAGTAGTGGGTGCAAAATTGGCATAAATGATCACTATTTGAAATTTATAATCAGGTCATTTTGAGCTTTGCTCCTTCCAGTTTCCAGGTTTGACACTAGGCAACAAAAATAAATTATTCACATAGCATTTTTCAGGCCGTGTGTGCAAGATGAATCTCCTCATTCCTTTTGCTGTACTTGTGTAGTCCGTGGACCCTCATGTACTACTTTAATGGCTGTATAACCATTCAAAAAGCAGTGCAGAGATTGGCTTCTGGTCTTTTTCACCAATTTTTCACTTTAATTGTATCATAAAAAAACTCATCATCTCTAAAAGAAGTACCTCCTAGGGGTAATAGAAAAAAACCCACTGGTCAGATCATTATAATGAGACTAACCCTCTGCCCCTCCCAAACCACTCAGGACTCTAGAGTAATCTTAATTAGCTTTAACAAGAGACTTGAAATTAATTTGTTTAGAAAAGGTCTGGCTAAGTGGATGAATTACTTACATGAGCTGAAGCCAACCTTTTTATGTTTGAAGCCTACACACAAATGTGTTCATGTGCTATACATTTCAGATGCACCATTTTCAGCCCAGATTTTCTGGTTCCCAGTTGACCTGTGTTCAGCAACGATATTTTTACAGATTTGAAATTCCAGCAGCCCCACAATTGGCTTACTTGACCTTCACATAAATTAAAGTATCTGATAGCCTGCTGCCAGTAACTGCAGACAATTCATTGGCTAAGGACTGTCCTAACCTTGCTTCTTCTCTCCAGGAGCTTCCACATTAAGGTAAGGAGCACAATCAGAATCCATTAGCATTCTTCACCATTCTAGAAGTTGTGCAAAGAAATCATATGGAGGCTGAGCTATCAACTTTCTGTCTACTCCCAAAACTATTGCATTGCACAACAGTCATGCAGAGTCAGGCCTTTCATCTATAAATAAAAGAATGAGGAACCAGAAGAAGGGCTGATACAGCTCTCCTTTGGAAACCAGTGGTTAAAATACCATTAATACAGTAGATAGGCCATGGAGCTGAAAAAGATAACTAACTTTCCCTGTTTTGACCACAAATTTGAGTGAGAACTTTAAGTAAGCCACTTAGGACCTTAACAAGGTAAATTCTTAAAATCAAGGAATCGGAAAAGACCTGCTTTACATGCCTGTTACAGCTGTATTTCTCTCTAAAATTATCCCACAGGTGAGTATGATCACTGGACAGCACAAAATCAGAGGATGTGGAATCACTTCACAGGATTTTTTATTCATATATTCATTTGAAAATTTCTCTTGTGATTAGAACAAACCAAATATACATGTTCATTTTCCAGGCATGACTGTCATGAACTGAAGAATTATAATCAGGTATTAATCAAGATACTGTTATGGGTTGTAGGCATTTTGTGTGTCCATTGACAGAGAACCAAATAAGAACACTATGCATATTCTGCTCTTCATAAAATAAAGGCCTTTCATTCAGAGCTTTTTATCACATCCCCTTATGAATATTCTTTTATGGTGACCATTTTTAGGGGAACTCATAGGCATATTTACACACTATATCAAGACAGTCATCACTTTCCAAAACTATTAAAAACCAAAAGCCTACAACCAGTCCCAAGATATTGTGACTGAATGATTGCCTACCACTGTTGTTAATACTTTGGGAGTTTTCTGTTGCAACGGAAGCAACAGATAAGCCAAGTAATACACTTAGGTCCCCATCTATTCTATTTGCTTCACGAGAAACAAAATCTGTGCAAAGCTGTGCCTGCATTAACTCAGTTTTGCAGATGCCACTGCATCACCCTTATGAAGACATTGTGAACAAATTCCTGTAAATTTTTCTCAATGGTACGAAAGACTATTTATTCTTTCATGTAGTATCAAAACAAAGTCATAGATCAATGGAGCACATGTGAACACACACACAGCAGTCAAACTGTAGGAAAAAAGGAAAACTGATGTATGATAACTTCTTTATTAGCAGGCTTAACAAACTCACTAATGCTAAAAAATCAAGAAAAAAAGCAAATAGGAAATTCTAATATTCTTCCTAGAGTTATCATTAATTAAAGTGCAAAGGTTATTAAAATTGCTGGCTGACAACTTAAAGACATTTAAAAGAAAAAATGAAAAATAAAAACATGACCTTATTATCTACACATTGCTGATTTTCTTTGAGAAAAAAAAAGTTACTTTTTTAACTTTTTTTTCTAGTATAATTTTAGTTTACTTTAAGAACAGGATATGAGGAAACAATCCCTTTAAGCAGCTTGCATTAAAATATAACCATCCATTGCACATTCTGGTAAAAACAATCATTAATTAGGAAAGTGAAAAAAAATTCAGAGAACTTACACCATTTAAAATTTCTTCTTGTATTGCTATTATCTTTCTTTATACCTCAAAACTACCCTTAGTATCAACACTGAAACAGAATTCTCATTAATCACCATATTGTGCAAATATGCAGTTCTGAAGCAGTACTCTTCCAAATGAAAAGCTCCAATTATTTGAATTACCAGACTAAGGGTTCACTTAAAAAGTAAGCAGGCTGACCAGATCACCTTCTGGTCTGTGGAGTTTGATGAGTTCCTTTGACTCAATTCCTCTAAGGAAGGAATCCTGGCTGAATTCCACTCAGCTCCATAGATCTAACCAGTTTTAAAGGGGAAAGAAAACAGAAGGCAAGCTTGATTAGTCAGATGCCCCTTGGAATACACTACAAGACTCCAACCCTCCAACTGCTTTTGTATATGAACGTGATGGAAGATAACACTGAGTCGAACACTGATTTTTAAACTACCATTGGGAGCACTCAAGAAATACCTTGTGATACCTGGAGTAAACCTCATCTGTTTATGACTTCAGACTTAGATAGACAGTAAATACCAGGTACACTTTTCACATGTCTGAGCTCTTCTTCACTACAATGGTACCCATGCCAAGATTCATACTACCTACTAGTCTTTAATTGAGGCAATTAAGAATCTAGGCACCATGGACTTCTATTCTCCTCAACAGGAAGACCTTAGATAAGCTTAGGCGCTCTCTGGAAGTATTGCTCTGCCTCTCTCTGAACAAAATGGAGGAATAATTAGCGCTGATTTGACTCCTGATTAAACATCCAGCTTAACATTGAATGTGATGAACTTTGACCTTCAGACTTTTCTATACAGAAAATTTATGCTTCCAAAAATTTAAATTCTGAAATAAAATAATTTCTGAATTGTCAGAGTACAATTAAACTATGATGCTTTTCTTTACAGTTTCACATAACATTGCTCTACAGATGCTTTAGCTAAGAAGTTTCTCAACTACTTGCTTATTTGATGCCTTTTCCTTTGCACTAGTGATCTGATGCTACTCCCACTTACTTTCAGCTTCACAGTACAGTTTATCCTTTCCTTGCTCACTCATTCTCAGCAGCTCTTTCTTTACAATACAATCAGCAGACAGCCCCACTAATCCCATCAGTCTCTCCAACTGATGATCACGTAGACCCTTTCTCCTTCCATCTCCAAGCTCCAATGTCCACTTCCAAACTCCGTTCCAGGAACTTGGTATTATGATTCATCCACTATATAGCATAGACCCTAGATGCCATGTACACTCCCAGTGCATCTTTTGCTATGAATTTCAGCAACCTTCCTCCGAGCAAGGTTGGTGAAAGAGGTCAACTGTTGGTGTACTGTGACAGAGACCCACTATAAATCCTGATTCTTTACGCTCATCCAGGTTCTGCTCACGGGGTCTCTTTAGAGTGCTTCTGCAGCTTAATTTTCAAGTCATCCTGCTGCAATGGATTGCAGGCAGCTTCACGTTTTGTCCTTTTCTCCCTCTGAATCTTATCTTTGAGTAATCTTTTCTGCTATCACAAATTCAGCAGTCATCTCTGGACCGAAACCTACAGACGTAATTTTCTACTCTAAACTTGCTTCTCAGTCAAACTTGTGATTCAGCCTGTCTTCCTGCTATGTTGTTTGGTCTATTCATCAGCTAAGCCAGTTGCTTAATTTTACCCTCCACACGTTTCTTCTGAATCTTTCCTGAATCAAAAACAACAGGAGCACCATCCTTTCAATGACATATATAGGGCATCAGAACCCATTTACTGGGCCTTGAATATTCAGAGAACTTTGTTGCCTAAGGCATATTGATTTTGCCTTGAACATACAGTTTCTCCTACCCACACACAGAGCCAAGATTCTCATCAAGGATTGTGTATTTACAAGATAGTATGAAAAGGAGGATAAAGACACATTAAAATGGCATTAAACCAGGAAATGTAAGAAAGCAATAAATCTTTGCAGAAACCCAACTATTATATGCTCTTTCTTCTCTGTCAGATGCCATACTACTCGTATACTTTGAAGAACCTCGACTTCTCAGTACTATCTGGGNATACATGTATTTTGAAATATGCTTTTTACTGTCTCAGAAAGATTCTTCAAATGCTGGCACCTTTCTCTCAAGAAGTTTTGAAGGATGCCTTCATACTTACTGTTACTGTTCTGGAATACCTTTTAATAACAATTTCAGTTGGATACACTGATAGAATCCACTGCTGGCAAAGAGGCTGCACAAACTGCTGTACCAGACAATGTTACTCCTCTGAAGGAACGTTTCTAGACTCTCACATATTTAATATTTTAACATTTTACAGTGTCTTAGCCCATGATATAAAAAAATAAGACTCTGCTTAACATGTGAAATGCTTTCCATTTAAGTTTCTTCTAATATATTCTCAACACAAAGAATCTACTATGCCATATGTGTATGTATGAGCCCACGTAGAGCTGGATCTCATTACAGTCAAGCCACAATGTCACCAAATGCTATTGCATTATCTCCATAAGGGCGTGTTTTGTGAATACCATGCAGTTGCTAGAATACGGGTGTTTTAATTATATTAATTCACACCAAAATCCAGTGAATGTGTTCTTTAGGAAAAGATTAGTCAGAAAATGCAACTGACCTTGGGTTTTTTTACTATAGAGATATATAAAAAATGTTTGCTAATGTGTGTACTGTAACACATTAATGTAAACAAGGGATATATGAACATATAGTGAACCTGGTTAATTTAATTATCAGATTGAGATGTCATTTTTCATTTACATAGGAAAAATATTGAATAATATATATTAAAAAATTCCCTGGTAGTCTATAAAATAGTTTATGAGACGAGTTATTTTGACCTTTAGGACAGAATAGAAAAAATGGCTCTTTTTATTTCACATTTATTTTTCTTATTATTTTCTTAACTTCTAACAATTTTTTTGTCTTCATACATACTTACCTGCTATTGTCATTGTTATGTAAACACTAGAATATGCTCTTCAGTGAAATTAGCTGTATTTCAGTCCTAAGGGATCCCATCCCTCCATTATTAAAGAAACAGAATTAATTTTGAGATTGCTTCCTACATAGAATCCATTCAACATTCAGCCACACTGTGAGCACTTAAATTTCAAAAATATTTCTG
>VXBJ01003012.1:131615-147446 GCA_013400055.1 Nycticryphes semicollaris
ATGTATATGAAAAACAGAACCTGGAAAGATGATCTTGTGGTGAACTCCAACACGGGACATTAAATTCCAATGTGTAATGCACATTGTTTTCTTCTGCAACCCATCATGCATCACTTATGATTAAATTCCTACATCCTACATTTTGCTTTTATAGGAAGCAGTTTCAGTAGTTCATCTGGCTATTTCAGTTGCTTATTGTGTGATGCTGAAATTTTCTCTTACTATACATATATAGAGAGCTAAGTCAAGACAGGATCTTAATGTCAGCTAGATCCTTTAAATTTTATTATATTTAAAAAAATAATATAATTTCCAGTAAAAGAAAGGGAGCAAGCCCAGAACAGACACTTTGGTATCAGTAAAAAGAAACTCCTCTGGGAAAAGTCAGAGAACAAGCTGCTGTACAGAAAGCTACAAATCGCAGACTAATTCCTGGTTTTGTGATCCTCAATGCCTAGTTAAGATTATTGGCAGTTTCATTCTGTGAAACTTTTAATTTCTTAAATTCAGTTCACAAAACATGAACAATTAATTGAAATTGCTAAAATTTACTTATTGTAATTTTCGATATGTAACACACTTAATGCATACTGCATTGCATCTGTACTGTGCATATGGGTGCAACTGTCTGCAACTACCACAAATTTCAGTAAGTACTCCAAATATATGACTTACGTTCATGGCTTCTAGGACCAAGGCCAGATGTAGTCTGCACAGCTAGTACCACATCTCATAAGCCTGGAGGGTGCCAAGATAAAAGGAGGGAAATGGGACCCAGTCATAATCCCTTTTCTCCATGAACAGTCTACCACCCCAACTCCCTTGTATATTTTCTGCAACATATTACTTCCTACAAACACATGCTGCCCTGCCACGTGCACGCACAGGCAGCTGTTCTCTAAGTAGAGAAGACGGTCCAGAAAAATGTGTTCAAACACTGCCAAAGCCATGCCAAAATAGCCAAGTGAAATACTGACATAAAAGGAAGAAAGGTCAGAACAAAAACATCAAAGTACAAAAGTGTTGTATGGGGCAATGCCTCAAAGCATCCAGACTGTGACAAGCTGACAAGAAAATCTTGACTTAGAATGAATTTAAGTCAAAAAATAGTAGGACAAAGAGCCAATGAACCAGCTGTGAGGCATAGTGATTCTAAACTCTGGAAGGCCACTGAGATTTAAAAAGATGAAAGCAACAAAAATACATATTTTCATCAGTGACTGACTGAGTAACAAGAAAACAAAATTGTTGGATGAAGACAGACCATGTATGTCATCGTGGCCTATAAGAAACTTCCAAAGAAGGTAATTTCATCATTCAGAGGATATACAAAGGAAAATTGAAATTAGGGCCCAGTAGGCCACACAGACAGGGGAACAACTCTAACTGATGTGAGGCCAAGCTGGGACCAGTTGGAGTTACAGAACTGCAGCTGGCTCCCTGGTCCTGTCTTTGTCTTTCTCTTTGCTAAGTTGCATAATGGAATTTAAGACTGGCTTATCTAGATGATAGTTTTGCGTGAAAGGTTAAGACAAAGGAAAGCACATCTCCTTTTTCCTTGGAAGATCTTTCCTTACCGAGTTTCTGATTCTAGTTTTACACTCAGCACATATAAAACCAATCTAGATACGAGACAATTTTATTTAATTATTGAAAATGTATTGATTATACTGAGCGCATCACATCCACGACTGCTTTATATGCAGACATAATCAAATGCAGATACTTCACATGTAGAACACTATAGCTACTTCCTATGAGTGGTACTAAAAGCAAAAAATACTCTATGATGGTCGGCTGACTTTAGGTAGGCTGGATAGAACTGCCCAAATCAGAATTGTTACAAAAAAGCAACTGTGTACATACCCATGATCTGCAGTTAAAGCCAAAGCCTTCTCAGCAGCTATATATTTAACCTAAAGTTCGGGTCCTTTTGGAGCAAAATACCATTACTACATTATGAATGGATGGATTCAAAGTAGTTTCAGTTTCCCCTTTATTGATCCAAATGAAACTTAGACTGCTACTGAACAACCAGTACTGCTTTCTGAAACATCCTAAATGGAACTTGAAAGTTTTATTTTGAAGGACTAGCCTGTCTTGATCCCACTTGCATGTAAGACTTGATAAAAATTACAGCCAAAGGTGATTTAGCTGCAGTTCAAGAGATGCCTGAGCATTGGTTAGAAATCAAACATTAAAATATAACAAGACCTAATCCTGCAGACAAAATGTGTTACAGAGACAGCTGACAACAGTTGTATTTGTTTAAACATTCAGACTTCAAAGCAGAATTCCAGGCACAACAGTGCCATCCAGGGGCCAGCGAATTGCTGGTGAACATCCAAAGAATTTCCTGAAACTGATTTTATTCATATAAACAAAAAGGTTTTATAGTTAAAACAGTTTCCCGAAATATTTTCAAATATGATCTGTTATTTTGAACACTGCAACAGATAAACAGTAAAGTGAAACAATAACTGGTTAATTCTCTAGATATGTTAAGTGTTGCTTACATTCAAGGATTAGTTTTGTAAAAGTCCCTTTTCAGAAAAATACCAATTTTTTTAACAATATAAATCAACAATTCCTTCTAGCACAATAAGCTGAAAATAATGAGGAAAAGTTCTGATGAAACTTTGCCAAACTTTTCAGACTGAGATCTTGCAAAGTCCAAAACACATGCTCTGCTCCACAACAGCGACTTGAATGGTGTATAAAAAATTTTACAGAGCTAAAATTTCTGACATCTTAATTTTTGCACAATCCATACTCTGCCTTCTGCACAAATGGAAAATCAGTCTGAAAATAAGATTCTGGAGCACATCCAGAGAAGAGCAAGGCTGGTGAGGGGTCTTGAGCACAAGTCTTATGGAGGACCAGCTGAGGGAACTGGGATTGTTTAGCCTGGGGAAAAGGAGGTTGAAGATAGATCTATTGCTCTCTACAACTACCTGAAAGGAAATTGTAGTGAGGTGGGGGTCGGTCTCTTTTCCAAAGTGACAGATGATAGGACAAGAGGAAATGGCCTCAAATTGCAGCAGGGAAGGTCTAGATTGGATATTAGGAAAAATTTCTTCAGCAAAAGAATTCTCAAGCCCTTTAACAGCCTGCCCATGGAAGTAGTTAAGTCACCATCCCTGGAAGTATTTAAAAGACATGTAGGTGTGGTGCTGAGCGACATGGTTTAGTGGTGTACTTGGTAGAGTTAGGTTAGTCTCAATGATCTTAAAGGTCCCTTCCAACTATTCCATGATTCTATGGTATGAAAATGGAGCGGAGGGAGATAAAACAAAAGCTCAAAATACAGCAATGTTCACCATTTACTGATGGTTATTATTTTAGGTTAGTTCCATAACGGCAGCAGCAAGACGAAAAAAGCAAGCATCCCAGATTATTTCTAAGGTTACAAACTATTCCGAGGCGTGGATATCTCTTTAGTTTGAGGTTTGAAGAGGTGCACATCTTCTCAGGTCTTTGATTCAGCCTCCTGATGATGCAATGCACGGCAATAGTGGTAAATTTCGGGTTTAACCTCATGCGAGGCGAGCTCTTCTCAACGACGCGCCTCTCGAGATCCCTGTCTTGCTTCTCATCCGCGAGAACCAGAAGATTCCTCTCTTCACCCCCATTTCTAAAGGGGGCGGGAGAGGTGGCCGGCTGGGGCGGGGCCGGAGGACCGAGGCCTTCGAGAACCGGCCTAGAGGGGCTCTAACCATCGAGTTTTAACCTGGCGCGGAACTGCGACGGCGCATGCGCGAAGTTTCGCTTCATGCGGCGGCTGTAGCGGCGTGGGGAGAGCTCGTAGGGGAAGCGGCGGACGGTGCGATCCGGGGGGAGCGGTGGAGCTCTGCGGGCAGGGGTCGGCGCCATGGCTCCCGTGCTGAACCTCAACAACGAGGTGAGCCACTCGCCCCCGCCTGTTCTGGGGTGGCGGTTGGAGCAGGCTGGCGGGGGCGGCTGGGGGAGGCTTGGGCCGGGGAGGGCCCGGCGGGGCAGGCGGAGGTAGCCGCCGTTGGAGGGGGACCGGGACACTGGGAAAAAGTTGGCAGAGCTGTGTGGCGGCGTCGCCCTGCGAGCAGGCCGGGCCGGGCCGGGCCGGGCCGGACCGGCCCCGACTATCCCCGGAGCCAGCCTGGCTACTTGGAGGGATGGGGAAGGCCCCAGGGCGGCCCTTGTCGCAGCTGTCGCCATGTGGCCTGAGAAGGCCGCCGCCGCCCCCCTGGGAAAGACTGCGCACCTGGCTCTCAGCTAAAGAAAGGACTACGTGTTGGAAGTAAAGATGTGTTTTGCGAAGTTAAACTACCTTTAGAGGGGCGCTACACAGTTGTCGGCACGTGTACTTCGGTTCAACGCCCCGTCATTGAGTGTCAGTCGTATCATAATTGTATCATGTCACGTCTTACTGCATTTGTGTTCGCACTGAAGTCTTACAGGTCGTCCGGGTGGGCTGCCTGGCTCCTGGATGACAGATATGATGTTGCTTTACTTTATTGGAGGTGGAGGAGCTGAGAATGAGAGATTAATGGGTTAGAACTAACTTTTTTGTGTTCTATAAGAAGTTTGGTGTTTTGTATTTCTTAAAAAAAAAATTTTCTCTGCTGTATAGCATGAATTAAATTATCTGTGTTTCAACTGTGATAGGTTTTGAATACATGTTTGCAGATCATTGTGTAGTGCAATGTCTGACACAACGGGCCACTTAAAACTGTTGCTGCAACAACTAAAGAGTAGCTGACGGCTCTACTGAGCATGTGTTTTATCATCCTCTGCAGATGACATTGTACACTTCCATGATTCAGAGATGATGCACAGTATGATTAGAGTTACAATATGCCATTAACAGAACCAAAATGGCAGATTATACAAGCATTTTCACATTGTACTTGTGTTTTAAGTAAATTTTGTGCTCTAGTTATATAGTAACTCTGGAGAGACGTTGATTTGCAAGTCAAGAACTTAGTGAGTGGTAGCTTGTTTGACAGAAAAGATGTAGTTTGGTATTACATAAAATATAGATATTTACTTGGTAATTTCTTACAAGCTTTTGGTCCTTGCTATTAACAGATGTGAGTTCAAATGTGAGTGATTTCACATTGAAATACATCCATCAGTCACCAAAAAAATAAGAGAAAACTTCAGTCGTTGTTGAAGCAGGGATTTTTTTTGATTGATCAAGTTCAGATGGAGATTCATGGTCTTTCACCAAAGAGATACTCATATAACAAGCGATGAAAAAAATTTTTATTTGACTGAGGAATGACCAAACAGTTCTTCAGAGAAAGCTACAATACAACAAGTTTCTGTACAAAAACTGGAAAAATTCAGTAAGGACACTGGAGATGCTGTTTCTTCTTATAGTTTGAACACCACCCTATCCTAAGGGGAAAGTGAAAGTAAGCTTCTTAGGTTGCTTGGAGGTGAAAGCTTTCATCAGATCTGGGACAAAAAGTAGATTCTTAGTAACAGTACGTCTATCGGAGACGTAAGGTAGTACAAAGCCTGAAATCCTGGATGCCATCTTATAAAGAGGGTCAGAAGGTCAGGCTGGCTAAAAGTAGGATGGAGACCTAGTGTGATAGGTTAAACAATTTTTTCCATTTCTACACCTATGCCTTTCCGTAAGCATCAGAGCTGTATTAATTGCTATGATGACTAGTCATAAAGTCTGAAATAAGTATTTTTGATTGCATGTAATATATCCAATACCTGTATATCCTTTACATTTATACTGAGGTGCCCCTTTAACAACACATTTACTGGTAAGAAATACTTATCTTCCTCTATGGTGGAATTTGAGCATGAAGAAGGTAATGATTGGTTTTATAAAGTCAAGTGTTTTAAACAACTATTGGATTTTTCTTGTGTATTCTTCCAGTTTGTTGAGGGAAAGATCTGCTGTCATCACAGTGTAGCTATATAATACGCACCTTTAGGATTCTGCAGTCAACCAATGCTAGAGATCGTACAAATGTCTTCACTTACTTGACTGTATCAAATACATGTGATGGTAGATGTTGCAAGAAGAACTTTGTGACCCTATATAGCTGATAAACTTGTTTGTCTTAGCTGATTTTATAGCAGTTCTGTGTAAGGCCTTGTAAATGCAGCTGTATTGTATTGATGTATTCCAAGTTATAATTCTGGCAAAGGCAGACTTGTGCTATTAATTAATAACATAAACTATAGTTGTGCACTAAATGATGGAGTCTTAAGAAACACTGGGATCATAGGTTTCAAATTTTTTATATCAATTCATACTTTGTTTTCAGGAAGAACAAATTGTCTTGAGACCAGTGTTTCTCAGTAACAGGAGCTGGCACCTTTCTTAAAGCTAACTGATCTTCATTTTCATTTCTTCTCTTTATATGTTTGATACTAGTAACTAACAAAGCAAATAGTTATTGATGTCCAAAAACTTTGATCTGGAGTGTCTACAGCACTCTAATAAGCTGTATTGTGACAGGTAAAAGTTGCACATCATCTGCTTTGTACAGATCTGCTTATTTCTGAGTGGGAAATATAATTACCACTTTAGTAGGTAGTTTCAGTTCAGTGTGTAATTCAATGGCAGGTCTTGTTCTGATATTACTGCCCTGGTGAAAACAAAAAAACCTCTGTCACTCTCTTAAGAGAAAGTTTTAATACAGTGTAAAAAATCAAGCCTTTGGTTACAGTATTATAATGAAGTAATGTGTATATGTATTTTTAAATTAAAGGATGGTATTTGGGTGATGATTTAACTAATTACCACTAAAGAAACTTGACAGTTCTATATTGTTATTTTGAATATCTAATCCACAAGGGGAAGGAGACAAAGGACTGTGATGCATGTGTCCTTTCTGACAGATTTTGAATTCATTGGCTAATTTCAGAGACTTTGTGGAACCAGTAGAGACCTCAAAGGAGGTTATTTTTTAAAAAAATTGTCATTTAGTTAAAGAGTAGTGCCTCCATGAAGCAGTGTGCTCCCAACTGTTCTGATCTAATAGAGAACAAAGAATAAAAATGTTGTAGTGTTTAGGTGACTCTATGAATGGGACGTGGCGTTACTGTACAGTGATAAGGATCCTGAGTGAAAGTAACAGAGAATTGCAGTTGTTTTGATAAGGTGAAATAAGACAGAAAAATGTAAGAAACAAGTCATAATTATTCAGCTATTCACATAATACTTACTTTAGACATTCTATTAATAATCTATTTTATTTTTTCATGTAAAGTTATTTATATCAGTGTAACAGCTTCAGAAATGTATTATTTCCATGTTAACAAATAGACATTATGCCAAAGGTGTATGTGCCAAAATGTTCTTTTTCTCTAATTGCATACATACCTACATAATAACAGAAGCAGCAAGATCTTGGCAGAACCCAGAATTAGCAAGGTTCAGTATTTTTAAGTAATTTAACATTGCGATATAGTTTCAGTATGACTGCATGACTGAAAAATTAAGATTGAAAAGAGTTAAAAAACACAAATGTTTTTGTAATTCAGACTTCCCATTCTTGTATGGGATTATTGCATTTTGATTTCTGTGCCCAGGAAAGAGTTGTTGGAGTGGGGAAGTAAAGACTGCAGTCAGTTAGAAAAAAGTAAAACAGTGAAGACCGGAGCTTTTGACAAAGAAGGTGAAAATGCAGTATTTTATACCATTTTCTACTCATCATGTTCTTTTGCATAAGGGAAAACATAACTTGTAGAATTAAAAAGCTCAGTTTTGCAATTATTATGTATCAACCACAAATGATTATGCTTTGCCAAGGTTTGTCTATATTAAACCTAGTTGTATTCTAATCTTGTGTTTAACTTTAAGCATGCAGACTGAAGGATTCTTTTTTAAAAACTTTTTCTGTCTTATATATGTTTCCTGTTTTAGAAAGCTTTCTGAGAATTTTCAGGTGTCTTGTCACAGAGTAGCTTCCAAAGTTAAGCTTTTCTGGAAACATTTGCTAGATGGCAGCACATAATCATCAACAGCTATTGACAGGGACAAATTTAAAGGGAGAGAGCTCATGTTGAATGTGAAAAATTATTGTTATTGATAATAAATATGCAGTGGTATGAAACTGAAGCTTTTGAATGAGATCCAGCCCAGATTTGTGGGTTTTTTTCAAAACCCATGCTTAAATTATGTTCTAAGAGTCATATTCTGCTAATGCCATCGTATAATTGCAACAAATACGGTTACGTCTCTGCCTCTCTTTTTTTCAGAATTAAATTTGGCTTGCAACTACCTCAAAGAATTAAGTTGCAGAAAGCCCATGAAGCTCATGCAAATGATGTCTATATGAATTGTTTTAAAAATAAGTGTTCTAATGTGTACCTACCTGAGGGCTGTAATGGCTGAAGCTGAGTGTTAGTAAGTCATCATGTTATGTAAAGCAAATTTTACGTTTTCTCAGAAGTGAGAGTTGTTTCTGTCCGTGGGACACATGAATTTGCCAAACTTGTTTGGGTATGGAAACTTTGGTATCAGGTTAGTTTTTCTCTGAAATTTGTATTTAGTAACTGGATACTTCCAAAGTCATTTCACTCTGTGAAAATGTTGGAGACCTCTTACTGAATTAGAAACCATTAAGCTTTATTTACAAACCTGTGGTTTTTCAATAATAAAAGCTGATGTCTATATAATGCTTGTCATCCACAATTGAAGTGTTCTTTTTTCTTTGAAAGGTAGAGTCAAAATAAAAGTACATCTTCAGAGTATGTGTGCACACATATTTTTCAGTCTGCTAAATGAAGTGCAGATTTAAAAAACATTATGTAGGGGGCTTAGTAATGAAGCTCAAGGTAGTGTGATACTCACTGTACTAGTACTCGGGCCCATTTACTGTTTAGATATAGGACTGACATCCTGACCTCTGATTTATCTGAACTGCAGTTTAGATGAATGACATGTTCAGAAAGCAATCTGGACACGTGGCTAACTTTTTAAGCTGGTTACAGCAAAGTCAGAGATGGAAAGTGTGGCTGATTATGAAAAAAAAATCACACAAAAAGCCATGGGAAATTACCTTAACTTGTCAAGGTAGACTGACGTACAAATTCTGAAAGTCTAAAATTGCAGTCTGAGTTATAGCTAATTCTGTGAAACTTGCATCTTTTATCGCAGTGCGTTTGGAAATGCTTCCCTAAAGCCTGGCGTAGCATGGCTAGGTGTCATGTTTGCCACTAAGTGCTCAGGAATGGCTAAGATAACAAATGTAAACAGAAAAACAGTTACTGAAACTGCCTTTATACATGGCTTTGCTTACAACTTGCTGAAAGGCCAGGTATATGCTTTGAAAAGTAAATCACTTCTGGTGATTTGTTTCTGTGTGGCAGTTAAAAAAGCGTGGTCTGACTGGAATAACAGGTGGAATTCTTAAAGAATAGCAGGGGTGGAATTTGAGAAGGTCATGCATTCCTCCTGAAGCTGAAATGACCTGTATAGCCAGGAACTGCTTTGTGATTTTTCTAAGGTGCATTAAATGTAAAAAATATTTCTTACCCATACTAGTTCTTAGTGCATGATTTATTTCTGTTACAGTCAGTCCATCATGCTTGTATATTTGTCAGTTTTTAATTGATCTGAAATTAAATTACTTTAGAGCGGGTTTTTTTGTCATTGAATGATCAACATTTTTACAGAGAAACATTCTATACAAAGTGAGTTTAAGACTTCTCCGTGGTATTTATTCAATCTTACCTAAGATCTTCCTTACTTTCAGCATTCTTCATCATTATGACTGCCACATCAGTCAGATGTGATAAACCTCTCTGTGTTTTCGTTGACTTAAGATGACAATTTCGAGATGTAATGCAAAATTTTGTTTATGAATTACTTCCTTTCCTCTCCTCGCCCCATATTTAAACCATAGAAACTGCAGCCGCTTCTAATGACGGATGACCTTTCATATAAGGCCCTTTGTGAAGAATTGCTTTGCAGTTCGGTGTGTGGTATCTTAGACACATACGTCATTCCCCTGAAGGAGTGTGATTATCTGACTGTTTCACAGGCAGGTGGACTCACTGCTTCTGAGGCTCAGGCTTCTCACTCTCCTTGCACGTCACCTATTCCAGCCACATGGTCCTGCCTCCCTCTTCTGTATGCAGGATCCATTTTTTGCTAGGGTAGTTTCCTGCTTCTGATTTCACATAATTGCAGGAGTTGGAAGGGACCTTCAGAGATCATCTAGTCCAATCCTCCTGCCAAAGCAGGTTCACCTAGAGCAGGCTGGACAGGAACAAATATATTTCCATAGAAGGAGACTCCACAACCTTGCTGTGCACCCTGTTCCAGTGCTCTGTTACCCTTAAATATTTCCTCATGTTGAGATGGAACTTCCTGTGCTCCGGTTTGTCTGTTTCCCCCTGTCCTGACACTGGGCACTACTGAGAAGAGTATGACCAATCTTCTTGACTCCCACCCTTTAGATATTTATAAGCATTGATAATATTCCCTCTCAGTCTTGTCTTCTTAAGGGTGAACAGACCCAGGTCTCCCAGCCTTTTCTCATATGAGAGGTGTTCCTTTCCCACCTTTGTAGCCCACTGCTGTACTCTCTCCAGGGTCTCTGAGGTAGCAGGGTCTTTCAGGGAGTGAGAACAGGTGGAACATGAGGCCAGGGATGAATAGGAGGGGTGTGAAGAAGGAGGGTAGATGGGCTGCCCACCTTCCACTACAGTGAGCCAGTCAGTTGGGTTGTAGGGGTGGAAGAACTGTGATGTTCATCATCGCACCTAAGTGTTTTATCGTTATGCAGTGGCATTTCTATGAAACAAGCATAAGATTTAGGGAGGGTGTTCAACCAGCAAAATGTAAAATAGTAAGGATGATTATATGACCTGCCGTTAGGTGTTTATGTTGTGGAAATTAGCTAGTTGTCAAGGCCACAAAGGCAGGAAAAGCAGAGGATTCAAACATGAAGCTAAAGGAGCCTTATATTTGTCTGGCCTTGATAATGTTGCATAATTAATTCATTGGTGAGTAGTTAAAAATCACCTTAAAAGAAGAATCTTACAGTTTTACATTTAATTAAGTATATTTTTGGAAAATGTGAACAAGGGTATATCAAGGAGGGGGGGTGGAAACTTGATCTCTTACCTGTTGCAAAAGAACTCTTACTACAAATTGCAGCCTAGTAATAGGTAAAGCCACATGTAATTTTCAGGAATTGTATTTTCACAATAATTAGAGAAATGAGCACTTAGGCCTTCTTTCTTGGGTTTCCTTTTAAATTCCTTTTCACTGTCATGAAGAAGCATTCAGGTTTTTGTGTAATATATCCAAATGGCTAGTGTTACTAAAGTATGTTGTGATATTTTTAAGTGCATTCCTGGACCTTCTTTACCAGTGATAAAAAAGAATCCTAGATGGAAACTTTCAAAATAACAATGACTGAGTGTTGTAGGCACTGTGGTGTTTAAGCAGTCTGAAATACTGGGCAGTCAGCCCAGTGCAATGATCCAGGCTTCTCTTTGATATAAAGTAGCTACCCTCAAAGATCTGTTTTGTGTGCTATCCCCTGGGCTATGTGGGAATCTAGGAGTTCCTTTAGGGCAATTTAATATTCCTGCGTGCTGACTTTATAGCTGCCTAAAGGGGAGGTAAGGCATGAGGTGAGGTATCTGACGAGCATTTGCCAGTATTGGATGGAGCTATGAGATGCCTTGCTGCTCATAATTCAAAATATCATGCCTTCTTTCAAGGCACTGTCGGGTGGTGAAAATACTGCATTTTTTTTGCTTAATGGCTTAGTTACTAGAAAACTTTCCAGTAGCTGAGAGAGCTGGTGTATAGGTTGTCTTAGCCTTAGTGGAATCCTGTGATCTCAATGACCAGCAGAGTGCACTAATCACAAATATGAAGCAATACTAATGTTGGGCTACTGTCTGGGAAGGAAGGGAAGATCTATGATGTGAGGTGAGCCTGGTCATGTATTTCACCAGTGGGAGCGTTTCCGTAGGAAAAGTCCTCTGCTGTGTTCCAAAGGCTGCTTATTCAAAAATTAACATAAAATACATGAACTCCCTCAAAGGAAATACTGGAACTCAGAACTCTTTTACCCCTGAAGAAACTCTTCTTGCTGGTTTACAGATGAGTTCCCTTTTGCTGTTTTGTCTCTGACTTACGAGCCTTGTTTGTTCCAGTACCTATCTGGCATGCTGGCCAAGCCATTCTGTTGAAGTAGAAGCACTTGTCCTAGACTCCCTGTAATTCTTTTCAGTTCTGGTAAGTGCCTCATCATCTAAACTGTTCCTTAGATGGTGGGCGGCAGTTCTAGTACTGTTCTAAGCTACCTGTCAGTAAGGTTAAGCTGTATCAAAGAGACTCTGTCTGTTGGGCAACTTAAGTCAGCTTTAGGTTTATCCACTTCAGAATTATTCTCAAGCTAAAGTGGCTAGCACTTAGATGCTTTTGAAAAAGTAGGATGCTCTGTGGTCAGGACTGAAGCTGCGGCTGAATGCTGGCACTGCCGAGATCTCCATATCCCTGGCTTTGCACGTGGTCTTAAATTCTTCTTGAAGCTGGTCTCTTGTATGTCACTGGAATCAGCCAAAAGTCTTGGAAAGGCATATAAACAAGTTATGAGAACTGAGGAAAATAAATTTAAACACAATTCAAAACCAAATAGCTAATCTATTCCATCAGTTTATTTTTCAGTATACTTGCAAATCACGACTTCTTTCTGTAAATTCCAAGTTTGTGCAAAGTTATAAAGCAAACAGGACTTTCTCTTTAAACTCTGGAATAATTGGCAGCAGTAATTTTAGCTCTATGGAAATGCATGTAAAAATTCTTGCATTACTTGTGTTACTAATAAATAATTCTAAGCACAACAGTTTCTTGAAGGAGAAGAAAGTTGTGCTAGATTGGGCTTGAATTCTGCTTAAAACAGTTCAAGTGTTAAATTACTGACATTCTTTTACAGACCATGTAAATGTCCTAAGGAAAAGGTCTTTTGAAAGCTTATGAAATTTCCAAACTTATACTCTGTGAGATAGAATTCTGAGGAATTGTGGCTTTTTTTTTGTTCCCTAGGAACTGTTCCAGCAGCTGTTTCTAAAGTTTCTAGAGTTGCCACATCATCAGTTATACTAATATTAACAGCAAATTCTGATCTGCTATTCACACAGATTTTGTTTCAGCAGATTACTGAAGCAATTAAATATGGCAAGCTATGTGGTTTTTTGCTTCTGGCAATATTGTATACAGCCCTTATCAAACTACCGTACTTCAGTACAGAAATGAAAACTTTTCCTTAGCTCAAGTAGTTTATATAAAGTGTGTGTGGTAGGCCACGTAGACTAGCAAGATGCTCTCATAAAACAAAACATCTGTGGTCTCTTGGTGTGGTAGCGTACAATAATGAAAAAAACATGCAAACTTGGTCATGGGAAACTTTGTAATTTTTATTTTAAAGGAACTAAGATACTTGCAGTACACAGTATAGGCTTTTATCAGATATAATTTATGGGTATATCTGCATGCATAAAATACAGTTTTTAAAAATGGTTCTATTGCAGTAAATGTGTTTAATTGCTTACTGCTGTCATTGCAGACATCTTTCTGCAACCTTTGCATTTCTGGGCCTGAAGCTTGCTGCCAAATGAAGGAGGAAGCAAGGCTGAAATGGATGTAGAAGGGAAAGGGTTGCATTGGAATATTTTCCTAATAGAATTCAGGGTGGAGGAAGGGTTCCTAGAAGGAGACTGGGAATCAGTTCTGAATTCATTGCAAATTGCGGATTGGTATGGCAATGATAAGATTCTGTTCAGTTTGCCTTGTGCTGTAGAGGTCAGTAGTGAGGAGCAATTAAGGCAAAAGTTTTTTAGTTAGGGTTTTCAGCACAGAAGTGGCCAGCTACTAAATTCAGTGACTTTTTTGATTGTCCTTTAAATCATATAAGAGAAAGGGATTTAAAATTCTTGTACTGATTTTATATTTAAAAAGTTACCATTACGTTATTTCTGTTGCAAATGTGTCACAATCATACATGTTTATTCATATGGCATTTAATACCAAATTAAGTCCATGTGTGTATGTATATTCAAAACTCTAACTACTTAAAGAGCAAATCAGTCATCATCATTTTAGAATGCAAATATTCTTCATTATTATGCTGGTGTATTTTCTGTTCTGTAGGCAGCTGACTTAGACTCATGCTTTTCTGTCCTGTAATGTTTGTGTTGAGTAAACAGGTCACAACAGAGTGTGTAATCACTCTCAGAGAACTTCCATTTAAATCATCAGTAAGCTTGATACTAAGATCTCCATGACACTGAACATAAGCTTTTAAATTCACAAATTTAAGATTGTGTGTACTATCTAGAGATCTGGTTGGATTCACTCACTTGTGTTGGAAGCTAGCTCATGGTATATTTGTAGATTTGTTTATGTTATGGTGATCAGGCAAACACTGGATACAAGGTGACGCTCAGCAGTTGAATTGGACAGATATTAATTTAAGATATTGTTGTATAACAGCTTGGTAAGGTGAAAAGTTAGATTGCAAAGTCTTTAAAACTGATACAACGTGAAGGAGTTCAGTTTCAAAATTCATTACCTTGACTAGGGGCAGAAATGAGTAATATCCCAGAAGGAAACAGGAGCTCAGAGTAAGGAGTAAAATGTGAGGGATGTTTTGTTCACTGTTTTTCATGAGTTGAATGTTGGAATTGGGGCTTGTCTTTCTCCTAAAAGATTCTGTGTGTTGAGGTAAGGTGCGAATATAAGCAGTGAATCTGGACTGGCTCTTTGTTTGGAAGCTATTTTAGAAAAATAGTGCCATCTTATGGTTTGGCTTAATCAGTGTCCAAATAACTGTAATAATGAGAATAAGCCAGTTTAAAATAAACATTTCCAAACATGCCTTAAAATGGCTATAAAATTGTGTTTATTCCTTCATTGTTTCTGTTCATTCTTCCTCTGCAGTTCAGGAGTATTTAGCTCACTTTCCTAGATTCTGACCTTACTCATTTCAATAATGAAAACTAGACAGGAAAATAAAAGTGACTGGTAGAAAACAAAAAATATTCACCACAGTATAACTCTTAGTACTTTTTAAATTAAAAATCTTGAAATAACTGTTTTTGGTCTTGAAAGGAAGTGTTCACAAGAAAGCTCACCCCTTTTGAAGAAAACAAGAAAGCAAAGACCAAGGCAAAGAGAAATGAGATTTTTATAAAAGCAATATATATAGTGTATCGCTGATGTAGAGCTACCAGTAAATGCTGAGTATGGATATCTGAATCTCTAAGCAGTTAGGAGAACATTTTCCATTAAATTTGTAGCCATTATGATGTGTCATGTTGATGGCACCTCAAAAATTTTAGTGTGATAACAGGCTATCATCATTATTTTCAGAATTAGCTATGCCCTTGGGATTCATTGGAAGTGCTCACCAAGCCATTTGCCATCATTTATTCAGTAGTCCTGGCTAACTGGGGAGGTCCCAGATGACTGGAGGTTAACAAATGTGACATCCATTGACAAGAAGGGCCAGAAGGATCATCTGGGGAACTATAGCTTGACCTTGATGCCTGGGAATGTTATGAAACAGATCATCCAGAGTGCCATCATGTGGCAGGACAACTAGGTGTCAGGCCCAGTCAGCATGGGTTTATGAAAGGCAGGTCCTGCTTGATGAAGCTGATGTCCTTCTGCAACAAAGTGATCCACTTAGTGCATGGAGGAAGGCTGTAGATGTTTATCTAGGCTTTAGTAAAGCCTTTGACGCTGTTTCCCACAGTATTCTCCTGAGAAACTGTACATATGTTTTGGATGGGCGTACTCTTTGCTGGATGGCCAGGCCCAAAGAGCTGTGGTGAATGAAGTTAAAACCAGTT
>VXBJ01003012.1:147686-186283 GCA_013400055.1 Nycticryphes semicollaris
GGGAAGCGGCCTGGTAGAAAAGCACTAGAGCACTGAGGGGGGGGGAGGTTGGTTGACAGCCAGCTGAATGTGAGTCAGCAGTGTGCCCACGTGGCCAAGGCGGCCAACCGCATCATGACTTTTATTAGGTATATTGTGGCCAGCAAGACTAGGGAAGTGTTTGTTCCTCTGTACTCAGCACTGGTGAGACTGTACCTCAAATACTGTGCTCAGTTTTGGGCCTATCACGACAAGAAAAGACACTGAGTTTCTGGATCGTGTCCAGAGAAGAGCAGGGAAGGTGGTGAGGGGTTTAGAGCACAAAGCCAGAGAGGATCAGGTGAGATTGTTTAGCCTCAAGAGAAGGAGGACGAAGAGAGACCTTACCGCTCTCTACAACTACCTGAAAGGAGGCTGCAGGGAAGTGAGGCTTGATCTCTTCCTGAGGAACAAGTGATAGGACAAGAGGAAATAGCCTCAAGTTAAGTCACAAGAGATTTAGATTATATATTGGGTAAAAAATCTCTTCACTAAAAGAGTTTTCAAGCACTGGACCAGGGTGCCCAGGGAAGTGGTTCAATCACCATATCCGGAGGTATTTAAAGCGTGTGTAGATGTGGTACTGAGGGACATGATTTAGTGGTGGACTTGGCAGTGCTAAGTTAATGGTTATACTCAGTGATTTTAGGCATCTTTTCCAACCTGAATGTTTCTATAATTCCTCTTTGCTATTTTATGAGAGCACATTAGAAGAAGTCTGAGGTCATGTACCAGATATATTAATGTAGGAAGGGATGAATAACTAGAGACAGATTGCATGAGAGATGAGAGGTTGCTAAGAACTGTTTTGAATAGCAACTGTTTCAAAGGAATGAAAGAGGGATATCATCCAGAGGCAAAAGTCACTGGGGGACTGCTGCAAAGGAAATGAGTAGCATAGGAGCAAGAGAGTGTAACTT
This sequence comes from Nycticryphes semicollaris, assembly GCA_013400055.1. Taxonomy (NCBI): domain Eukaryota; kingdom Metazoa; phylum Chordata; class Aves; order Charadriiformes; family Rostratulidae; genus Nycticryphes; species Nycticryphes semicollaris. The sequence goes on from VXBJ01003012.1 coordinate 148,625, forward strand.
ACACTTAGTTGCATACTAAAATAGTAGTTCCAAATGATATAAAGCAAAGGGGCAGTTAAGGTGAATACTCATCAAGCAGTTGAGGAATAGTAAGAATGATGGCGGGAAGGGCAGAGACAACTGGTGATTCTTTAAATATTGCAACGGTCAGAAATGGTAGGTGGGTGATGAGGTGTATTGGACAAGAGGAAATAAGAGTACATAAAGAGAGGAAATATGTGCTTGGTATGAGTAAGCTGGAAACTGAGGAAGAAAGACGCAAGCTTCACAATAAGGGAATCCCATAGCAGAACCAGCACTTGGTGTGAGATAAAAGTTCTAAGTGGATAGACAATAAACAAACCATACCTAAATTAATGCATAGGTAATGTGAGAGCCCTTGTTCTGTTACAACAAAGAAAATTTCCTGGGAACCTTTGAGCTCTGCTTTAAGTTGTTAGTAACTAATACTGGGATAATTACACAACCTCTTGTAGATCTGGTATCTTGGCAGCCACGTAATGGAGAACTGATTGCTTGAAGGTATAGTTTAAAAAAAAAAAAAAGTGTCTGTCAGACATCTGGCAGGGATATTTTAAGCTCTTTATTCCTTCTACTTTTCACAGTTGTCCTTTTACCCAGTTTGAATTTAATGTTATGAAGAAACTTCCAGGAAGAATGTGGATTATTAGTTTAGGGTTTTTTGTTTGGCTTTTTTTGTTGTTGCTTGTTTTCTGTTTTTTACTTTCCCATGTGTTTGTGTTTATGAAAAATTCTCATAATTTTTTTTTTTTAAACTGTTCTCAGGGAATAAAGAACACTTAACTGGTGTAGCAAAGTAATTCTTTGTTCCCACTAGGAAGAATTCTTCCTGTCTTTCCAAAAAGACTGAACAGTTAGTTATGGTAGTGCTGTTTGGAGGAAACAGAAGCTCACCTCATTGCCTGGTGATTTTAGTAGTCTTTGACACAGTTTGAATGTTCATCCTGTTTAAGTAAGTCAGAAAACTGTCATGCAAATCTAGATTTCCCTTTTATTGCTGTTTATCAGATTGGGTTTTGCTAGTCACTGGAGTGCCGTAGGTCTGTACAAGGGTACATTGGACGTCTTGTGAAATGTTTATCTTCTGTGCATGCTAGGTGGGCTTGTGCTATGGGCAGCATAGGGCATGTGAAAAGCCATATGCTAGATTTTGTAGTTCATTAGCAGAAGTCACCTGAAATCTGCTTTTGTTAGCTTTTTTTAAATAAGGAGAAGAGAGGGTTTTGAGAAGGTATGCAAAGGTATCAGATATTTTGGAAGAGTAAAACTACATACACATCTGTTCTGTTTTTCCTCTGGTTTCTTATTCTATCTTCTCTTTTTTTTTTTTTTTCCCCCTTGGGAAATACGAATATTAAATCCTTAGTACATGTTTCTTGTCAGTGCTTTTTTCTTCCAGTCACAGAAAAAAATGTACTCATAATATTCCCTCCCCCTGCCTCCGCCCCAAACTTCACTCACTTTATTTGATCATTTTATTGGACTAGATATCATTCCTTGCTTTCCTTTTACTCCCGCATTCTATTACATACCTATACCTACCTCCCATGTGATGGTTTTTGTTACTGTCTAAACTTTAGAAGTGTCATATTCAAGCATCAGACAAGAAGCTAGGCACTCTTGGGACTTGTAGATTAGAGAAAAGGGAATTTTATGGTTAAAATATGCTTGCATTATGGAAATTCCTTCCATTTATGAGGAGGGTACAGTACAGGGAGAGCAATAGTACTGGTGATACTCATATGATGAAAATTAGCATGATCTGTTGCAAGATGTAACTCATAAGTGTGGTTTGCTTCTGTTCAAAAGTGAATTAAACTTGCATTCCACTTCAGCAGCAGGAGTTGGTAGTTGAGATCTTCCTCTTTTTTGATGGGAGTATTTCCATACCTAAAGAACCTTCCTGCCTTTTGGTTTGCTAGTTCTTGGTTTCTTCTTCTTGCGTGTATGGACGGGGGTGAACTTTACTGAGGAAGAGTTTGAAGAAAAGTAGCTTAGATTTTAAAACAAAAAAAAATTCTTTTTCTTATCATAGTAAGATCAGTTATTTTTGTCCTCAGTTTTCATTAAAAAAACAGGCAATACTTGTACTTTATAGACAGTCTAAAAGTTGTGATATTTGATTCAGATTTACAGAGAAATGGAAAAATTAATTAGTAGGTATTTCTGCTACTTGATCACTCCTCAGCTGGTTCTGAGGTTTTTTTTTGTTTAATGAGCCTGAAACCATTTTTCCTTTATAATTCCTTTATGCCTGCATAATAGCATCTATATCATGACATTGAAATAGAAATTTTGAAGTGATCGAGTCTTAGTACAAAATGAGTAGTTGTTTGAATGACAGATTCACAAGAATAATGCATTTTCTGCTAATGTTAAGATATGAATATTTGGTAAATATTGTGCTGCTACAATGTTGTACAGGCTTCCCATTCTTTCCCTGACTTTTTAGCATGTGAGACTAGTGTAAAGTGAAGGTAATTGAAGTAACTATAAAAACGTCTTTTTACATGAAGTGTCTTGCACAGAAGAACCTGCCCTCCTTCTGTCCAGTTTAGTAAGCTGTCAGTGTTCTAATTGCCCTGGGTGCCTCAATGACCAGATTATAACCATTGCTTCAAAGAATGCAGTAAGAATAAAACGTTGTATGTTCAAGTTACTAAACCAATGATGCCTGGCATCTTGCAGCTTTGAGTCCAGTCAAGTATTCCTTAAAAATTCATACCAGTGTCATCAGTTATTCCTTTGTCTCTACAGTTTTTTTAATGTATTATGCTTGGAGTTACTCTCCTTGAGCACTAATCAGTAACTGGAGTTATGGCCCATGTTTCCCACCTGTTTGGCTGATCAGAAGATGTGACTGGTGTTCTGTCTGGTTCAGAGCCAGGCTTGTTGGCAAGTGAATATGCATGTACTAATTTGCAGCCAAAAGGGAAAAGGATTTGAATTCTGCTTGTGTGTTTCTTCCATGCTAGGCATGCTAATTTTAGTTCTTATCTCCTGCTTGGCTACTAGTTTTCACAAAATGTGTAGGAGCTTTGGCCTGTGCTGATTTGTCAAACTTGGTTTCTATTTAGTAAGCCTGAAAGTTACTGGGGAGGGATACTGACAGGCAAACAATGTGCTGACAAACTTAATTTCCTCAGAAACCAGGTTAACAAATTTAATTCCAGAATACATGCAGTTTTAATGTTCCCCTCTTTCAGAATAGCTGAGAAAAGTTGTAATGTATTGGCTCTGAGGACTCTTGAGGTTTTTCTCTGGTAACTTAGGAAGCAATACCACGGTGTCTTTGCAAAAATGATCGTCAGTTAAAGTCAATTGGAAATTATAAGTAGCAAACAAATTTTGAAAATCTACATTTTTAAACACAGTTAGAAAGTGGGACTTCTAAGATGACATGGACACAATATATTTTAAAAGTAGGATAGGGTATGTTTTCCTCCTTTTTTTTAGTATGTAAATATAGTAATTTATTTCATCATCACTGTTCTATAAAAGTATACAAATCGATGTCATGTTTAAAGAACTCAAGTCTAAATAAACTATTAAAAAGTAAAAGTAGACATAGAAGAATGAGCTTGGCTGGCAGTCTTCAGAGTTTCCATTGTAAGTTTTGAGTCAGCTCAGGTGCTGATTCCTGCTTTCTTTTAAAGCCCATCATAAGCTGTGCCACCTTTCTGGATGCAAATAATTGCTTTCAGTGAATGTTGTCCAAAGGACTTCCAAAACACATGAATAACATGGGATCACTTCTACCAGTGCAAAAAAAAAAAAAGGGGAATGATGCATTCTTGTAGGGTTAATTGGCATACAGCTGCCACTCTCCCTATTTCCCCGTTCCCATCCCACCCTCAAAATTACGTTAGCGCAGCAGACTTATCTTGCAGGTAGAGCTGAGCAGCTTTCTCATGATTCAAAAACAAATCTTAATGTTTTACTTAATGACAAAGCACACTTGCATGCTAATCTGTGTGAGAGAGTATGATAGTCGACCTGCTGACTGGCCACAGGGTATTAGAGGCCTATTGATTAGGTATGGATGATCCACGAATGTTGAAATGTAGTTTCTTGTAATTGAACTATAGTATACAAAGAACAACAGGTTGGCCAGAAGAATGGTATGAGGATATTTGAAATGCCCACTTAATCAAGTGCAATTTACTAGCCCATCATTTTGAACCTCATGAGGATCAACGAAGCCAGGTACAAGGCCAAGCAACTAGGTCGGGGCAAGCCCTGGTGGCAGTACAGGTTGAGGGATGAAGGGATTGAGAACAGCCTTGTGGGGAAGGATTTGAGGGTACTGGTGGATATAAAACTGGACATGAGCTGGTAATATGTGCTCACAGCCCAGAAAGCCAACCACATCCAGGACTGCATCAAAAGAGGCATGGCCAGCAGGTCAAGGAAGGTGATTCTACCCCTCTACTCTGGTTAGACACCATCTCGAGTATTGTGTCCAACTCTAAAGTCCTCAGCAGAGGAAAGATATGGATCTGTTGGAGTGGGTCCAGAGGAGGGACACAAAAAATGATCAGAGAGCTGGAGCACTTCTCTTATGAGGACAGGCTGAGAAAGTTGGGGTTGTTCAGCTTGGAGAAGAGAAGGCTCCAGGGAGACGTTATTGCTGCCTTTTAATACTTAAAGGGGGCTTATAAGAAAGATGGAGACAGACTTTTAATGTGGCCTGTTGCAATAGGACAAGGAGTAATAGTTTTAAACTGAAAGCAGGTAGATTTAGGTTGGACATAAGGAAGAAATGTTTTACAATGAGGGTGGTGAAATACTGGAGCAGATCTCCCAGAGAGACTGTAGATGCTCCATCCCTGGAAATGTTCAAGATGAGGCTGGATAGGGCTTTGAGTAACCTGACTGAGTTGAAGATGTCCTTGCTTATTGCAGGGGATGTTGTACTAGATGACTCAAACTATTCTATGATTCTGTGAATATTCAATGTTGAAGTGCTATATGGAACTAAATGCAGGAAGGTAGGAAGAATATACAGGAAACAGTGTTTTGTTTACAGTTTGCCAAAGCTTATTCACTTACCATTACTATCTTGTAAACATTTCTACAGTGCACCTTTTCAAGTGACTGATACCCCCTCGATTGAGACAAGCAAATTGACTTAGAATAAGGCAAATTGTTCTGATATAGTGGCTTGTTCTTTCAGCTGAGCTGCCAACCAGTTGTTCTGCTGCTGCTTTTCTTGCAAGATGGTGTGATATGCTTAGTTTTACTTTCTGTTGCAAAGGAGTTGGTACTTAATAGACCTCTTGCTAGCTTACTTAGCAAGGAGTTTTGCATCTCTCAGTTCTGTCAGACAAACCCATCCCTTGATGTTTTGGTGTATCGACAGATGGACTGAATTTAACTTGTGTTTAAAGCCCTTGGCTGATCTGGTGCCAGGAAGTCAGAACAGAGAGTTCTAGATCCTTGCTGGTGGTTAGGCTAATACTGCGGGTTTGATTTGTGGTAAGTGAAAGGGTGGTAAGTGCTCAACAAATAGGAGGAGATAAGTCTTTGAAAACTAGACATTAACCTGAGCCATGTTATGTTTTTAAAATATCCAGAGAGCAGGGGTGTAAGTTTGTAAACCTCTTCTGACTGTATAATTTTTTTAATATACCTGCAGTTTCTACAGAAAGGTGGCTGTCTTACTTGAAGTTGAAGAAAAGGAAATAGTGATGCGACAGTACATTTTTCGGGGTGGGGGGAGGAAAGAATAACAATCCCAAACGAAGGTAACACCCCACCACCATCCCACATTAATACTGCAAAGAATGTTGTTGCATTTCTGACTTGATGTGGAAAGTGTCACATGCAGTTTTGCCACAATTTTCTTTCCATGATGGCAGTTCAGGTCTACCAGTTTGGATGTTTGTGATTTGTATAATTGGTGCAAAAAATTACACAGTGTTTGTAAGTCATTTTTGTCAAGGTGTGGTGTTACGCTTCAGATTATGCAAGTAATGTAGAGATTCATGTTGCCATGGGAGCAGTGCTCTCTTTTTCATCTGCTTTTAAAGTTCACCATTTGGAGAGAAAAAAGGGGGGAAAAACCCACCACTCTCATTACATGTGTGTTGATCTTGATAATTCTTATGTCACTACTGCAGCTTCTGCTATTACTGTCTTCCTGTGAAAGCAAAGCATGAGGGGGTGTGGAATTCACATGTGGGCTCTAGCTAGAGCTCTTGTCTAATTAAGAAGTCCTGGACATAGAACTCCATTGATTTGAGCTTGGCTGTGTTGACTGCCATGATCACATCTCTCTGCAACATTCCATGGAAATATTTTTAGCAGAGTGCTAGCTGGGGGTTTTCAAACTCATGTCCAGCTGATTAATTAAATATATGGTTAGAAATTGCCTTCAGGTAGTCCTCTGTTCTGGAAGATGTGTAATTTTTATTTCCGTGTGGTGACCTATGTGCTGATTTATGTGATATAGCACCTTTGGGCTAGTTTATCACAGTTCTTATCTGGACGTTTACAACTACTGCTATTTGTTTAGGGTTTAGAAAAGCGTCTGGCCAGCTCATGATCCTGGTTTGGACTTAAGAGCTTGAATGTTTTCTGAAATTCTACATAGACATAGAGCCGGACTCCATACAGTGAGACACCAACTTTGAAGCAGTAAATCCATTAAATTTTGGTCTTTGGCAATGAGCAAGTAATTCTAGACCAGCCGTACTCCATTCCAACTATCCGAGGTATTTGGAATCGCTTTTCAAAACCTTTAGATGAAAATGATCTTTGCTTGCAGACCGAGTACTCATTGTGGTTTCCATTTGGAGAAACTATGCTAGAAATGACAACTGCTCTCCATGCAGGTGGAAATACAGCACTGTGCAGAGAAAAAAAGAAACTTGTGTGTCGGTGCTTCAGTTGAGAAAGTACGAAGAAAGCAGCATGGAGAGACTGGAGGAAGGGTTTGACAGTAACTCGCAAGGAGCGTGTGCATTACTTTTCCTGTGAGAAAGGTGGAAGCAGGCGGTGTGCTTTTTCCCCTTCATCTTTATCAGCATTCTTTGGGAATCTGACAGGGTGAGCGCCCAGAGGCCTGAGAGGCTGAGGGTCGTCTTGCTTTGCAGATGCCTTCAGCTAGTGATGGCGCTTCTGCCTGCTTTGGGCAGGAGGGTGTTACATTTCAATCCAGAAAAAGTTGCCTCATGTTTCATGAACTTTTCTACATTTTGTTAGATTTGTTGTGATATAACTGAGTCCACTTGTTTTGAACCTGTTTGCGTGTAGCTGCCGATGGCAAAGGCAAGATTAATGTTACATTGATAGAGCACACACAGTAGCTGAAGAAACTGTGTTCCTTGCTGGGATGTGAACCTTGTATTAAATAGAGGGATAGTTCATTTGTTGTAGCCTATCTTTCTGTTGCCTTCACGCTGCTCTTTGGGCCTGGAGCAAGCTAGTCTTCAAGCGACCATAAGGGAGAACAGTTCAGGAAGCTTATCTGTCTGAAAACTCACCTTGATTTGTTTTTTGTAAAGTTAGGATGTGTGGGCTATTTCTTTTTACACATATATATATACCTCTGGGTGTGTGTGTGTAAAGCTTTTTTGGAATTGAACGATGGAACCCTGATACTGCACATAGGTATGTTTATGTTGCTTTTACTGCCTTTACCTCCCTATTCATATATGTTTTTATAATGTATGAAGCTGTAAAAGTCTAAGACTAGCTCTTTCCAGATATTTTGACATGTATAAAATATATACTGTAATATACTGATTCTCTTTCTAAAACAGAAAAAAAAAGTAAACTTGGCAATTCCTAACTTTTCCTAAGAAACTAAAAATCATTAAATATTTCAAGCTGACATTCCAGATAATAGAGAGAAATATTTGTAATGAAGTTCCAGAAACATTTTTTCACTTAGATTATTCACTCAAAAGATTATGTACTATTGTTAGTTCTGGCTAATATGTGATCCAGCTGCAGGTGTTTTGAATTTTAAAGCTCTCTGTTGCCAAATAGCACCAAAAATTAACGTTTAGAATACTCGGTTGCTATGGTAATTTCTTGGTTAAGAGACTGCCAAGTAACTATAAAATGAAACCAATGCTTTTGGTGTGCCCTAAAACGAGGAAAGGAAAGAAGATCAGTGAGAACTGAAACATTACTTAGTTCCATATTTTTCTTACAACTATTGGAGTGACTGAATACTGAACTTAAATACATTCCACTTTATTTTTTATTTCTTTTAAACTGTATTTCTTTGCTTTGACATCAGTTGATGCATAATTTAAGCAACATAACTGATTTTGGTGTGTGCTTATTTAATGACTTTTTTCCTTTCTACTTAAGCAGTGCTGCTTAAACTTGAGGGGGCTTAGAAGCAAGTGTTTAATGCAGCAAAATCAAATAGTTATTGTATATATTTGGGCACACGTAAATATTTTTTCCTTGTACTTTGAGCTGTTTGGATCTTAATGATCCATTAAGACTCTCATTTCAACCTGCTAGGGGGGTACTCTTGGCATAAAAGGGCTCAAGTAGGACTGAAGTATAGCTTATACCTACAATTTAATTTATCACTGTTGTTCATTCACTAGACTCTGAGCAGATATGTGGTAATTTTTGATAGTGATATGATTTTGATAGTGATATACGTAAAATAGATTATTTCCTTAGAACGTATGCAGTGGATTTGTGATGCTTTCTTATTGTCATCCCACTCTCAGGCGTAACCTTCATGTCATATAAAGCCTGTTAGCCTTGAGAGCACAGGAAGAAATGGTAGTGGAAAAGCGAACTCAGAACTACCCTCTTTTTGTTTCTTCAGGCATCAAGTGATAGAAAAGTCCAAATCCACTTCAAAATACAAGGTTTCTTATGCCATGTCAGTGTAAAACTACAAAATACTACTTAGGAATGATATCTTCAAAGTGTAAACAACAGGTTTACTTGCAATTGTGTCTGGACCTTGAAGACAATCTTCATATAGGAGAGACCTCGCCATATTGGAGAAGAGGAGGGAGGCCTCCGTTTTAATGCATGTGTGTGTGTGTTTGTATAACATTATGGATATTTCAGAATGCTATAAACTCTTACAACGAGTTTTTTTTTGCTGAATGAGGTTAGATCCAGTGTCCTTTGAGAATAATAGAGCGATTTTTCTGGTCACTTGTACAAGAACTAGGACTAGACTGTGTACTGGCATAAAGCAGAAATGGATGAAGAAACTCCGGTCTGTCTAGTGCTGTTGTTTAAAGATTTAATAATTTAAGTGGATTATTGGATCAGGACCAAAATGTTCAGCACCTCATGGGTGAAGCCCAAGGAGAACAGTTGTATGTGCTTCAGGCTGCTCAGACAAAAAAAGACAGGGCCATCAGTTTATTGGCTTTTATGCATTTTGGATAGCTGGGACCAACTGCATAAGCAAACTTCTGAGTTAAGAAGGACTTAAGACATTTCATGTACAGTACTAGCTTTTGTACCTGGTATCATAAACGCACTTTTCCTATTGTAATCCTCCAAAGTTCTTCAATATTTCAGTGTTTTTTAATAAAATATATTAAACGAGTCATGGGCAGAAACATGTTATTGCTTATTTTTTCTCTTAATCCATTGGATTAAGTACCAAGTATAGTTGATACAATAGTTCAGAGTAGACACGTACCTTTCTTGATACATCTACAAATCTTTAGTCACACTTTCCTTTATTTTTTTCTAATTGGCTGAACACTAGCTTAGTTTGGAGGCATGGTGCCTGTACAGACCTCAAAACAAGTTTCAGAAGTGGCCAAGTATAACATTTTATTCTAATGCAGTGTTCCTTTGAGAACTTTGCTGCTGTTGTCTTAAAAATGTGAAGGAAAATACCTTTGACTAGTCGTGTGAATTTGAATATAGCATTGCACTTGTACTGTTGTTTTGTCCACATTGCTTGTGATTTTGTTGCTGTCACTAATATGAGGACTTTTCTGTAGGGATTTAAGTTTTTGGAACCTAAACCAGATTTTTTTTGTTGTTCTTTCATCAAAAAATACCTTGTTTCTCTTCAACAAACTTGAAAATTTTCAGAAAAGGTTTTTTTTTTATTGCAACAGCATAATTGTATGGGAGGCTCTTAAAATAGCTTTCTGTTCTATTACACATGTTTTTTTTTCTTATATAATGTACAATAACCTTATCAGTTTAATTTAAATAGGCTAACATATGTGATCAAAAGCCCTGATTCAGACACCAATTCAGCCCTTCCAAGAATTTTGTTAGTTGAAATTAAGTAATTTGTAACTATGCCTGAAATATCACTATTCAAAACAAACTATTTTCTTGAAAAAAAAAAGCTGGAAGGAAACTTGGAGATCAAAGGTACAATTCAACAGTCCTGAGTCAATTTCTCTCCCTTTATTCCCCCTGCTTGGGCATGAGAAGGGCTGGGACATGCTAAGGATGGGGAAGGCTTGATTGGACTACCACACAAGACAAAAAATCTCTGGGAGTAGTTACTTGTCCATCAGAGGCAGGAGCAACCTGGAATAACAAGGCAAAGTAGCTGAAGCTGTTGGATTTTCCCTTCCTCAGCTGTAAATTCTGTAGTGTGATTCTTGTGATGCCTTTAAACACGCAGTTATTAAATGCATTGCTTGCTGGAAAGCATCTTCTTGCTTTGACGTGTACCCTTTTATTCCTTTGCACCATGCCAAGTGTACCCATCCATCCAAATTGGGACTCTTCCTTGCCAGGTACTGCTGCTGCTAGCAGTGACTACTGCCAGCTGTGTGCCAAGTACCTCTTTAGTGCAGGTTGTGCTGAAGTCGGCAGTTCTTCTTACAGTCCCCCTCAGTAATGGGTACTTCTTGGGCAAAGGTACATTGAAGAAAAGGGTTTCTCGTTCTTCGGTGGCCAGTAATGCAGATCTCATGCTGTGCTCTTTCTTTCTTGAGACAGCAGCAGGTAGTCTGCCTATGGCTGGAAATGGCTTGTGTGCATTTGGCTGGTACATGTCATGTTTTGCGGCAATGCGTGTAGGTTGCAAGCTGTTGACATGATGAAAGACTCTCTTTGTGAAATATGTGCAGCCAAGGAACATTTTTGCATTTCATCTTTGTTTAGGATCTGTCGTGACATAAATACTTATACTGTACCATGGAAGGCACAGTGCAGAACAGATGTGATTCTTATTCATACCCATAGCTTTTGAAACATGCTCATGTGCTATCAGGATAGATTGTGTTACTACCTAGGCCTGTTTTCAAAAGTGAGTTCAGTTCCCCTATGATTTCTTTTAGATTTAATAACTTATATATTAACTATATTTTGTCTTTTCTATTATCTCTTCTTACTATTTAAGAATTGTATTTAGTAAATAGTTATTAATGATTAATAAATATGCACTTGCTACTAGTAATAAATGGTAATGATTTAATTGCTCTGTAGATGATGTTTTCCTTCAGAATAAGGAAATAAAGAAATATCTTTAACAAAGGAAAGCCTCTTTTGTTCGTGGTTGCAAGGAATCCTTGAAGTGGTTATTTGCTCTTAAAATTTCAGGCTTCATGAATTTCCAGGAATCCTAGGATTTGTTCCTATTGACAGAATAAATTGTTTGATTTGAGGTTTGCCTGTGTTTATAATTATGCTTTTGTGTTTAAAGCAGTCTCTAAGTAGATTAAAAATCCCTATTGCCTGTTCTTAAAGGATTTGTAAGTCTGATGCTGACTTACACTGCAGCCTTCTGAAGTTTCAGTGCAAAGATTACTTTTCTTGTCTTTTCTTAACATATTTATAAAAAAAATCTTATTATGAGTAAATATTTTTTAGCATTTTTCAAAATCTACTACTCTTTGGGGTGGTGGTGGCTTTCTGGTGTTTTTTACTTGAAGTTGCCTATATCTCACTTCGTACGAAAAGAGGCGGATGGTTCAGTAAGTCCTCAGAGCCACCCTGGTGGTCTAAGCCTCATTGTTTCACACACGTTGTAAATCTAAAGCAAAACTTTTTTGATTTCTGTCCCAAAGAACTGACTGCTTTCTTGAGAACTTTGTGAGTACTTCCAAGAACACAGTTGATGCATACTGTCCCGTGTGAAAGAAGTGACTGTGGATTACATAAATTGATATTCCTAGCCTGCCAAAGAATGAATACCGTCCCTCATTCCTGCTGTCATGTATCTATACAGCCTTCATTGGCTGGCAGCAGAAGAGGCTGGGTTTTGGCTCTCGTAGGCTCTGGAAACATGCTGTGGCTGCATTAATATTTCTATTAAAAAATACATGGCAAAATATTTTTTGAGAGAGAGCTAAATATACTTCACATTTGGATAGACAGTAACTAATATGTGAAGTATGAATTATTTAAATTCACATGTATTTGTAGTTTGTGGATGTTTTTAATGGTTATTTAAATAAAAAACAAACAAAACCTAAAGCTAACACCACCACCACCCACAACTTTCTAAGATGTACCCAGTTTGCAAGCTCTTTGAGCGTACGTGGTATCTAAGAGTTATTCAACCAGGAGATGCTTTATTTTCTTTCTTCCCTTTATGAGAAGATGTAATATAGAGAACTGTGATAATTTCAATCAGTATCTTACAGAAAGAAATGTTTACAGGGACAGGTGGCAAATGGTGATGTTAAGGATTTCTTCCTTAGAGCATAGAGACTTGAGCAGCGTTGCTTGTCTAGAAGTTTGGCACAGGTCTCCTGCTGTTAACTGAAGTAGAAATGCTTGTAGGTAGACCTGCATGCACAGTTATTTTCACTAGGGTAAGCTGAGGTACTGACTGACCTTTGCTGTACAAATTTTAGAACAGGAGACCAATTTTAAGTCAGTCATTCTTGTCCCACAAACCTTCTTTGCCTTTTCCTTTCTCTATGTGCAGGAGCCTGTAAAATTGCCAAAGTGCAATTTCCCTCCCTCACTTTTTGGGGCAGCACTGGTCCACACGTAGATGCCCTGGTAGATGTGGGACTGGTAATCAGCATGTGCCCCTCTGTAGAAATTGTTCTGCTCTGACTGATCAGCCTTTAGGAGAGCCACTGCTGAGTACAGTTCAAGGCTTAATCACTTTGTTGTACCAGTAACCTAGCTACAAACCTAGTCAGGTTTGCAAATTATGTGGGTGTTTTGGTTTTTTATAACTGATATAATCTCACCTTTATGGCCTCTGTACAGAGGATATATACTAGCCAGGTTTCTCATTAGGTGTGAAATGTTCTTCTGTGAGCTCTGGAGTTTCTTGGTCAAGTGTGATCCTGGTGGAACTGACTTGATGGTGCAGTCACCATCAAGCACTCATTTTGATCTCATCTCTGAGAAATTGGAAGATAAAATAGAAATCTGAGGTAAAGAACTTCCTGGAGAAAGAAGTTCCAACTTATTTTGAAATTATCCCACTGGATAAACGTAAGAGAAACTTGGCTTTTTGTCAGGAAGACTGGGTTGTGTTTTTTTTTTTTCTTTGTTTTAATATTTCATATTTTCTAAGTTTATCTGTTAAGTACAAAATCTTAATAGTGAGAGTAAGACGTATATGAACAAATAAAGGTTGGTTATGTGAGTTGTAAAAAAAAATAAGTTTGTAAGTCACTATTGACCTGTATCCAAAATGTGTGTTATTGACAAGACAATGCCTAGGCCTAAGGTTTCCCATGGTAGAATTTAATAGCAAAAGATTCCAAAGATTTGTCTATTTGTAGCATCTGTCTAATAATAATAGAATGCTATTCCTTTTATTTTGGGGTGAGAAATAGGATCAAAACATTATTGTTAAGCTTTCTTTAACACTGTCTACTTTGAAATATGTTTTGGGAACAGAATGCTGGGTAGGATAGGAAGGTGAAAGGGTCTGTAGTGAGTTGGAAATCACTTAGATTTTATTTTTAACAAAAATCAACTCAAATTCATTATTCGATTTTTATCTTGAATTCTGTTCTATAATAAATAATGTTTAGTTTGGAAGTCATTCCTTAGTCTTTCAAAATGTTTCATAATGAAAATACTTTTATGTATTATGTACTAGTGGAAAAGTACTGGTGCTATTTCACCAGAGCAAAACAAAGTGAAGGCAAAAGGTGAGTCTTTTCAAATCTCTAGCTCAGTCTAGCTCTAAGAATTAATATTAAAGTATGGCTAGTTAGGAATGTCTTGTCTTCTGTTTAGACCTCAGACACATTTTTAAACTGTAGGTTATTCTTTCTCTGGTGTTTATGGAAGCAGTTTGATTTTTAAATCTGAATTCAGTTGTACTGGGATTTGGTAAGCAGGGAAATGCACTCTGTTTTCAAAAATGTTTCTTTTTGTTGAACTAATTTTTAAAATTTAAATCACTGTAATGAATGTATTGTATATTAAAAGTGATCAAGGGAAACAAGCTTTATGATGTCTTCCATCTTTCTGACAGGTTGTGAAGATGAGAAAAGATGTAAAGAAGGCCAGAGTCCTGACTATTCGCAGACTAACCAGACACATTGGGAAATTGAAGTTGAAAAAGTCAGTTTTTAAATATCAGTATTCTTGTTTGTGTGTTTAAAAATGAGACAGTATCTTAAATGTTTTCTCAAAAACAGAAGTGGAAGAAACTTTTATTACATTTTAAACTTAAGCCACGATGATGGATAAATTCTATTTGTCTTGTTTTTACATCACTTTAGATAGACACTAATAGACTAATGATACTAACTGAAAAGCAGTTTCATAAAGCAGAATTGGGATAACTTTTTTAAAGGCATTCATGTTGGGAAGACCATGCCAATCAGTTACAGAACCTTTTACAGCACCTTTAATGTCAGACTTGGTCTTTTGGGTTATTCTGCTGTTGAATGTAAATTATACAACATTTTTTCACTGCAGTTGTATGCAAGGTTCTATAGCAAAAGATACTGTTCCATTTGGATATACAGGTCAGACTTTTTTTTAATAATTAGGATTAATTAATAATTAAGTAAATAGTTAAAGGTTCGTAGATTATGCTTTTAAAGGTAATCAATCCAAAGTAACTTATGATGTGTCTTGTTAGAGACAGTATAAGATACATCTGCTACTGTGTTTGAAGTGTAAATTGACTATACTTTTCTCCCACAATCTTATCAAATAATGTAAAATAAGAAGTCCATTAATCTTTTATATTTAAATATTACAGCTCTTAAAATGTAATTACATTTGAGATATCAGTGTCTCCTATGTATTATTGATAGGTATTGTAGTAACTGTTTTATGATGAGGCAACATTTGTTTTTCTTACTATTCTGGTAAATCCTCAGTGTTTTTATCTCTGTTCAGAAGAGTAGAAGCATTAGATTACGTTCAACTGCTTGCTAAAATGTTAATTTAACAACAAGGGAATGCATATATGCTCACTCTTACGATATTTTTATTTTGCTACTTAGTGTTAATCCACAGGAAAATAAAATTAACAAAACAGATTATTTTTTTTTTAATTAAGACAGTCTTCATTTGCAGGGGTTCAGAAGACTTGAAATTAAAGAATCAAAAACGAGTTGAGAGATTAATAGAAGAAATCCATGCCATGAAGGTAATGCCATGTGTAGATATTTAAGTATTAGAGGCAATTAATTTTAGCTTTGACTGTTTTCTGGGACTGCATTACTGAAACTTAACTGAAATATTTCTAGAGTCATCTTGGTCATTATTGTAACACACCTGAAACATTAGGAATATTTGCGTATTTCCATATTTGTTTGCTGCATCTGTCAAGGTTTTTGACATCCTCAGTTAATTCAGTTTGAGTCTTAAGCTTTCCAGGCTAAGTATGAATTTGTTTAGAAATGCATGGTGCTTGAAATTTTTACTGTTACAATTAAAGCACAGACATTAAAGTGCTCGTGCCACTCAGGAGTATGGAATGTATTTTTGCAGGATCTTCATTGTCACTTCTCTTGCCTTTAATGTGCTTGTATTTTACTTTCAACTTGAAAGTTCTGTAGCGGTTTGAAATATTAGCTACAAGAGACTGGTAACACTTGAGTCAACCTTTTTTTATCTTCAGCCTTGCTACCTATACAGTTTTTGTATGTTATGTATTATGGCTTACCAGAAAATGATTCAGAAAATTTATAATTTTGTAATGTTTTGTATTAGTCATATCTCAATTTTAATTGATGCTGGTTAAAATCATGTGTGTTGAAATGAGACACTAACCCCAGTCATAAGGCTTGAGCACAAAAGTCCTGTATTGGCCAAGAAAATTGTTTTCACCTAAAATGGATGCTTGTTTTTCCTTGATGACTGTAATGGTTAAACCATCCTTACCAGTTGTGTATTTTGTTTGGGTGTTTTTTTAACTTTTTTCTCCTTTTTTTTTTTTTTTTTTTCTTGATCCTTGCACACATATTAGTCATCAAAAAACCTGGTAACTGTAAAGACTTCATTCACCCATTTACATGTGCGTTGTGCCAGATTCATCAGGTGAAATCACAGGGGTTCTTGTTACACAAATCAGTAGAGGAGAAAAGAAAATGGACAGCACTGTATCAAAGGATAAAGCACTGGTCAAGCAACATGACAGTGAAATTGAGGCATTCTGCTTTGCTGGCTTGACATCAGTCTTAAACTTGGTCTTGTGCTTACT
This sequence comes from Nycticryphes semicollaris, assembly GCA_013400055.1. NCBI lineage: Eukaryota > Metazoa > Chordata > Aves > Charadriiformes > Rostratulidae > Nycticryphes > Nycticryphes semicollaris. Next base: position 165,207 of record VXBJ01003012.1, read on the forward strand.
GGTTGGTTTTTTGGTTTTCTTGTCTGTCACATTTATATTGGAGCACGATGAAGATTCTGGGAAAGTCTCTCAAGTACAAGTATATATCAAAGTGATCAGTAGTGGTACACCACTGAGCTCACAAAGCCGTGTTTTATGGAGCTTCCGTGGCTCCTGAGAGAGTTTCACTGCAAGATCCGTTCTCCCTCATCTCTCGAAATTTTCACTTTGCCTACATTGTGCTTTTCCTTAGAGGACTGGCTTGCACAGACATCCTAATGGCTGCCTGCACTCAGGACTGTATGGGCCAAGTACGTTCAAGCTGTTTCTTCACTTGGAATTAATGAGTGTAGGACGTTTAAGTGTTAACTTAGGGGGATAGCCAAGAGAGGATAGGTTTGTAATCATAAGAGCTGAAAGCAAGCAAATTTTGCTTTGAAATAGTTTATAGGAAGGGATGAATCTTGGAAGTGAGCAGTTGAGGAAGATTAAAACCTCTCCCACTTCTCAGTCAAATTGCTAGGAAATGCGCTCAGTTATCTGAAATTGTGCTGTAAGTGGTCATTTTGTAAAAAAAAAAAAATGTACCTTTCTATTACTAATATTTTATAGCAAAAAGATTGGTTTCCTGGGGTTTTTTAGTCTTTAAAAATGAATAAATAATCACTTACTAGCTCTACAGTGTGTTTGTTTCTCAGACAAAAGAAAAATTCCCGTTTCTTATGAATCACAGCCTAAAAGGCACTAGTTGTTTACATATTTTTTCACCACTGTTGATTTCTAGACTAAGAGAGCTTTTTAGTGTTGGCATAGAAACAGTACTCATTCAGCATGGAACACTAACAAGGCAGCTTTCACACAAATCACTGATATTGTTTGAGATAGTGGGAGTTGTCACTTCCAGCAACCTTTTGTTTCAAAGTCATTGATTATATGACTCATAAAGAATTCTTTGTATAACCAGAATGGATATTTTAGATTTATTTTTTTTTTTTTAGGAAAGTGTGGACAGAATATAAATGGTTAAAAAGTGAAATTGGAAAGCAGTCTACAAAGTTGCAGCTTAAGAGTGGGCTTGTATCATCCATGCTTTTCTTTCAGTTTTGGTGTGTGGATCACAAATCCTTGTCAGGGGAGATGCAGATCCTTTCAAACTGACTGTCTGTGTGCAGAATATAGGAATTGGTCATGTTCCATATCACATGCAGAAATAGTCCGTAAACTCATGTTTTATGTAAGAAAAAATGTCTGCTTTCTCTCCTACTGAATATTTAGTCTTGAGGAGTATAGTGAGCTGTAAAAAGTTCTGTTGAAAAGACAAAAACCAACAAAAATAATCACACCAGCCAATTGGTTTTGGAGTCAGAAAGTAAACGTTACACCAGTCTGACAGCCTGTGTGGTTTCAGATTAAAAGATTTCTTGAGATGGCTACTTACAGCTTCTGAAACTTCTTTATTGGTTGGACAAAGACATGAAGGGTTGCTGTAGATTGAAGAAAATACATCTTTGAAAGACAAGAAAAATGGTACAATTGTTTTCTGAGTTTTTCCCAATTGACAAAAATAGCACACCTCTTTCTAAATAGGCACTTTCTTCCATTAGTCAAGAACAGACTCAGAACACCTTTCCTCTGCCACATATGCAGGAAACAAAAGAGCCTTCTGGGGACTCTTGACATGAATAAGGTCTTTTGTGAAGGACTTTATGTATCCTCGTGACCTCGGGAGGCATGAGAGGAGAATTCCATTTCACAGGAAACTTGTTTCAAGCTCGGGAAAGAGAAACTGACATCCTGGGAGCTCTACACAGTTGTCTCTCTTACTGAAGTTTTTAACGTGATGTCTTTAGTTTCTCTTACTCAGGAAAATATCTGAGGGGTTGAAATCCCAATAAGAGAGAATTCCGTGCCTTCCATGAATTACATTTCTGCATCCAGCAGTCGGTAAACCCACAAACCTTTTGTATTAGCTCATTTACTTGCACAATCTGTTTCTTGGTCAACAGTGTTTCAATATGGCTGCTGCAACTCTGTGGAACAACTGCTATCTTTCATCCAGACTGTAAAAAAAAAAAATCAATTGCCTGATGGTGCATCTGTTATTATAGGCTGGCTGCCTGCAGCTCAGCAGGATTTACAAGAGCTGCAGTCCTTCAGAATGAGACAAATGTTAACTTTCAGTTACAAAATCTTGATTTCTCTTTCTAGTGTGGATCTCTGTTGCTTACAATCTAGTATCACGGGAAGGAAAAAATGCTTGCTGTTATTTGATAATTCTTGTCTTATGTGAATAACTCTTAGGGATGCTTTTTTCATGTCTTCAAGTAGACTCTAAACAGACATTGCTGACATAATTTCTCTGTAAATATACTGTTTCCTAGGAGTGGGACATAATTAGATGCTCACTTTTAAAGTTAAGTACTGTGTCTGTGACATACATGTACACAGTTCTGCATATATTGAAAACCTAGGAAGTGTTGGAGCTGGGCTGTATTAAGAAACTTTTTTGTTATATGAATTTGCAAATAACATATATTGTTATGTCATTGTTCAAATGACATATGACTTTGGATTCTATATGTTTTCATTGTTAGAACTGGAGATTAAAAAGAACTTAATTGGCAAATACAATGAATGACGTCTCAAGCACAACAACCAGAAGTAAACATTGTGGGAAACGAGAGCAGTTAAAAATTCCAGCTACGTGGATGCAGGAACTGGGTTAATTGTTTGCAGGAGTTCTCAAAGCCATTGGAATAGTAAACTGTTTTTTGAGTTCTTCGGATTTCATTTTGCCAAAGCTATATAAAATATTTATTTAACAGTTCATGAAAGATGGGAAAATAGAACAATATGATCTTTTCTAGCCCGTCTACTATGATACTACTTATTTAAAATACAAAATTGTGTATACTTACAGGAATTTTTTTACTTGATTGTCAGGCTTGATGATATTGTCGAAGTGGATTAATTATCCATTGTGGAGTACTTCTTACCACATTTGTGAAGCTGTGGTGTTTTTAAAAAGTTTCTTTACACAAAAATAACTGACTGTCTGGTGATTTCTCAGTAATGTGTACCTTATTTTGAATTGTTTAAATTTCTTGGCTGAAATTAATTCTTAATACAACTTTATGTGGTTGCTTTTCTGTGTATTTAGGAGTAGATCTTGCCTTGATCTTAAAATTAAAACCTTGATATTATGGCAGGTGCTGCTATAGCAGTGTCGTGTTTGGAGGATGCACATTAATAAGATACAGAAGAAAGGCTATTTGCAGTGCTTGAGGAGAAAATGCATTCCACTTGTTGGGAATGCATTGGTTAGTTACAGCTATTGCTAAATGGCTTGGAAAGATATGTTCTCTGTCCCTGTCCTGAAAATTAGCACTGAAGAAACAGATAAGTCAATACAATGTTCTTGTTTTAACACACTTAGAACAGAATATTTATCACAGGATAACGAGTTTAGTGCAAGAGATACAGCGGAAAAAACAATGCTTTACATTATTTTCTCTCAACACTATATTTTAACAATATATGAACAGAAGAGGTAAGTATGAACTCTAGTATTACTGTCTTTTGAAAGCTTTTGAAAGCCAAATTGTTCTGTAAAGGTAGAGCTTAATTCTGAAAGATATTTACACTGTCCTTGGCCTTAGAACAAGAACCATCGAATTTCATGAAAGTAACAGTGATATGAGTGAGAAAGGGCAATGGTAATGGTTTGGGTTTTGGTTAACTTTTCACCTTCCTTAGCCTTGGTTTCAGGTAACATCTCATGTAGAATTGTCTTAAACGTGAGGACTAATGCACTTGTTTGCAATTTTGCTTTTTCTTTCTCCTAGCATATACTTTCAACAACAGAGTTAAGTATTTTCTTTCATAATAGATAGCAGACTTTCATATCAGTGTTACAGAACCATTAACCTTTAAAGGTTTTTTTAAGAGCTTGCAATTACTCTCTCACTCTAGTGTAATAATCTTAGGAAGGGTCCTTGATGTTTCTCCATAAAAGACAGAGGCAGGTATGGTCCAGCTTTGACAATGGTATAGTCCAGAGGCCACTTACATATGACTTCAGGGAAGGAAGAAGGGGTAGAACTCAAAGTCATTCAGCCCCTCCTTCAATGGAGCAGTATAGATCCTTGCTTTGGCAAGCATCTGACTTGTTATCCCTGTACGATACATTTCTCTGCAGTAATACAGGGAACTTGGTTGCTTTGAGTGGTGGATAGACCCATGTGTACATTACTCAGCTGAACACATGCAAGAACTCAGGCACTTTTAGCAGACTGGGAGCAAAAGTAAAGCTAAAGGAAAATAAGGATTCCACAGCTCAGTGAGTTGATATGGAAAAGGGTGAGATATTCATTCGTTTTTTTTTTTTCTCCATTTTTTTACTGGTCAGTTCTGCCCTTCAGCTTCTCAGTTTCCAGAGCCTACAAGCAGAGTCTGTGGAAGTGAAGTGTTACCCACAGCAGAAAACAATGCTATTAAGGAGTAAGTAAATTGGACATACACAAGTCCACGGGACCAGGTATCTTGCACTTGGGATGTAGAAGGACCTGACTGATGTCATGATGAGGCTGCTTTCGTTGTTATTGAAAGGTCACAATATCTGGAAAAGGTTCCTGACATCTGGAAAAGGCAAACATCATACTTAACATCAAGAAGGAGGATCTGAGCAAACACAGTCTGATCAGTTTTAACTTAATCTCTGGGCAGGTTATGGAGCAAGTCTTTCTGGAGGTTAATTCCAGGAACAGGAAAGACAGGAAGATGACTGAGAGTAGCCAGAATGGATTTAGCAAGAGTGAACTGTGCCTGACTGACCTGATTACCTTCTGCAATGAGATGACTGACTTGTAGGAAGCAGTAGTTATTATATAGCTTGACTTCAGCAAATCCTGTGACACAATCTCCTGTAATCTCCTTGTAGCCAAGCTAGGGACAGGAAGACAAGGAAGGAAAAATGCTCTTTATGTGAGAAAGCAGCAGGAATTCGTGCAACTCTGCTTTGAGATTTATAATGGGCTAGGTAAGAGCATAAAAGTCAGCATTACCAGACAGACCAATATGGACCATATTATTGTGAGTATCTGCTACACACTGCCTGATCAGAAACAGGTAATAGAATCATAGAAATACTTTGGCTGGAAAAGACCTTAAGATCATCGAGCCGAACCATAACCTAATACTGCCAAAACGCCCACTAAACCACATCTTTAAGGACAACATCTACTTGTCTTTTAAATACCTCCACATCGTGCATGGTGACTCAGCCACTTCTCAACCGGGTCAACAACAGACCTGGGCAGTCTCTTCCAGTGCTTGTGAACCCTTTCAGTGAAATTTTTTTCCTAATATCCAATGTAAACCTCTTATGGTGCAACTTGAGGTGATTTCCTCATCCTGTCATTTGTGACTTGGGAGAAGAGATTGACCCCTACCTCACTACAGCTTCCTTTCAGGTAGTTGTAGAGAGCGATAAAGTCTGTCCTTGGCCTCCTTTTCTCCAGGTTAAACAACTTCACCTGCTCCTCACTGCACTTGTGCTCTAAACCCTTCACCAGTTCTATTGCCCTTCTTTGGACATTCTCCAGTATCTCAATGTCTTTCTTGTAATGATAGGCTCAAAACTGAACACAGTATTTGAGGTGCAGCCTCACCACTGCTGAGTACAGGGGGATGATCACTTCCCTAGTCCTGTTTCCCACACTACTTCTGACACAAAGATGAGAGCCCCTTCCAGGTGACTTTACACATCCTATCCCCTCCACAGAGCACACCGTCCCCATGTTACACGGCTCCTGTCATGCAAAGGCTGCCCTTGGTGCTGCACACATGCTCTGCTACAGCCAAAGAACCATAGCAACACAGCACTCTCAGGGGGACGTGTACAAGCAAGGCCTAGCCTTCGTTAATGTCTGATGGCCCCTGTGCTGTCCACCAACACCCACAGTGGTGATGCTCTGACATCTGGCCTGGAAGTAATGTAGAGACACTGTCTACATGTGCACCTGTAGTTGAATAGGACAAGGGACCTGAAGGGCGCACCGCAAAGGACTTTTGCGTGAATATCAGCAGCCACAGGAAGACTAAGGAGCATGTGAGCTGACTAATCAGGAGATTCCTGATAAAGGCCCGGAAAAAGGCCACTCATTCTTCATTGCAATCTTTACTGGTAAAAGTAGCCTTAGGAATCCTGCGACCCTGAAACCAGTGGGAAAGTTCAGAGCAAGGAAGACTTACCCTTGGTGGAGGATGACCAGGTTAGGGAACATTTGAACAAAGTGGACATACTGAAGTCCATGGGATGTGTTGGAATGCACCCATAGTGAATGAGGAAGCTGGCCATTGTCACTGGCCGCAGTCAATTTTGAAAGGTCTTGGCGAGACTAACTTAGCAGGTGGGCCGTGGTGAGGGGATGATTCCTGTTGGCTGGGAAGAAGCAAATGTCACTCCTATCTTCAGGGAAGGCAAGATGGCAAATGAGGGGGGCTACAGGCCAGGCAGTGTCTCCTCAGTTGCTGAGGTGATGAGTAGAGCAAATATTACTGAAAACTATTTGCAAAAAGATAAAGGACAAGCAGGTGATTGGGCATAGTCAACCCAATTTACAGGGTGGGAAATCACGTTTGCCTAATCTCATAGCCTTCTCCGATGAGGTGACTAGCTTGGTGGGCAAGATGAACAGTGGTTGTTTGTCTTGGCTTCAGTAAAGCTATTGACAGCTTATCCTGTACCATCCTCACAAGTAAACTGAAGTAGGGGGGACTAGGTAGAGGGACCTAGGTAAAGTGGATCAAAACCTGGACTGCTGAGCAAAAAAGGTTTTTATATCAGCACAAAGACCACCCAACTGGTGGTATACTGCAGAGTTTAATACTGGGTCAATAGTATTTAACATCTTCACTACCCATGGGAGAGAGTGTGCACTCAACAAGTCTGCAGAAGATTGTACTGCCATTCAGAGGGATGTGGACAGGCTGGAGAAATGGACAGAGAGGAATTCTCAGGTAGGTTAGGAAAGGTGACTGTCAAGTCCTGCCCCTGGGTAACAGTAAACCCTTGCACCAATCTGTGCTGGGGGGTGACTGTCTGGAAAAGAACTGTGCAGGAAAGGACCTGCTGTCCTGCTAACTGAGCCTGAGCAAGCAATTCACCCTGAGGGTATAATTCCTCAGTACTTCACAAGTATTTTGTTTCAGAAGTATTATGACTGTTTGGTATTGAACAAATCCTTACTTGAAAAACTTCTGTTTCTGAAATTTAAAAAATCACATTAACATTAAAATAATGAGCAAGGATAATGTTACGCTTCCAGAGAGAAGTTAAAAAGTCTGAACAAATATAAATTATTCCTCGGGCAAAGGCTGGTATATATAATTACTCTCCAGTCAAGACAGAAAGGATGTAGCTTCTGAATGCAATTTACTTGATGGGAATTTCACTTACGCCTGTCTACCAATATGTACGTGCGCATATCCTTGGAATTGGATAATAGCAACTTTTTTTTAATTATAACCATGTCTCCCCAGTATACCCACTTTCCTTGAATATTTCTACCCTCCACCTTTTTCTGACACAATTCTTAAAAAAGTGAGAAGGCAGGTTGGTATACTGAGTTTGGTAGACTGAGTGCTGCACTGTTCTTAATCTTCATAGCATTTCATATTATTTTCACTGACACATTGCCTCCACTCATGTTTATGCTAAAATGAGAAACCCTATATTTAATATAACTTTCCCCAGGTCATTCTGCTGTTTGGTCCTCTTGCAGGGTCAAAATACAAAAAAAAACTGAGCAAGCTTAACAATCTCAGTATAAGAAAGGTGTAGCATATGATAAGTTTTTTCATAGATAGCAACCATTAAAAAAAACTTAGGATTGTAAGGAAAATGTGGCAGAAAATGGGGGATGGGAGGGAATCTTGTACTGTGCAATTTTAATTTGGAATTACATTTATTTCTACTGTTCTGTTTTATTATGATAACAGAAGTACCATTTTTTACACCAAATACTGCCATGGATTGTATAAAAAAAGATGGTCTCCATTTCTTAACTATAAAAAGCAGGAAAAAATATCACCAGATTCATCTTCAAGATTTCATTATGGACAAGAGACTTAAATTGAAGCAGTTATCATGTGCTTTTTTTTTCTTATGCACTAGATTCTTAGTTACAAAATGAAAACAGATCACAAAGGCGGCCTTCTACTGGATTTGAGACAACTTAAGGAAAATATTAAAGCAGGTTCTAAGTAAAGATTCTCAACTATCTAAAAAATATGGCTTGCAGCTGAAGCTTTTTCCTCGTGTTGCGTAAGAATTTTACTATCTTATTTTTTTAGTAACGATGCAAAATAAGCTATTTTCACTTTTAAAAAAATATGGCTTGCAGATGAGACTCCCATCTCCTTTCTGAATTCTGTATTTTTATTGTTTAATAAAGAGACAACCTTTGCAGTAGTAAAAAAAAAAACCAACTTAATGCAACCCATATGCCTTAATTTATTTGAAAATTGACTAGTGACAGTAAATCAAAACATTTATTGTTATTATTCTTTAAAATAATGACAGAGGTGTTAGCATGTTTCTGTGCTCATTTTGAAAATATTTACGCATATTCCAAATAGATACTCTTTTTGTTGTTGACTTTCATCATCCCAACACCTATTTCACTTTTATGCACCAACTTGCGTCTCTTCGTTAACTGTCTTCATAATTCACTGCAACCTGAGATAGAAAAGAATGCCTCTGTGAGCACTGCATACCTTTTCTTCACATTTTGACCATCCTATGCTGAGATATACTAAAAGTTGCCAAATAAAATGGTCCTTGTGAGATCTCCCAGGAAATTCCAGTTAATTTATTGCTGTATACTAGCTGGTCCTTGTACTTAATTTGATCTAGAGAAGCTAAGAAGAATATCTCCAGTAAATAATTAATATACTTAGTATGGTAGATCAATATTAAACTGTATCACTATCCTCAACTGTTCTTTTTGGGACTCTTTCACCTGAAGAAATTTCACACAGAAATTAGGTCTTTAGTTCTTCCCAGATATAAAAGAAATTATACTGGAATATTGCAGTAAAGGGTTTATTCTTGTTTCTTCTAATTGGAAGGGACAAAGGAGAGAAAAGAAACTGAAGACCTACTGGAGATATTTTTATATTCACTTGGAAACTAATTAATTCAGAGTGGTGACTGCAGCTGCTATGATTCCTTATTCCAATTGATGCTTTTGTGTGTAAAATCTTATTTCTGCCTGGTTGCCTTCGCTTAAAAAAATGTAATAGTAATATAAACATGACTTCAGCACTGGACAGACTCATTGGCACTTTTATTAAAGAATGGATTTAGTGAACACATGGGGGAATAGGATGAGACAGAATAATTGTACCTTTTAGAAGACGAAAGTCGTGCCTTGCAAATCAGTTTGAGTTGTTTGAAGGATTAAGTACATAGAGTGGATGTTGCTGGTTGAGTTTGTATATTTTTTTAAATTTCCAAAAAGCTGTTGTCCAGCTTTCACCAAAGCCTCTTGTGGGTTTTAATTTTATTTTATTTTTTTTAGTCACAGGGTTAAACATATTAGGATGAAGAGGGGAATAGGCGGTTAGCTTTCATGGTGTTAGAAAGTTAACAGTGGAGTTCTGTGGAGACCAGCGCTGAAAATGGTTCAGTAAAAGAGAATGAATGATAGCGCTTCATGATTCAAAGTTTCAGGATAGTGAACTACTAATATTAAGATGCTGCAGAATAATACTACAAAATTGAATAAATGGGTGATAAAAGGACTGGAGAAATTCAATAGTGATAAATAAAAAGTAAAGCATGTGATGGTGGGGAGAATTACATTTTCAATGGTTATTTATTTTCGCTGGATCAAAATTTGCTGTTAGCACTGAGGAGATGGGTATTGGAGGTACCATAGTTACCTGTGTGAAAATGCTACGTTGCTATTTGGTGTCTTGAGACAGAAGACAGTCTGTTCCTATTTAAATCATTTAGCCATATATGGCATGTTGCCGTAATGTATTAAAAAAAAACTCCAACAACAAACAAAAAACCACAACAAAATCTAGTAAAAATATAAATAAAAGTGTAAAGGATAGTCATCTATATAGGCATAGCATCTACAGAAGATGTAAAAAATTGGAATAGGATTCTCCAGGATACAAGGTGAATTGCTGATCTTGGAAATTTACACGATTCATGTATTTGTCCTGCATAGTTCATTTGTGCATTGTATAACAATATTTTGCTCAGGAGCTTCTAGCAACCACTTTGGAAATCTGCAGGTACTGAAAAAAAAGCTGTATTTTTTATATTTTGTTGCCAGATCTTTTCACCTTTACCCCTCACCTTGGGAATATAAGAGAGCAGGGTTTGTCTTTCTCAAGTTTCAAGATCTCTAGGAAAGAACAAAAAGTAATTTATTTTCTTCCCTGTGGTGCTTTAAGAAGAGATTGGGGGGAGGAGTATCGTTCCTGAAGATAGTGTGTACCAGGAAAGGTAATGGAAAAAGGAAAATCTTTCTTTCTCCATCGTCTCTAAGCTTTGAGCTCTTTCTTTTATGCCCTCTAGAAGCAGAGAAAGGGGCTGTGTGTATGTCTCTGTGTATTCGTGCTCTTCTACCTCTTTCTTTCCAGGTTTTTCTTTCTTCATTTCTGTTTCTATATCTACTTCAAACCAGAATCTAGTGGGAGGGGATTCTTAGCTGGATTGCACCCATTTGTCAGTCGCTGTCTTCACTGGAAACGTTGTGAGAATATAGCACATCCTTCTCCTGGCTGCTTTGGTGGCAGTCTTGCTGGCTCAAGCTCCTGCTGCAAGAAAGGCTATTTCTGCTAGTTGTGCATAGCGTCCCCTTCTGGCAGCCTATGCTGGTTTTTCTTCAGTTTTTACAAAAACAGTTCATCTGGCAACCAGCGATACTGGCAACAGTTGTGAATACTAGGGATAGTAATTCAAAACCAAAGATAGTTCCAGCCAACACAGGGCTGCTTGGAAATATGTTAACCCTGAAATTGCATGTGGTTGTTATTTTAATATTAGAAAAGCAGCATGGAACAAATTGCCAGTACAGAGTGAAGTTACAGATTGTACCAGTCCAAGTGAACACTGACGTTCAGAACTAAAAGATGTTTGAAGGAAAAAAAAAATTCAAATAATAATTTTGGCATCATCATCATCATCATACTCGCTATACTGAATAATCCAATGAGCTTGTTTTTTCCTTTTTTCTAACTTTTCTTTTTAGTGCTTGTAATTGTAGTTTACTTCCCTAACACCTTCTACTTCTGAAGTTGTCACAAGATTACAGACTTGATTATAGGTTTTTGTATCGTATGGTGAAAACAGTAACTGCTGGTCCCTGAATGTGACTACTGAATCAAATGGGAACCTCCAAAATTAAACAATTCATTTAATCTAATTGACTAAATAAAATGCCAAGTTCACAGTGTTCATCTCGGTAGACTGATGTAATTGCTGGCATTTACTTGCATACCTCTTGAAATATTAAATTAGTTTATAAACGTGGCAGAAAAGAGCAGCCTATACTTGCCAAATAAAGTTTGGGTATTTTACAAGAGCTTAAACAAACTAGCCATGTTAACTCTTCTTTAAGGGGCTTCATTTTTCATTTTGTTTTGTTGTTAAACTGCACGAATAAGTAATTTTTGACTTAGCTGTGTGCTCTGCTTTTAAGAGAGCTTGTGCAGCATAACAGAGTAAGAATATGAAGCTAGAGGAAGGTAACCATATGGACAAAACTATATTCCTAGCAATATTGTATAGTTTTGTTTGATGAGTATTTTAATAACTTTAATTTTCCAGAGAACAATAAAACCAGAAAACTATGAAATTTTGTAGTGTGAAACTTAGTAGATGAAAACTCACAGGTTGACATTGAATTTCACTTGGATCTAAACTGAGACAGCAATACTGTAGACATTTAGTAATGTTTAAAATTGGTGCCAGCAAAAACCTGACACCACTGGAGTTTACAAAAGAACAATTGCTAGACAAGTTCCACTTGAAATACATTCTTGCATTCCCAATGATTAGCTGTAATTTTGGAGTGCTTTTTTTTTTAACAGGTTAGTAATAGTTAATTCCTATGAAACACGAAAGCCATATATTCATCTAAAGTGAGATGGTTATACAGCTTTCAATTTTTTTGGAAGTTCTGATAATTTCCTCTAGTGACTTATTTGGATTTGTTATTTTAAAATGAGAATTAAGTTTTACTATTTTTCCTTAATCTGTTCTGTAGTATTCCTGCCCAAGATGTTATTAATCCAACATGGCTGAAATTAATGATTTCAAGGAAGACTTTTTTTTATTATTTTGAGAAGTCATATATTAAACAAAAATGCAAGTTAAAGCATTATGTTCCATAAAGCTTTTGAAAATGTAAGGCAAGCAAAACATGCAAAGTCATTAAAAACACACATGAAATTTTCTTTAGTGTATACTTTAGGAAAATTAGCAACTGTAGAACACTTTCTTTTTATGCTTTCCTTCCTCTTTATAATACAGAATCTAGATATTTGATAAGTGAAAAATACTATAATTACTGTAGGACATAATAGTAATCTGAAACCCTAATGATACAGGGGAATGCATTCAAATTATAATTCACTTAATTTGTCTGCAATTAGAGAGAAAATGTCTTCATTTCTACTGGATAAAACCTCTGGTTTCAGTATGTGATGATATAGAATCAAGTCATCCAGTCAGGTTGCCGGGAAAAGCTTTGTTGGCTAGACTCATGGAACAAAAAAAGATCTGTGGAATCTTTTTTTTTTGTTGTGGTTTTGCTTTCCTGTAGTTGTCTGTTCTTTATGACACAGGTATTTACAGTAAAACTTCACTTCTATGAAAAGCTAAATCTGTACATCCGTATACTTTGAACTTTTATCAAATGTACCGCATTGGCTGTAAGCTTAGCAAAAGTTTACTTCTTAAAGTCATTTATTAAAAGAAGATGTCACTTCTGAAAATGTGCAAACTTCTGAAATAGTATTTATTCACACAATATTAGTAAATATTTGTAAGACTGTATGAAAACAGTTTAATAGTGAGAAGTTCTCGTAACATGCAGAGCATGCTAACTGTAAAGATATTCCTACCGTCACTGTAATGTGACATGTCATTTTCACATAGAAAAAAGAACACATTAGAAACTTACTGATTTTATTGTCTTGCTTATAGTCATTTTGAGTGCAGTTTTGCCCCAACATGCAGTGTTTACTTTGCCAGTATGTTACATTATAATAGATTCAAAATACTGGGCATCCATCTTCCCAAATATAATCACCCCACAGTAGTTAATTATTGTCTTTTATGATCTCATCACCCCGCACAGTATTGTTTATTTTTTATAAGCCTTATGTGTTTACACCTCTTAGATTTTGTGTCCATCTGTGATGGAAAAATCCAAGGGTTTATGCCAGTGTCACCAAAGAATCCATGCCAGTAGCTCCCAAATAGACTCCGTCACTTTCTCTCTCTGAAAGTGCAGGCTGTGGCATAAATATGCACAAACATTGAAAATCCTAAGTGTCACTTTGCCAGGAAGAACAGCAAGTCATCCTGGGCAAGGCACAGAGACCTTTATCCTTAGTATGGGTAGTTTAAGCATCTTGTCTTTCAAAGTTGGGGTTCTTCATCTGGGAGAAGACTCCGGGGAGACCTCATAGCAGCCTTCCAGTACCTGAAGGGGCCCTGTAGGAGAGATGGAGAGGGACTCTTTATCAGGGAATGGAGCTATAGGAGGAGGGGTAATGGTTTTAAACTGAAAGAGGGGAGATTTGGGTTAGATAGTAGGAAGAAATTCTTTACTATCAGGGTGGTGAGACACTGGAACAGGTTGCCGATGGAAGTTGTGGATGCCTCATTCCTGAAGGTGTTCAAGACCAGGATGCATGGGGCTTTGAGCAACCTGGTCTAGTGGGAGGTGTCCTAGCCCCGTGGCAGGGGGATTGGAACTAGATGATCTTTCAGATCCCTTCCAAACCTAACCATTCTATGATTTCTTTACCTTACCATTTCATAAATGTTTGGGTTGACTATTATAAATAAATGCTTTTAATTGCATTTTATTTAAATCTGAGGCCAAAGGGATGAGGTTCAGTAAGGCCAGGTGCCTTACCACTTAGGTCACAACAGCCCCATTCAATGCTACAGGCTTGGGAAAGAGTGGCTGGAAAGCTGCCCAGCAGACAGCAAATCTGGGACCTGGGTGTGTTGGTCAACTGTTGGCTGAACGTGAGGCAGGAGTGTGCCCAGGTGGCCAAGAAGGCCAACAGCATCCTGGGCTGTATCAGGAANTGGGCTGCCCAGGGAAGTGATTGATGCACGATCCCTGGAGGTATTGCTTAGTGACATAGTTTAGTGATAATTTTGGGGTTTGGTTTTGGTGTTTCAGGTTGGGGTATTTTTTCAGAGTTAGGTTGATGGTTAGACTCGGTGATCTTAAAGGTCCCTTCCAACCTAGACAATTCTATGATTCTGTGGACTCAGTGTGGCTTGGGAGGCATAGCAAGGCCCTTCTCTGTATATTATGGAGGGATTCTGTGAACTGTGAGAGCTGTAGTGCTAAGGTTGCTCAGCTCATCCTTTGCCCTGAGCCCTAAGTGTGATTCACGCAAGAGAAGCGCAAGAGTGAATCCCCATTTCAGCAGCATGGGCCAGCGGGTGAGCTGACAGTTCTAGGATTGGTGGTTGCAGGTTTTTTCCAAATGACTGTTAAAGGAAATAAAAACAGTTATTAAAAAAAAAAAACCAAAACAAAAAAAAGAAAGCTTTTGGCATGGTGATGTCAAGATACTTAACTTAGCACATGAAGGCCAATAATATTCTGAACACATGACTTGGCAGTCTATATACCTTTTTAATTTTTCGGGAATCGGTCAAATTCAGACCTGTGACAGGAATGGCCCTGACAGTGCTCATCCCAGACTCCCTGTGAATCAACCTACTTATAAAGAGACTTCTGCCCTCACCCGCCCTTTTAGATTCTCACCTGTGAGTTGAAAACCTCAGTCCTTCTCAGCAATGCTCTTGGTCACTGTGGTGGAATTTCACGTCCACGGAAGTGAAGTGTTATGTAAAGTGTTTGCAGTCTGTTGCAACAGGAAGCCATGCAGGTCTTTTTACAATTGAAATGCCGAACTGTTGGATGGAATTCCTGATGAAAAAAAAATCTAGTTTTCACTTGCCACGCTTTCATATTTTGATGTATTTTTAGTAGAAGTATATGGAGATTTCTAGGGGCTGCTAGCGACTGAAGTCTTAGTATCAAAGTAATGCTATTATATCCATTTAAATGAATGTATTAGCTTACATTTTTTTGTTAATCAGGAATGAATTTTAGTGATTATCCAATATATTTCTTAGCACGAAGTAAAATAAATGGTGCCGTTGCATCATTCAGGCTTTCTCATGTTGTCATTTGTCCAGAGGAGATAAATGAGTTTTTAGGATTTTGTGTCACCTTCAACAAAGCAGCAAAACATTAAAACAAAAGTCTGAGTCTTCAGGTGTCAGAAGATTTACTGCAGAAGAAACAGTCACAAACAAGTAGCAAATGCAGTATGCTCAGTTTACCTAACATCAGGTTACAGTTAGGGAAATTTGAGACAAATCAATATATCTCTCTGGAAGGATTTTATGTAATTTAAAGGTGATGGATAAGGATGAGAGTGACCTGGATTGCCTGGATTCCATTGAGGAAAAAATTAAAGCCAAATGGAAGATTAAATTTCCAGGAGTAAGGAAAGCTACAGGCTCTTTGTCTAGAATGAGAGTTCTCTTACTCTGTATGGTATTTCCAAGACAGATACTGCCTCCCCCTTTATTCCTATTTTTAAAAATGAGAGCAAATGCAGAGAAGATTTTACAGAGGTTACATACCGCCAAATTTTCATTCTGTGGTAGGTAGAAGTTCAAGACATTTAATTACTCAAAAGTGGGCTGAGAGGTGACTTGGTAATAGGTTTGTATGTACTGGTACGAAGGCAGCCAGCTACTTTAAAATGACTTTATAATAAAGTGGATAGATCAGTGTGGTGCTGATCTGCTTAATAAACTTATAAATTAGCTTAAGCCACGCTTAACTGCACAATATCAACACTTTTACTTACCAGTTTAATTTTTCTGTCCTGCTATTCTCTTTATTAATTTTATCGAAATCCACCTTCTGACAATGCTATTCATGTTGATTTCACATCCGATTAAAAGGTATATGGCTTGGGGGATGGATTTATTTATTTTATTTTATTTTTTTTTTACATAAGCAGAGTGACATTTAGCCTGTCACGGTGGACCACTAATGAGAATTAGGTCTTTAGAAACTGTAGTGTGTGTATGTATATATGTAGATGTATTTATTTGAATCACAGTTACTAACAAAGGATATGGAGTTATAAACTGTCAGGGGGGGAAAGTGTCACTTTTTCTTCATAACCAGATTGATATGATGATCTAGAGTACTGCATTCCTTGAAAACAGGCCTTCGTAGCTGAAACAAACTTGTATTCTTACCACAGTTTCTTTTGAAAAGCATATAAACTTCCGGGTGAACCATGACTGCTTTATTTCACTACTTTAAAGATATTCTGCTTTTAAATGTATGATCTCGTCTTTGTGTACTTTCACAGTGGGAGCATTTACACAGAGTCAAAGACTACTTTTGCTCTGAATGACTAAAATACTGAACTTGTACAGACTTAGGGGAACAAATTGGATATGACAAGAAGCCACACAGAGATTAAATTACAGAAAAAAAGAAACTGAAGACCTGTTCTGAAATTAGGTTTGTTTGGGTTTTTTCCCTATCCCTTTCTTCTTACCAAGGAACCTAGAAAAATGACAGAAAACAGCAAAATTAGACTGAATGCTAGGGAAAAATATAAGAAACTTTGTGATAAACTTTTATGCCTGGTCTAGGGTAAAAATTTTGATGGCATTTTAAAAGAAGTATGTGCAGCAATGGATAACAAACTCCAGTTGAGATTTCATCAGAAATACTTGATTTTTTTGTGTGAATGTTCTTGTTATCTACTTGTATATACCCTGATTCTGTTACTTACTTTTTTTATAGAAAATGTTCCATTTTAAGACAAAAATCGTCTTATAAAGATGGTGTATATGAGTGATTTCATTTGGAAAGTTTTTAACACTCATATAACTAAGAAAATTTGAAAAAAACAATGAGGAAAATAAATTAATTTCATTATAAAGGTAAAAGGAAAATGCTAGTCAAAACAAAATTGAAATTGGGTAGGTTTTAGTAGTGTAAAGACTTCTAAATTGCTTCCACAGGCCACTACTGGCAAACTTTTTTCTGAGTCATCTAAAACTGCCTTAGACAGCATGGCTGGGGATACATTTTATGTGAATAATCTTGCATTTCTGAGATGTGTCAAAGCCTCATCTGACAGAGGTTTTTTTGTCTTTCCTGTCTTCTGAAGGCTATTTGATAAATTACATTTCCATGCTCTTTAAGTTAGAAACCATATCTCCCTCAGTATCACTTGGATAAAGTGTCATTAGCGTCAATATCTGCATGAAATCATATTTTCAGATGCCATTTATGCTTGACATGCTTCTGTTCAATATAATGTCACCTATCTGTGTAAGGCAGTTAGACTTTATGTAAATAAGTTCATCATTTAAGAAAATTGGAAAACCTACACTTTGTTCTTCAAAGTTTCTGTAAAGCAGTGGGGTGAGCTTCCTGCCTCTGGTGGTGGGGCTGCCTCACAGCTGTGTGCTTCCATATCCCTTCCTGTGCCCCAGCCCTCCCTTTTCCCAGCCCAGGACAGCCTGTGCCCACCCATAGTTACTTTTTCCCTAAATTAGATATTTCGGTGTGACTTCATAGCAGTCTTGGCTTCGTGTCCTATCACCAGTACAGTTCCCTTTGTACTGTCAGCCCTGCAAGATGTATCCCTCCTCCCCAAAAACTGCCCCGTACACCATCTTTCCGTGGACCTTGTCTGTTTTTCATGTAACTCTCCCTTAATGATCTGTAAAATCCAGCTGCTCTGTCAGCTTCTCGCATTATCTGTCACATCCAGCAGTTTGCTTATGTCATGTCCAGTAGTTTTTCACATCCTGTTTATTCAGCTTAATATCAGGCCAAGGCTCATCTGCCTGCAGCCGTGAGGAGGTCCAACTGGCTGATGGGTTGGTTTGCCTGACGTCCCCCTGCCAGAGCAGCTGCCCAAGCAGTGACTGCCTGGAGGAGCCTTGGTCTCCACATTGTGAATATTGTTGAAAAAAATATGTGCAAATCTCAGCTCTGAAACTCAGGGTGGTCCTGCTGTTGCCGCTGTGTCACCTTCGTCACTCCTTCCAGTATCATCTTGGTTGCTCCCGTGGCAGTTTGTGGATCAGGCCAGGCACCAGAACAGAGAGCTACATCATTGTACTTTGTGTAGTGTACATCAGCCTGCAGGAAGTCTTCCCTTGCTCACATCCCTGTCTCTTAAGCAATTCTATGACAAAAGTTGAGATAGAGTTGCAGTTTGTAAAGTATATGTTTGTGTTGTTGCTTACCACCATCGTGCCAACATTTGCCACCTAGGGCACTGGTGCCACCAGTGCTGGCACTGTATCGAATTTAGTAGCTCTTGTTTTAACTATAGTCTCTCTCCTACATGAGAAAACATGGTGAGCATGCAGGGCAGAAGGGTCTGCTGATCCCAGCAGTTGTCCTTTGTCATCTCTCAAGAGGCAGTCAGTATTTCAACAATTTATTTTTAAGGGTTGGGGTTTTTTTTTCGATGTTCAGAGGATTGTTTAACATATTTGTCAGAGGTTATTTTCAAGGAGAGAAGGAGTGAGTGTGTGTTGGTTGGCAGGGAGGCTTTGTCTGCATTTACCTAACCTGGGATTATTGTGGACTGGATATTTCACAAAGTTGTGTACTTATCTGGTTTCTTCTTAACTTCTGTGTTCTCTCTTCAGTTGGAACATAACACTTCATTAGTCTTGAAAACTTACTGGCACAGGATATTATGGTACCAAATACTAACATGATTTCGGAGAGTAGCGATAATCTGTGAGGGGATGTGGAAAGCGGTGAGAGCATTCTTCATTGTGAGCCTTCAGGAGTGGACCTTTCCAATGCTAAGGGGATAAGTGAAAGAGGAAGGGGTGAACAAAAACACAGAGGAATAGAACTGGTGGACAAGGGATAATGTAGACAAAAAGTCTCCAGCCACAAAGTAAATAACAGGTTATTAAAAAACTACTGATGTTGCTTTGGGGAAAGCCAGCCTGGGCTTTGTAACTGCTAAGAAGAACAACCAGGTTGAAATGAAGGTGAACATGAGGATTTGAAGATATGAGGGGACCCGTAGACTATGTGCAGTTTACTAAATGACGTTTAGGGGGCATAGATGGGAATGAGTATTGGAGAGGCCAGTACCAACCAGTGCCAGTCAGTACTCTTATCTGAATGAGCCCTGTTCAGATCTCCACAGTCTGTCATCTTTATAGAAATATTTTGTTAACTCACTGTGTAATCTCACTGTTTGTGAGAGTGCTGTAAGGACTAGGTACCAGCTACTGGTGGGACTGTCATGACTGGATAGAGGGCCAGCAACTAGAGTGAGACCAGAGGTGTAGGTTCCCAGAATCTGTGGTGTCAGCAGCAGGAGTGTGTGAGGGTTTGGACGCCAGCCATGGGGGCAGGAGCAGTATGTGTCCCAACTGGGAGAACAGGGACAGTGTGTGTCCTTTGCACAGGTACAAGTGAGTCTGGAGCAAGTGAGGCTTTCAGTGCAGCATCTGGACTGGGACTCCAGGTTGCAGTCCCTGTGCCTGGTGGCTGCTACTGATGGTTTGACCCCAAACGTGTGTCTCTTAGGCACGTGTAATTCAGTAGCAAATTTCAAACTGGACTAGCAGTGAGTGGGAGGCATTAGGTGTGGGTAAGTGGTGGGCAGAAGGCCCGTGCTGGTGTTCAGGAGAGACCTGTGAGTGTACGGTGCTTGTGAGACAAGCACATGAGTTGCCTGCTTGTAACTTGCTGCCAGCCAGCAAGTAGGAGGTCTGTGAGATGGATAAAAGGGCTCTGGACTCAGGCAGAGAGGTAATAGATGGACAGAGAGATATGCTGTGCTGATTCTCGAGTGGTCATGAATGTGCATGTGCTGTAGGAGGGATGGGAAGGTGTGGGTGGGAACATACTCTCAATAGTGAACTTCTATCCTGACCGGACAAAAAGGAGGAAGAGGTCTTGGCTGGCTGTACTTAAATTCGTGTGAGTCCTGGTGTTACATGTAGGTGCTGAGACAGTGCCTTGTCTGTGACAACTAGATGCATAGCTGAGCTTCACTGCTGGTTGAAATTGCCAGTGAGAAAGAAACAGCCATATCTATGGACCTGGAATGGAGACTTCTACATGTCTGGATGCCCTGGGCTAGACTCCAACAGCAGGGCAGGAGGAATTCCTGGACTGGTCCTGGAGATGCTGGAAGTGGCAACCGCTTACAACATCCCTTAACATAATTGGTGAAAGAAGATTTTGTAATAGACACTCAATATAAAGGTTCTTTTTGTGAGTCAGGAGTTGTTGAGCTATGTGCATCTCAAAGTTGAGAAAACTCTGCTGGGAAAAGTGTCACTATTATCCTTTTTCTAGTTTCTTGACTGCTGCTGACTCTTGGAAGACACAGAAGAAAAATCTGTTTATTCCAATAACTTGACTTACTTGAATGCTTTTAGAAAACCAAGGTGACTATATATAAAAAAAAAAAACTGTAATTCTCCGTTAGTATTATGTGAAGTTAAGGGCATTCTGCAATATTGCCATATAAAAATTAAACTTTTGACATTGTACTGTAGGGTTTGCTGACATTTATCTGCCTCCCCTCTGAAACAGGTTGCTGCATTTATATCCTAAAGAGACAAGAAATAGTTTTATTTCGAATGAATGTAATACAAATTATCTTTTTTTTTTTTTTTTTTAAATAAAGCAACAGTCTGATTTAATGACTACTGTTGGGTTCCCGGGCTTCATTCATACCCCCCCAACCAACTATGTGACAGTAAGAATGCCCCTTAA
>VXBJ01003012.1:186993-200901 GCA_013400055.1 Nycticryphes semicollaris
TTTAAATAAAGCAACAGTCTGATTTAATGACTACTGTTGGGTTCCCGAGCTTCATTCATACCCCCCCAACCAACTATGTGACAGTAAGCATGTCGCTTAACCACTGTGCCCTACTTTCACCATCTGTGAAATGCTTTGGAAAGTCATGGAAAACTGAATCATAGGTCTTTTCCATCTCTAGATTCTATTAGGTCATCCAACTGTCCATCTGCCAGTAGAAGATTGTTTCCTACATCCACCAGTGTTTTTCCAGTCTGGATTCTGCCCTCCAAGTGATTGGGCTTCCATTAATACCTTTGGGAGACAATTTTGCAGACTTGTAGATCTTGTTGTCAGGAAGCTCTTCTGACATTCACAAAAAGAGATATTTTTTTTTTGTTAATTTAATTTTTTTCTGTTACTTTATTCCCATTATTATATGCTTGCTTATAATTTTAAGACATAGGCTATTCACGCAGCATCTTAATGATCCTATGTAAGATGCAAACTCTCTGTAAGGTATCTAATATGTAGAAGGAAGGATAATGTAAGGTTTTAAAATGCAAAGTATGACCCTCTATATGAAATTAAGCTGCTTTGTTCTTCCTGAAATTACGTGTAAGGAAGTGTGCAGACTGCTACGGATTTAGGGTAGAAGCTGGATAGAATATAGAAAATTAACAATGGAGCAGGATGTTAAATGAAAGTGTTGGAATACTTATCATGGATGATTAAGTATGGAAAAAGAGAAAAAGGAACAAGTGTAATTTAGTTGTTGAATGTTAAATTGTTTCCCTATTATATAGTACATTTTTTTTCTATGCATTTTAAAATTATCATGTCTCCCATAATTTGATTTTCATTTGAATCTTTGGTCAATTTGATTAATTTTTCTAAGCCAGTAGTTACAGTAGTTGGACTTTGCGTAACAGTAGTTAAACTGCTTTTAAAATGACATCTGGCAAAAAACTGATATGTAACATGATTTATTTGATGCGGTGCACTAGGAGGAAAAACCCAATATTCACTGCATTCAATTGTTAACAGGGCTTTTTTGTAATACAACCTATATAAATTATGAATTTTATAATAGTGAGAAATCTGTCATGTGGGCGTGTTTCATGAAATATTCAGATTTTAACAAAATCCACTTGTCCAGAATTTTCATTCCTCTATTTCAACTGCCAATGGAAATACTTAAGTACAGGAACGATAACTGCATGTGTAGTCAGTCTCTTCAAAAAAGAGAATTTTATTTCTCAACTTAGTTTTCATTGTCTTCAACTTACATTCACATACATTGATAAATTCTGATGTAACTTCAGAGTCAAAGGTAAGTGGGACATTTCAAGCCTTCCAAAGTTTATTTGTAGCACAGCACCACAGGCTTTTTAAACATTCCTGTAAGTAAAATCGTCCTTCTGCATACTTTACTGTTGAAAAATCTCTGTTGCCCTCAGTAGTAGTAGATACAGTCAGATTAGGTGTAAGTAAATTATTTGAAGTCAGTAAATGTATTTACATACAGACAAAAGAATCTCTATATAACAAACTGATTTTCTTCCTTTTAAGAGATCGATGGGAGATGCCATGCAGCTAGAATGACGAAGACAAATCTTAGAATGATTTTGTAAAATCTGATCATAAGAAGAATAAATGTATCTTTCTCCCACAGGAAATAAAGCCAGATGAAGTTACCAGACTTGCGCTTAGGACAGAAGTTAGTTTTGAAAGTGTCTGCAGAAAGGTAAGGCTTGTTGGTTGTTTGTTTTCCTTCCCCTGTTTCTCTGAGTGCAAGAGCACTTCTTAGGAAAAGGTGCTTGTGTGTGTGTAAGCATATACATGTGCACACTGTGTTTTGTATGTTATATTGCATCTTCGTTGTAGACCTTACTTTCTTTTCAAAGGAAATGTATCCACTAGGACAGATCTACATAAAAATGATGTAGCTGTTTAGTACAAGTGGCTTGTCATCTAGGCTGGTGGGCTAATCCCTAGTAACTGGAATAGAATACCAAGACAGTTAGTAGTGGGTTTGAGTCTTTATAAATAGATTTGCTTTGTTTATACAGTACTATACATGGTTCAGTTAGTGTAAATAATCTAAAGCTTTCAACGGCAGTTGGAAAAAGGCTCTAAATACTTTTACATGCAGCAGGAAGTTTCCACATGTGAACAAAACGTGACAAACATTAAGCTGAAATAAAGGTGGAATTTTAATACCCCTGTGGCACATTAGTTTCAGTGCAATGTTTCTCCTAAAGCCCACTGTTGGTACATTATTAACTGTCTGACTAGTGATGTCTGTAAGAGATGAAATTAAGACATGCAAGCAGAAAAACACTTGTTGAAATAGAGGTTGAGAAGAGTCTGAGGACTCTAAAAGAAGAGTGAAAAAGAGCAGAAATAATTACAGTTTTAAGGGACGTGCTGCAGAAGTGATGCCAGAAAGCAACTCTGAATCAAAAAATATCAATACATAAAATTCTGAATTTTCCTCCAAGTTATCCTAAATTGCTGTAGGTCATCTGTGGAGTGAATCTGAAATCTTTATAGTCCACAGGCTAAGTTTTAATTTAGAATTGGATCATTTGCTCCTATAATGGCATCAGGAGTTTGCAACAGAGCTATGCTGTTGCAAAGAACAGCCAGGTGTGATGTATTTCACCTATTAGTGTAATACATGGCGGGATTTTCATGTTTCATGTGAGTAAAATCATGGTAATAGAAATATACGATAGAATTTCATATTTCTGGAGCAGTGTTTGGATGCAAGCATCTTAATGCTAGAAGATACGTGGGCATGGAGCTAAAAAAGAGCGTTCTTAATTTGTTTGACCAAGATTTTCCAGTCCAAAGGTGAGCTACTGATAAACTGGTTATTGTAATGTTAGACACGATGCAGAAGTGAAGATTCTAGATGTTTGAGGACACATAGGGATTTCAATCTTGAAGATGTATTCTAATTTCAAATAGTAAGACAATTTGTTCCTTCCTGTAGGTGACTCTATGCCAAGAATTCAAATGCATCGGGCTGGTTACATAAAGTATAGAAGCCCCGAAATGGGATAATTTCTCATATTGTTCTAAAGGAGTTTACAGGTTTACAGTTGGAATGTAATTTTTTTAAGAACAAGTTTATTG
This sequence comes from Nycticryphes semicollaris, assembly GCA_013400055.1. Classification (NCBI taxonomy): domain Eukaryota; kingdom Metazoa; phylum Chordata; class Aves; order Charadriiformes; family Rostratulidae; genus Nycticryphes; species Nycticryphes semicollaris. The sequence continues at coordinate 190,117 of VXBJ01003012.1, forward strand.
CCAAGGATACAGAAGGGATATTATTAATCTTACTACTCTATTTTGTCTTGTTATTTTTGATATATTAATAGTCATGGCTGACTGTATGCTTTCCATATTTATTTAAAATAGGCTTTAATTTCTCTCTAATTCTTGAAAACAGATAGAAACAGGTATCTTCATGGAATTATTTTGGTTTTTAGAACAGCTGTTATTTCTGTTACTGCCTGCTGCTGGTCCTGTTTTTTAGCAATATGAAAGTCTGTTAATCCCACACCTTGTAGTGAATGGATCTCATGTTTCAAATCAAGCTTATGGGTGGGTGCTGATGCTTTTTTAAACCCGCAGAGGTTCTACTGCAGTAGAACAGGTAAAATTAATTATTACAGTACTTAACTACAGTAAACTTAATTATTACAGTACTGTTGAGACGTGGTGGCTGAGCCATCATACTTTTATTGGTTGCTATTGGTTGACCATAACATATCTCCAACTAAAGAATGCATCTCGTCTGCACTTTTACAAAGCTTAATTTTCCAATATATTATTTCTTCTTTTCCCAAAGTTGGTCATTAAGAAAACAATAAAAAAATTATTTTCAACCCCTAGCAACATTCTGTAGGTCCCATGAAATGTAAACCATACTGTTTACCTTTTCATTAACTTGAGTTTTGAAATATTTGAAGGAAAACATCCTGTGGCTGTTTTCATTTTCAGAATAGGTTTGTTTTCATTGATAAAAAGCAATCTGCTTTTAATTCACTGTGGAATGCTGAATATTAGTTTTGCATAGTGGACTTGTAGTCAAGATACTTGTTTAATTCCTTCTGCCCACTGAGATTTCATGTTCCATTACTCTGTTTCCCTGTACATTTTTCAAAATAAGATAAGCATACTTTCCTATTGAAAAAGAGTTTGCATAGATTTCAGACAAGCATAATAAAATTGCGCTCGGAGTTTAGCAAGTGACTTGATTTACCTGTTAATATTGCTGTACTGATGGTTGCTAATAAGCAAATTTATAGTAGTTGCAGAGTCACCAGCGACATGACACAAGATTTCTCCCTTTTATAATTTATAAATATGTTGTAGGGCTTACCATGTTACTGTAAGACAAGAAGCAGTAGGTGAGCAGTTCTTTGTGCAGTTCTGCTGAAGTATTTTTATTCCATTTTAATATTGCTGCATCTGGCACCATTCCTATCAACAGGTAATAATTTCTGTTGTAAAAATTGTAATAAATGTTGCCATGCAACTTTAACTAGACTTTATATTGTAGGTGCTTAGTTACAGCTGTTGAAAAATGGAACTTGTATTTTCTAGGTTGTGATTGAGTTTTTGTGTGCTTTCCGTATAGAGCTGTGTACACTGTATTTGCCAGTCATGGACAAAAACATGTGGTAGATCTGTTGTCTAAATTTTTTTTTTAAACTGATATTTCCAGCTGTGGTGGCATTTTGAACTGTTCCTTACTGCATATGTACCTGAACTGTTACAGGAATCTTGGTTCATTAATGTTGTTCTCCAGCACACCAAAGCGATAAATCAGAAGCTAATTCTAAAAATACTATTCATTGCTAGCAGGAAACTAATTTGGGAACTTGCAAAAGTTTTAACTGTTGTCTTCAACTTACTGCTCATAAAGGTTTAAGGTAACTTGGATAGGTTAAGAAAGGCAGGATAGAAAGGTTTATGTATGTTAATACTTTTCTGGTATTAGAGAAATTATGTGTCATCTGTGCTGGTTTCCCAGTAAAGGGAAAATTAAGCCACCTATGAACACCATCATAACTTCAGTTGGTTTCATTGCCTTTGCACTAGTGCTGACAAATATTAACTAACAATTGTGGCACTTGATTTGGTTTTTCTTCCAACATGTCTTTGGTATATAGGACATGAGGAAAAAAACCTCTGTGGTTTAAACACTGACAAAATTCTGCCCCAGCACAATAGAACTCTGTACTACAAGCAGTGATCCATAGTGCTATTTTGCATTAAGTCAAAATACTACTTATTTTTCCTAAATAATAAAGTCTCTGTGCTTCAAAATTCAGCAACTTCCAGATTTGGAGGCAGAGGAGCATAATTGAAACTGAAACTGCAAAGAACTATTGTATTTGTCTTTGAGTGAGGAATAGAGCACCAGTATGCATTATTTTCATAGCTTTAACTGAGCATGTATTTCTGACTTATAGAAGTACCAACAAATACTCACAGATGATAAATTTGTCCTCTATTTTTTGCTTCTGGATACAATCTTCACATAACCTTAGTAGCATAGTTTTCCATTGAGCTCTAATATGGGGTCCTTGAAAAATCACCATTTCCTACAGAGTCCTATATTTTCACCTGTTACTCCAATCCTGTTGTGTTAGAATCATGCAGATAGTTCTCTGCAAAGAAGATTCTGCACAGCAAAGTTTGAGGATATTGTGATTTTCGGAGTTTGTTGAGGCCATGCCACAATGCTCTGAGTCTCAAGATCACTGAAAAGCTTGCCACAATTTCTAAGTGTGTTGAGAAACTTGTTCTAGACCAGAAGTGTAAGACATTACTAGCTCTTAGAAACATTTTTTTGTGCTAATGCAAGGCCTGGTGAGCTTTTTTTGGATTGTTTCATGTTCAGGAACCAACTTTGTCTTGTTTGGAATTTAAAAGGAATTCAAAGGCTTTAGAAACAGGATCACCAGGCAGCTCATGCACAGCCATAGAGAGATGTGCCAGGATTTGAGTGAGCAGCCTGGTGCACAGTATGATTTTCATCATTAAAAGTCTGAGCTGCCTGATGAGGACAACAGTACTTAATGTGATCTTGGAGGGGTGACATTAGTGCTGCCTAGCTTTATGTCCAGGTATTTTTAGGGGATGCCCAAAAGCTGTTATGCTACAGTTAAAATTCTGGGGGTTGTCTCAGGGGTGAGTGAATTTAGTATCTATGGCTCTTTACCTCAGTCAAATGAATTTGTGATTGGGAAACAGCTGAAATAATAACAGTAAGAAGAAAATATTTTCTGTGATTGATTTATCAAATGAGAGCTGTACTGCTTCACATATGAGAAGACACTGTTTCACCTCCCAAACTCTTTGTGAATTCAGTGGATCTCTGGAACAGGACTGAGGAAGTCCTTGGGCTAAAAGAACATGAGAAAGAGAAAAGTATTTTTGCTTGAGACAGACAGAAAAAAAAAAAAGAATGAAGTTGCCAGACTGATTATGAGCTTTCTTCCTTTCAAAAGAGCATTCAAATGACATCATTGAAATAGCATTTCTCAGATTTATATCACCTTCTATCTAAACTGTGTAGGTGATGGCTTGAAAGTTGTCTGTTTATCAGTCTACAACCTCCTATCAGAACCCAAAAAAAGAGCAAGGGCAGGTAATCACAGTGTTGTTATGTGTTCGTTGTGAATTTGCACTGAAAACATGTTTCATACCAACATTGAGTGAAAGGCAATTTATGAAAGGCTAATAACTTTGAGGCATTAATTAACAGTCAGTAAGTACTTATTTGGAACATCATATTCCCTGGAGTGTATCACTAGATGGTAATCTTGGTTGGAAGACATGGTTACACAGCCAATAAATGCATAAACTTTGTTCTAATGAATGTAGTCATTTATTAAGGAGATTTTAAACTTGATATGGCTAGTACTTTTCAACTGTGTGTTAGAAAAAGAAAGGAGAAGTTTCTGAAATGAGTAGAGTTTTTGATTAAACACTTCTGCATCAGAGGAGGGACAGTCATACCTGTGTTTCCTGACTTTGAAAAATACAAAGGTTTCTATTTTAGCTGTCAATCCTGCATGTACATTTGTGTTCTCTGCCTTAATCTGTTTTAAAAAAAATGTACTTTCTAGTGGAAAATATCAAAACCTCCATATTCTCCGTGGATTTAATCTAAGGAGATGCACTAGTTCATCATAAAAGTGCAAAGTCTCTTGCAGTCTAATTGAAGACTTTCCATTAACTTCAAAGTCTTTGGATCAAGCACAGAATAGTTGCTGTCTTTCATTTGGGTTTTGAGGGATTTTTCCACAACCTCCTCCCTTCTCTCCCCCCTCCAAGATCCTCTGAAGAATTCTACTCACTACAAAAACATTCTGATTAGGATAGATGATATTATTGATATAAAACTTCTGTTTCTGTTGTTAGTGCCTTTAACAGCCACATAACTAGATAATTACTTCTCTGGATTTTTAACATTCTTTGCTTATGAAAATATTTTGTTTGCAATCCATGGACCATAGGGAGAGGGCTACTGTATGAATCAGTCTTTTCTGTAATATTGATGTGATAGTCCCTCAGCTCTGTATAATGTGCTTATTAGCTCTTTGCACTTTTGCTTTTTTGTGGTTCAATTTTGGCAAGGTAGAGGCAAACGGCTGGTGTTTTTGAGACACCCATAAAAACTTCATTCTCCTTTCTTGTCTGAATTATGGTTGTTACTCTTCTTAAGTTACAAGTCATGGATAGACAATCAGAGCACGATTATAAGAAGAAAATGTGATAGTTTAATAGCTTAGTGATCACCTACCTGCACACTGCCAACAATCACCATCTCATTTCTGACCCCCACCCCTTCTTTCTAAGTATCTATTATTGGAGACACGTTACCAACTTTACTTACATTTGGGTTCACAATGAATGCGTTGCCTTGTTATGCAAAAGATGTTTCTGTTCTCCGATAGTGTGTTTATGCCGAGAATAGTAAAATAATAATATTCCATTTATTTTCCTATGTGTTAAAATGTTATGTTCCTTTCTTATTTTAGTATGGAAATAAAGGTATTCCTTTGCATATCAGATACCAGGTATGTAATAGTTGATGGCGAGGGCCTCTTTATCAGGGAATGTGGTGATGGGATGAGGGGTAACGGTTTTAAACTGAAAGAGGGGACATTTACATTAGATATCAGAAAGAAATTCTTTACTGTGAGGGTGGTGAGACATGGACCAGGCTGAAGTTGTGATGCCCCATGCCTGGAAGCATTCAAGACCAGGCTAGGTGGGGCTTTGAGTAACCTGGTCAAGTAGGAGGTGTCCCTGCCCATGGCAGGGGGCTGGAACTCTATGATCTTTAAGGTCCCTTCCAACTCTAACCGTTCTATGATCTATCAACATCTTAATGGTTTTGGAAATATGTTGCATTGATTTAATAGCACAATTTCCTGTAACACAGGCTAGAATAATTGACTTGATGCTGGGAAGCAGCGTTGCAGAGTTGAATTCTTTTTGTCCTGAGTATTTCAACTCTGTTTGAATGGAAGTTACGCTGAATGTATGAAGCTACTGTTTTCTGAGACTTTTCCATGTCAAACACCAGATGTTAACATTAAACAGAAATGTCTGTGGTCTTCCTAAGACTACTGATGAAGTGAAGAATTTTGCATTAAGTGATGAATATCACATTCAGGTGTAAATATTTTCTCTGTGTAACTGATTGTTGTCTTTTCCTGAAGGTTCCTCATCTTCCAAATTTGATCACTTGAACTGCAAGCTGGGCATGTCTTGCATGTCTTTTATATATCCTCTATATTTTAGAGCCCAGAATCCCATTGCTATGTCTGGAACTGAAGGTTTATGTCAATATAAAACTAAGTCTGTCAACTTTTGACACATCTTTCTCCACTCTTCTCCCACCTCCTTCTCCACCCAGTTGCCTGTTTGCTAGCCCAGACAGTATTAATCCTTTCCCATGCTTCCAATGGGAGACTTCAGGTTCCTGTCTATGCTGTGTTCTGTCCGATGCCCTCCCACCTTTAGCTAGCTGTTCCTTACCCTCTCACACTCTTTCCCTTATTTTATCTGGGTCAATTTGTAGGTCTCTTCTCCATCAGCCCCTTTGCATTAATGATAGGCTGCCACACACGTGCCTTAAAGTTCAGCATTGAAATAAACACCTGGTAACTTTGGCAGTTTTTCACAGAGATACTGCGTTTATCTCTGACACAAAAGGCTGCCTCCTGTCAAATCTTAAATTGCTAGTCTAGGGGTCTTTCTGCTACTTTGCATTCCTATGAAGCTCTATTACTTAATTTTGTTGCCTAGCTGAAGTGATTGTTCAAGAGGTATTTGAATGTATTCCTGTCCTGAGACAATACTCAGTCTCAAAAGTGGTGTGATTGCTTTTTATTTTAATGTGCTTATTTCACTTATCTGGTGTGTCAGACCAGCATGCGGGCAGGTATACTACTGTCAAGAAAGCTCAGAGGGAGTCAGTTCATATTTTTGCAAGTGATACTTGGCCTGGATCATCTAGGTAATTCAGACAGAGTAAACACACTTGCAAGAGCATAAATGGACAAAAAGGAGACTGGTGAAGAGCACTGTTTTTTAAGCTCAGGTATGGCTGTGGTAGTGATGTTGTGATGCATGGTGTTTCATGTGCACCTGGCTGTATTTTTTCAAATCCAGAAAAATTTGTATCACAGCTGTCATTTGAAATAAGAAAGGAATTAGAGAGTTGCTTCTGTTTAATGAGTATTTAAGTGATGTGTATAAATATCTTACTGGATATGAGCTGCCATGGGAGCAGTAGAGGAAAATGTTAGAAGTNTGATGTCCAGAATCTCCTTGGTGTCATCTTTCTCCAAAGTATTCTTCAGACTTGCATGCAATACCCAAGAGGCAGGCAGAGTCCAGAATCTTAATGCATGGATAAGAGTTGGGTATAGAAAGGGGAAAGGTTTGGGTAGCCTTTGGGGCAAGAGGAAGCTGGACAGGAAAGATGAGATGCAAAGCAATCAAAATTATGCCAGGCTGCCGGCACTGAAAATTGTAAAGGTCATAAAGGAATACTTAAACTAAAAAAAAAAACAGAAGACAATATTCATGAAGGAGCATCTGATGCACATTGGCAAGACCATCAGGGGCATGTGGCTACTTTTCAGGTTATCTCTCAAAGGCCAAGGAGGGAATAACTTGATCCAATAAATAGTGAAGGTATATCAGGCTGCCTATGGTGCCAGTTGATTGGTAACTCCAATACTAAGCTACAAAGCAAGGATATAAATTATGAATGCTTCCATACCAATCCTTGCACTGAAAAAATTAATGGGGGAAACTAGACTACCTGGCATACAACTTCATCACAGATACAGCAGATGCCCTCCTTCCACCAGGTCTTCAAGGTAATGAGTGAAAAGTACAGTCTTTACAGGGATAATGAGGTAGGATGTATGTGCATGGGAGTACAAATGTATTACAGGAAAAGAGAAGCACTAAGTCTCTTGAATGGAATTTCCATCTGTCATAAAAGTTTGGTAGTAGTAATGCACTGCAGCCTCCAGTCAGCATGATGATAGTGAACAGAAAATGTTAAATCAGGTTAGAAAAGGTAAAGTGTAGGACAGGTATTATTAGTGAGAGTTCTCAGTTATCCTTAATTCATTTGGCTACTAAAGAGAGAATCTTATGTATCCATTGGAAAAGTGATTATAAAGTTAATCCACGCGAAAGGGCAGGGAGAAGCATAAGCTCAACCAGATAAGTAAAATGTTTTCCCCGTCTTGCCATCTAACAATCTGCTAATCCTCTAAGTATTGGTACCTTTTGAGCAATTTCAACTCAGGTTACTGGAGGTTGTTTTCAAAGCATTAACTTCCAAGAGGAGGTTTTTTTGTGTGAGGAACCAAGAGGGAAAGGTGGCCATAGTTCATTAACTCTTGATCTTCTTTTGAGAAGCACCATAGAGTTAGCACAAAAGGTAAGTGCAAGGAGAGAGAACATAAGGTAGAACATAAGTGAGTTGGAATCTTTCGTTATTTTGGTTTCTTGGAGAACTTTTAAGTGTTAAGATGCCTTTCTTTAATCTTATATAAAGAATTGCAATCACTTATGTTAAAGACTGACAGCTACTCACGCATTACTAGCTGGAAAAGCTCTTTCCGTACGTACATTTTGTAGTGTGACTCAATTGCATTACTAAGCACACACGAAAAAATCTGACATTACTGATACTTCTAAAAATGAAAAACAGCTGCTGCTGTCTTTTGCTCTTTTTATAAAATCAGTTTTTCATTCTGTGTCATATAAAAATAAAGTACAAAACCATTCTGGTTTCTTTGTCCCTTTCCTATGAAGATCAGTTTTTAAAGTGCTGCAACTCAGAATTAAGAAATTATATTTATAAAAATAAAAGCTAAAAAAAAAAAAAGAAGTTACGGAAGTAGGAGGGCTCCATCAGTTCAACATGAAGCCCATCAGTCTGTTAACACTGGAAAATTAGATGAAAAGTGCTGGAGGCACTATTGCTTGAACTTTTTAAAACTGAACTATAGAAGGAGAAAAATGAGATGTGCTTGAATTATTGGAATTCTGTGTAAAGAAAAATATCACCTCTTGGGATGTCAGTGAATGCAGCTGCTAGTGTGGCTACACTAAGAAGTTACAGCTTGGTAAAATGATAGCATAGGTTTACAGCATATTGCCTATCTAAGGCCAGATTACTAGGTAAGAGAAAGTATGGGAAACATGAGATTGACTAGTCGCTTAGTCTAATGCTGTTACACTTCGACTTAAAGATTGATGGTCTAGTTTTTCTCAGTTTTGGTGTACAAATAACTGCATGATGATTGCAATGGTTCAGTCACTACACAGCAGGAAAATTCTGTATGCCAGAGGTCAATAATAATAATGCAATGGTTTAGAAGATGCCTGAGAGCCTGTAAGTATAAAAGCGATAGTTGTGCGTGCCGTGTGGTGAAATACTTCCTATAAAATGTGAACATCCGGGATTTCCATTTATTTTAGATCCATCAGCTGCTGATATGCTCAAGTAATGTCAGGGCTTCCATATATATCTGACATGTGTTTATCATTAGACTAAGTTTCAAATGCATATACTCCCTCAATGGACTTAATGATGGAAAATCTACATTTTGGTGCCAAAGAACTGGTATGTTTATCTCAGATATTTTAATAGTTTTTCAGTGAACAGAATTTGTATTTCCATTGTCTTTTTCAGAAAGTGGCTGAAAAACATATAGATTAAAAGAAATCTGTTTTCAATTGTGCACGAAAATTGCAATGTAACGTGCCAAGAAATTCTGTCTTGTTTTGAATAGCATATTAGAACATGGCCTACTCCTGGTTAATGTGTGCAGCGTTCATGAAGTCTAAGTCATCTGTGCCTCTAAATCCCTGGCTGTCATATTTATGTTCAGAGCACTGCTGAAGAAACTAAATACATCTCTCCTGAGAGTTTTATCTGAAGACATTGACCTGATAATACTTTAGTTACATATAGGTATGTTCCCTGGTGGTAATGCTTGTAACTGTGAATGTCTGAGGAAGACAGAGGTTTTGGGCAGGGATAAATCTTTCACCTTTACGTTATAAATTATCTGAAATATAACTAATTGAATTGGAGGTTGTTTTTCAAATGGTAGCTAGTTTTGAAGCTTTGCATCTGTTTTAAATTTGAAGATCTGAACTATGTCTACTTTCTCTGTTAGAAACTGTCTTTCATATGTGCTTAGACATATGGTACTGCATTGGGCTACATCTGACAAGGGATAATTTGAGGCTTGAACATCTGTTTTGCAGTGAAATTTTGTAAGGATGTCTCATGATTACATCCCTGAAAGTACAGAGTTTTGTCACCAAATTGACTTCCTAAGGAGGCAGGTAGATAATTTAATTCTGCAACTTCTCAAGTTCTCAAAGCAGAATCCCATTAACTTCTTAGTTCCATTAAATAGTTTTAATAATGTGGATCTCATCTCTGTATCTCACCAATTTATTTGCTACCATCTGCTTCTACTCAGTCTTTGGACATGCCTGTGATGCGCAGCTGGATCTTGGGAGCTCAATTACATTCGGGTTGTAGTGATCTCAGAGAATTCTATTTCCTGCTCAGCTTGCAGAACTGCACGAGTACTGTTGGTTTACTTAGTGTTTCAATTTTTTAAATTTTGTTTTCCCAAGTACTGATTGTTTTGACTTCCGTTTTGAGATTGGCCACCTTAATTCACTGTTCGAAGTTAATAAACAACTGCCTATTTTGACTCTCCAAACCCTCATTCTGGGTCACCACTTAGATGATCTTAGATGCTTACTTACACCAAGTAAGTTGTAACAATCTCTCAATTAACTTCTCTGCAAAAGTCAGTTGTGGTTTCAGATCTGATATATAGTGGTTGCCAGACTAGTTTATATATGATCTTTCCTCCAAATTTCATTATGTTCTCTGAAGAAGTTTATGTGAATTTTGTGACAAAGACATTTCTCTTTGTATTATTCAAAGCTACTGCTGTTAATCTGACATGCATTTTGTTTCTGTTGTCCCTGATGTGCACTTTTTGCTTCAGGGATTCTATTTCATCATATGTTGCTTTCCGTTTTACTTTCTCAATATGATTGTCTTTTGCGTGATTTGGGTTGGGGTGGGGCTTGGTTGGTTTTTTTTTTTTGTGGAGGGTTTTGGGTTTTATCTTTTTAGTGGCATCTATTTCACTACGCTGCGCGCCAAATTTTTTTACTCAGCTTGGCAAGACACATATTTTATAGTGGTATAGTGCCTCAGCTGTTGGAATGTCTAAATATATGAAATGCACGGTACTCACTTTATATGCTCTTTCATAACCTTGAGAAGTTAACATGTGTGCATTGTGCAGGATACCAGATTGAGAGGGTTATAGACACATATTCTTACTAGCTCTGGAGGAAGTGAAGAAGAGGTAGCAGCATTTCAGTTTTCCCATAATCACGTATTTTCAGCTTACACCTAGAGATGACATTGTTGTCTATGAGGAGCTAATTAAGAATCCATGCCTGCTTTATTCAGGATTTTCTTCTTAGAATAAA
>VXBJ01003012.1:200948-214662 GCA_013400055.1 Nycticryphes semicollaris
GGAATTATTTTGTGCCTAAAGAGAAGAAGGAAAAAAATAGTAGAATATTGAGTACATAATTTGTACTTGGACAGGTCTAGAGTTTATACCAAGTTCTGTTGAGATCTCTGTGGTAGTTTGGAATGAAACTCTCAATTTCTCTTTGACCATTTCCCACTCTGAAAAACAAGTATTTACCACACACTTGTGTGGCTAGCTAAGTTACTTCTGACAGGGTAATGCAGAGAAACTCTATTGACTCTTTTATACTCAATTAAATATGGTCTTGTAACACTTGTAAATTGCTAGTCTTCTTAAACGACAAGTACAGATGTTTGGATAGTAGACATTTTTATCATGCATGAGGCAGCCAACAGAAACAAATCTATTTTTGTTTGAAATTATGGCCTATTTTGAAATTTTTATTTAAAAAAGAGGAAACAATGATAAATACAAGTTTATATTTTGTACTTTTTGATAAAAGACAAGACAATCTGGATGTAGGAGTGAAGGTAAATCTTAAGTGAACAAATTATGGTAAAAAGAATAGCCCTGGTCCAGACCTACACATGAAATTAAGGCAGTGTAAGCATCTTGATACTTGATAGTGTTTAGAAGAATTTCATGCTTCTCCCTGATATTGGATTCAAGAGTCTGCCAAAGTCAGGGATTATTTGACAGTCAGTGGTATTGCTATCAATGTAAGGTCAGCTAGATTCTCCAGACTTTCCGCTCCTATTGTGTGCACTTCTGCAGATGAGTGAAAAGATTATCCAGAGTACCCCATGTTGCCATGGGTCTTTAATTTCCATTGTGCTTGCCAGATAAATAATGTAAATATCCAAATATTTTTATGATTGAATTACCATAACAGAAAACAATGTAAACCAATAGAAAGTGTGGCAAGCCTTGAAAAAAATAAACAAGAAGTCAGATTTATTTGTATGTCGTGGTGTTCTGTAAGAAATTATTCAGTTTTTATTCTGTTATTCTATTACAAGACATAGTCCTGCTCAGTTTTTTTCCAAAGGCTTTAGATCTGTTAGAGACATACATTTCAGACCCTGGAATAGGCTGCCCAGGGAGGTGGTCGAGTCCCCATCCCTGAATCTGTTTAGGAGTCATTTAGATGTGGTGTTGGGAGATATGATGTAGGGGAGAACTTTGTACAGTAGGGCAGATGGTTGGATTCGATGATCCCAAGGGTCTCTTCCAACCTGAATGATTCTATGATTCTGTTCTAGCTTCAATTGGAAATTTTTCATTAGTCTATTTTAAAAATGATATATAGTCCAATAAAAATAACCTCTGTGATTTCCTCAGATCCATACTGAACTAATTGCCATAAGAACTTTTCACCTCTCTTGCTGTTAAGGTTGTATAGCTGCATCTTCATAACACTTGTACCATCACTTTGATGTTACATGGTAAGTTAGGAAAGCTTGAGTAAAAACTGAGTAAAAGTTGATTATAGATCTGACAGATTTTGTCTATCCATTTCCAGTGCAGAGTCTGAAGCATTTAGTGCTGATGTTTCTCTCCTTTGAATGCTATGGGATTTTTCTGTGTGGTATTTCTGTACTTGGGAGAACCGCTGTCTTTTAAACTCTTGCCAAATCCAACAGACCTGTTTACTACATTCCCTAGTTGATCCGTCCTACTATTATGAAGGTGAATGTATTGTTTTTGCATGGCTTTGGTTTTGGTAGCTAGGGTGGGCTGCAGGGGTGGTTTCCATTGGAAGTTGCTAGAAGCTTTCCCCTTTGTCTACTAGAGCAAAGGTCAGCCTGCTCCAAGACCTGGCCAAGGCTGAGCTCATTAGGGACGGTGGTAGAACCTCTGTGAGAACATATTGAAGAAGGGAAAAAAAAAAATATGGACAATTACAGCCAGAGAGAGAACTGAGAATATGTAAGAAAAAAATTCTGCAGACGCTAAGGTCAGTGAAGAAGGAGGGGGAGGAGGTGCTTCTGTCTCTGAGGCAACCCATGATGAAGACCATGGTGAGGTAGGTCATCCCCCTGTAGTCCGTGGAGATTAATGGTGGAGCACATACCCACCTACAGCTTGTGGAAGACCCAGTGACAGAGCAGGTGGGTGCCCAAAGGAGGCTGTGACACCATGGGAAGCCTGCACTGGAGCAGACATCTGGTAGGACCTGTGGACCCATGAAGAAGAGCCCACGCTGGAGCAGGCTTGCTGCTCTTGTTACCCCATGGAGGATCCCTGCTGTAGCAGTTCACAGAACCACAGAATATCAGGGACTGGAAAGGACCTTGAAAGATCTTCTAGTCCAATCCCCCTGCCAGAGCAGGAACACCTACATCAGGTCACACAGGAACATGTCCAGGCGGGTTTTGAATGTCTCCGGAGAAGGAGACTCCACAACCTCTCTGGGCAGCCCATTCCAGTGTTCCATCACCCTCACCANGTGTGAGGAGGAAGCAGTGTCAGAGTGCCTCTATCCAGCTGAGAATGGGGTGCAATAGCGCAGCTTTGCTGCCTCTCTTATGTCCAGCCACAGTCAGTGTACCACAGTCAACAATCTCCATCTGTCAGGAACTGAGAGACAACAGTGCTGCCAAGAGTGGTATCAATAACCAACTGCCTCTTATACCAAAATCACCATGGCGATGGCCACAGATCACATACTATATGTGTTACAGACATAAAGGAAGAGGGAGAACTAGCAGCATTTCACAGTCAGAAAATAACTTTTCTCAAGTGTCATATTCCAAAGCAGTATGAGGTCATGGGATGGAATTGGGTAGCAGCCATGATCTGGCACCTTCAGCCACCCTGTGACTCCACATTAACTACATCTGCTTTTATGAAGGACAGCTGTAACTAGTTAGAGCTCTGGGGAAAACATGTGAACTAACAGGTTTCTGGGTTATTTTTTTTTTTTAGTAGAGAGACAGCTCTTCTCCTAAGCTGCTGCAAAGGGTACTGCAATGACATCTGCAATGACATCTTGTTTTGGCCCAGAATTGGGGATTTTTTTTTATGCTTACCCTTATTAGCATTATCTCTGCATTTTTTTTTTCTTTTTTAATTTAAAACTGGGGTGTTGTTACACTTGACATTAAATTACAGTTCCAGTTAGTTTAGAAACTTGAGCATGACATGCTTCGGGGTTACTTCTTTGTGTCATAGCTTTTGCCATGTACTGCATACATGTCAGTGGCATTTCTGGCTGTCTCCATTTGGATGCCATTATTTTAAATAACAGACAGATAATCTAAAGTGACAGATGCGAGGCCACCAATTGAAGACTAGAAGTATAACCTCTTTCTTTCCTATTAGTGGTTATAATTATAGCAGAGAGGGTATAAGCAGAAGTAGGCTTCAACAAGAAGAGTAGCCAGAATGAAGTGATGGTCAGAAGTCTCTGTTTCATGTTCCTGAGTTAATCCCAAATGTCTGCCCTTTAATTCTTACCGAAACTCTAGTGTCTCAAACAGGCTAACAAGGTATCCCTTTCAGATCCTGCAATCACATCTGTCCCAAGGCCCTGAGACAGTGTCTCATTCTCTATCTGCATTGTATGAAGCAGGTACTACCCACACAACGTTTGCCTGATGTTTTTTATTACCCAGTTCTGCCAGCTGTCAGAGCCGTTCCATACTTCTTCTGACCCCAATTTCATCACATCTCAAAACTTGCATTGTGAATATGTTTTTATCTTAACAAGCTTGTAATGTCCATTCTCATCCCAATCATTCCTACATTGTATAAAGTTTGTCTCCCGTATGTGGGGCATGCATATGTGCTTGCACATGAGTATGTTACACGACTGCTGCTTTTTTATGCTATAACTGACAGGTTATGTTTGGAGGTTTGTGCATTTGTATGCACATGTACCCTTCAGTGTGGAGAATGGTTGTTTCTGCAGTTTGGGTTTCTTTTCATTTTAAGACATCTGAAAGCATAGAAGTCAGTGCAGTTAATCCAGTTAAAAGTCCACATGTAATTTAGTGAAACATGTCAGTGATGATAGTTAGACGTCTTTAATACTATGTATAGAAATGATGCATCACTTATCAAGATAAAAAGTTTGAGGAGACTGACTTTCAGGTGGTTCTGTATGTAGCTTACAACTTCTTACTGAAAAATGTGACTATACAGTGCTCATTTACTTTGTTCATTTTGCAATAGCTCAGTTGTACATGGAATAAGAGAGTGTTCCTATGGAGAGTACTAGGATATTCATGCATGAAAAAAAATGAGTAATTTGTACTAGTACAAGAAGTAGCAGGAACATGTGAGAATAAAAGTGTACAATCCCAGTATCTGCATAATTAAACATACAGGGGACAGGAAGGAGGGGGAAAGCATGTTATTGCTGTAAATACAGTTGACATTTTTCTGATAGGTTTTACTTTCTGACAGGGTTTTATATACTGTAAAAAGCCTGAGGAAAAATAAATTGAGCATTGGATGTGCCAAAAAAACAGAAAAATGAGAAATTTTAAAGAATATGAATGTCATAATCTATGTTTGTTGGCTACTATCTATCAGTGTGAGCAGTGTTTGTGAAGTATTTTGCTATAAGGAAAAAATGTGGTTATTCCACATGCATTGGCATGTATATGCTTAAACTCTTTCTATAAATATTTGAATTAAAGGACACCAGATGTTGCACAGAAGCTGCTGCTGCTTTCTGAACTTCATGGTATATTCTTTCAAAACCCACAGGAAGTAGCTGAGGGAAAAAGTGTATTAATTAAATACAGAAATAGATTTTCCAGCTATAGAAAAATCTCCAAAGAAAATAGCATTTGATCTTCAGAAATGCGAGCTTGCTGTCCCAGGAATCTGGTGGCAGCATGTAGCACTGTCACATGGAGATCAAACTTCAGATTTCAAGTTTTCAGAGCTAGGATAGCCTGAAAGCAAGCCAGCCTGTGGCCCTTGGAAGCGGACCCATCTTTTTACTTGTCTCCTCTGGCCAGTGTTCGTAGTTCTGTAGACAGTCTACAGAGAAAACATTTTTCTAGTTTTTCTGGACCTGAAGAAATAAAGTTGTAATAGCAGAGATTTGAGGAGAAAGCAGAGTACTAGAATTCCCAGATGCTCTACACCACAAACATGAAATATGAGTCGACATACCTAGAATATATTTTGTAACCTCTAGAACTACAGCAAAAGAAGTACAAATGGAATTTGCATTGCATTGGTTGAGGAACAAGACTGAGGTTTTGCAATCCAATTAAATGTTTCTGCTTTTAGAACCATTAGCTCCGCTGTAGCTGTAGTGTTGTCTTCTGCTCTATTTCCTTCAGACCAAAGCACAGTAAGTAACTCTTCTGCACTACTAGTTGGCACAAAGTGTCCATATTTCTTTATGGAATGAATATATAACTGTTTATCCTAAGTGGCATAATTCTGCTGGAAGAAAATGTTCATGTGAACAAGGAAGATTCCTCACTGAGCACTCTTATGTCAAGTAAATCAGATAATTTAAACATGCATTGCTGATGTATTAGGTAGTGTTTGTGTCGCAGTTTGACCCCAGCCAGCAGCTACGTACCCAACAGCTGCTCACTTACCCTGCCTCCACAGGATGGAGATAGCATCAGAAGAATAAAAGTGAGAAAAATTCATGGCTTGAGATGAAGACAGTTCCATAAGTGAAGAAAAGCTTTGTGTCCAACTGAAGGGGAATAAGGAGTTTATTCACTACTTTCCATTGGCGGGCAGATGTTTAGGCATGTTCTGGAAAGCAAGGTTTCATTTCACATACCGATTACTTTTAAAGACAAACGTCACAACCCAAGGACACACGCACACCCACGCCCTTACCTTTCCTTTTCCTTTACTTGAGCTTCTGTTCCTGAGCATGACTTGATGGGACTGATGATGAGAAATTGATGAGAAATCGAATATCCTTTTGGTCAATTTGGATCAGATGTCACAACTGTGTTTCCTTCCCAGCTTCTTGCCCACTCCCTGCCTGCTTGTTGAGAGGGCAGAGTGAGAAACAGATGCTGTGCAAGCACTGCTTAGAGATAACTAAGACATTGATGTGTTACCAGCTTGCAAATGTCTTAGTCACAAATCCAAAGCACACCACCATCTTAGCTGCTATGGAGAAACTTAACTGCATTCTGGGGCAGAACCAGGGTATCTGTTGAGCTCCATCTTTTGCAGTCTCTCCCTGGAAAGGAGAGACATCGTCTTGTCTTGAGTTTGGGCACTAAAAACAGTGCAGGTTGGGTCTCAGGGCACGTGCCCTGTTCATTATGAGGCTCATCAGGCTTCTGCTGTAGTACCTCCTGTAGCACATAGCTCAAATCACACGTAGCAACAGTTCAAAGATTTATCAGTTGCAGTACCACTAGGAGGAAGGAAGAAAGCTGTGTCTTTTCTTTCCCCCAAAGAATTCCACTGCAAGCTTTAAGAAACCTTTCTGCTACATTTTTGTTTTACAAGACTGTTATACCCCCTTTCCCTCCCTAAAAAAAAAAGCAAACCTGTCTTTGGAAAAGTCTTAGATACCTATTATTTTATTCTTCAAGCAGAGTGATGACAAGAACCTGCAAATGAGATAGCTTTTACAGTGTTTCATTTCTGTGACTTCTAATACATAAAAGGGGAAGTCAGAAGTGGAGGCAATTCCTACATTTCTCCTTTTTCTTCAAATTAAAGCATGAAAATCATGTTTGTCCTTTCAATCGGTCTACAGAGTTCCAGTGTTCCACCACATCAAATTCAAGGCTGTTTGTTTTTAAGATCAAGTTAGACCTTGCCTTTCAGCCACATTTAATGTATATTCCTTCAACACCTGCTATGTCATTTTGTCTACTTTTATGGCAAGTATCCTTACTTCTTGCAAGCTGCTGTATTCCTTCATGCAGAATTCCTACCAATGTGATGTTCTTTATTCAGGGAGTTCATGCATTTGCTTTGCACGTGTAAGAAATAGTCAAGGTAAAATCATTGTGTTAGCTCTGAAAGGTGCATCTGGTAGGCTTTTAAAATAAAAATCGCGTTATCCCTATTCAATACCTGAGAAACAGCAGATTTACATGTCTGTTACATTTCTGTCAATGTTTGGGTAGACAGATTTTTTTCTCACCTAGCATGATGGTAATACAGAAAAAATAAGTATTCAGATATAGCATCACAAGCTTTTCCTCTAGTTCAATTAATATCCAGAATCACATTATTATGCATTGTAACATAACTGATACAGACCTGTGTAAGTATTAACTGTTTTGACTTCATGCCTTTGAATTTATATTGTGTAGCCAAATTGTACTGCAACTGAGCGAGCCATTGCAAGACTTGCAACACATCCCATCTTGAAGCCCAGATTTGTTGAACTTAAAGGTATGAAATATTGTATTATCTTGTTCATAATTTCAGTAGCTTACTGGTGCATTACCTTGTTCCTTTATAGTCTTGACATGAACAAATAGTATATTAAAAAAAAGCTAAAAAAAAAAAAAAAAACAACAAAAAAAGTGTGGGACAAACAGGGCTTATAATAGGAACTCTAAAAATCAAATGGATGTAATGGAGTATCTCTAAATTAAATAGGACTGGACTGACAGTGAGCACAGTAACATGCAGATACAAAGGTTAAAGGACTGTTACAACTGAGTTTCCAAAGGAAACTAAAAGGTTTTGAAAATGACTGCTTTAAACTTCTCTGGAAATTGTCCCCAGAATCCTTAGGAAATCTTTCCTGCCTCTTTAGGTTATC
This sequence comes from Nycticryphes semicollaris, assembly GCA_013400055.1. Lineage (NCBI taxonomy): Eukaryota > Metazoa > Chordata > Aves > Charadriiformes > Rostratulidae > Nycticryphes > Nycticryphes semicollaris. Next base: position 208,639 of record VXBJ01003012.1, read on the forward strand.
TCAAGTTCTCTTTAAACTCAAATTTTCCAACTAAAAATGAGGTTAAAAAGGGTCAAGTCATAGTACTAATGTCACAGAATTACTTTGTTCATAACAGAGCATGTCAAATACTCATTTAATTTTATCTGAGCAATTTCCTATTTGTTTGCAGTTTTTACACAGAAAGTAATGCCCTAAAGGATCAGCTGCAGATTATTTGCTGAAAGAGAAACTCTCAACTAAACTTGAGTTTAACAGTGTATTCAGTTGGTAATAATTTCTTTTCCTCAGTTTTGTTGATGCTGTACTTGTAAGGTGTTTTTTCCCCCTGTGTTCAGTAAGATTGGTAAGGACATCCAAAATATGTTTACTCAGTACAATATATTTAACTTGCAAAATCATTTTATTGTGTCAAAATAGCTTAGGTAAACTCATGTGTAGCTGCAACAATAGGTCTTTCTTTTGCCCCTTATATAGCTGCTGTAAAAGCTTTTAAGGATGAAAGAAAGAACCCAGCCAAAGCCACTCCTTTGAAAAAGGCCAAATCAGAAGAACAGCCTAAATCAGTGCAAAACTGCAATAGCAGTTTGGATGACCAAGCTCTTAAACTAGCTCAAAAACAGCAAGGAGGACACACAACAAAAATGAGTACGAAAAGAGAAACTGACAGGGTGGCTGAAGAACTTTGTGAGAGTGAAGCTAAGCAGAAAACTATGGAAGAAGAGAGAGCATGTGCTCCAGAAGAATCTTCATTTCAGGCAGTAATCACTCAGAATAAATCAGAGAAGAAACTTGGCTATCAAAAGAGGAAAGAAAATACAAGCATGAACAAATTAAACACCATTAAAAAAATAATTAATGATGATAGTGACCAGGAACATCCTAATGAAGAGGAGTACTTTGATGATAGCACCGAAGAGAGGTTTTATAACCAGTCATCAGATTCTGACAGTGACAGCAATGATGATTTCTTCATTGGCAAAGTGAAAAGAAAGAAAAAGATACCAGCAGTTACTGGTCTTCCTTCAGCAAAAGGAAAGGATAGACTTCAGAAAAACATAGAAAAGAAAGAAAAGAACACAGCGCCTGGAACAGCACAAGGTTTCATCATGGAGGAAGAAAAGCCTCAGGCGAAAGCAGGAAAATTAGAATCAATGTTCTGCAGTTCTTTGTCTACCTCTAATCACAAATCTCAACACAAAAGAAGGTAAACCTTTTCTGCTTGTTATGTTCTCCATTCCTTCCTAATAATGCACATTGTTTCAATTTTTAGTAGGCCTTACCAAACACGAAGATTTTCAGCCAATTACAGCTTAGAACATTTTCACATAAACTACTCTGCAGTCTTCTTGTGCTTTCTTGAGACCTATGTAATTTGCATATTCACATTAGCTCTGACACGTACATAGGATTCCTAACTAGACCTGCATCCAAATTAAATCAGTACTGAATACTTCTATTTTTCTTTGTTATTAATGAAGATGAAAAAATGTATTAAGGGGTTTGCACGCTTGAAAAGTCATTGCACCAGCGTTTAGGTGACAATGTTTCTTTTATCACAGTAGTTTGTCATCTTACAAGTTTCTTGAAAAACCCTAAATTCTCTTTTTATTTTCAGAAATACTAAAGACAAGCCTTTCAAAAATGGAAGAACAGGTATGTATTACTTAATGTAGTAAAGTTGTAAAAGCAAAAACATCTGTGGTCTAATCATGATGGGATAGTTTCTGTTTAATTTCAATTTTGTGGCACATATTCTAACATTTGTTGTTAAAATGGTCAAATTGTTGAGCTTTCATTTTAATCTGCAGATATTGTTCACTATTTCCTGGTTTTGAATATTAGAAATAAACTAGGGTTTACTTAGAAAAGTACTTTTCCATCTGTCCTCATGTTGAGCAGTGTTACCTGTGCACAGGTAAAGGTGTCAGATTATGGTATTTAACAAGTAGTTTGTTTCATGAGTAATTCCTTAATAGCTGCTCAATATTTCATTCAATTTATATTACATGATTCCATTTTGGAATGCATTGGATTAAGAATATTATTTCAGTCATACTGAGTTACAGTGTGTAATAATATCTCATTGGTTTATTGTGAAGAAAAAGTTGACACTGTGCTGAATATTTGTCTACGCAGATTTTGAATGTGGTCAGTAATAATAAATCTTAACTATGTGCAGTCTACCCAGTGGCAATTTACTGGGCTGCAAGATAAGGAAATCTTGCTGTGAACATTCAGATAAATGCGTTCCCCATAGCTCATGAAGAAATTCCTGAAAATATCTGCAATCCCAAGGTAGCTTTAGCATATTGTTATGAAGATTCATGATGTAGTTGATGTTCTGTTTTGTACTTCTTGCACAGCTCTTCTTAAAAGAGAACCACAACTCAAGAAGCAACCATTTGCAAAAGCTGCAGGTATAAAATGCGATAATAAGAAACCACGCTTGGAGCAGCCTCTTCATCCATCATGGGAAGCTAGCAAGAGGCGCCGGGAACAAATATCTCAAATTACAGCATTCCAAGGAAAAAAGATTAAATTTGATGACTAGACTATATGTAAATTCAGATTACAAAAAAAGATGCTTGTACAGTTGCATCCCGTGGTATTTTCTTAAGAAGTAACAACTGCTGTTTGAACATTTTTGTTATACTGTCCTTATCCTTTGCAACATATAAAATAGCAACTGCTAGAACTTACCATCCGTTAATAATGAAGATTGCTTCATTTATTCAGTGTGCTCTCTGTTGATTAATGGACGGTCGTGCGGTGGTCATTCACAAGTCCCATTATGTAATGCCACCATTTATGAAATACACCCTAATGAATGGTTTTTAGGAACAGCTGTTGTGCCCTGTAGCAATAGTACTGTTNNNNGGGAGTGTTGTTTTTGGTGTGTGTGGGTGTTTTTTTTTTTTTTTTTTTTTTTTTTGTAAAAATGTACTTTATATAATACAAGGACTTGGTTGTCCAAGGGGGACAGTACAAAATACTGAGGTGATAATCCTAAAACTATACAAATACATCTCAACTGAGAAAAAGTAAGAGATTCTTAAACTTGAACAGACTTCACAAGTTTGTGAATATATCATGTAGCTGGAAAAGTTGATCAGTGGTATGCATGATATAAAAATTTCTGGAGAATAATAAAATATTTGTCTGTTAAACTGTGATCTCTTGTCCTTTGATTCCACTATGATTTAAGAACTAAGAGTTCTTTTAATACTGTTGTCCTGCTGGACATATCTGAGTGCTCCAACATGTCTGTCTTGAACTTTCTGAAAGAATGCTGGAGAAACTGAAAGGTCTTTGTACACTAAGAAACATTTGACTTTTAAGTGCCATTCTGAGTTTGGGAGTTCATTTGATTGGGATATGAGGTAATATCTTCATTGTATTTTTCTTCAGGGGCTTTTCCTACTGCTTAATTGAAAAAAGTTCTGAACTTGTAATTAATCTGTAACAATGTTGTTTAAATGTAGTTATATTTCGTAATCAAATTATTTCAGAAACTTGGTAAATTACTGCAGTGGGTGCAAGATTCTGTACAATTCATGTAGCATTTTGTATTGCCTAAGAGTATCCCTTCATCAGACCAAAGTTCCATCTAACCTAATGTCTTCAACAGTGGTCAGAAAGGGTTGCTTTAAGCATAGGGATAGAGGAGGCACAGAGGGGTGTATCAATCCAACTCACTGAATTTCCAGTTTTATAGGTCAAGGTCATCTTGTGATACTGTAACTTACTGTGTTTAATAATCCTCAATGGCTTTCTTTTCTGCAGATTTGTGGGCTCTTAAATCCATGTAAACTTGTGGAATCTGTAATGCCTTAAGGGGTTCCCCTCCTGTGTATTGCAGTCTTACAGAAAACAATCTTTCGTATGTCTCAGCAAAGAAGACCAACAGCCTCCTGGGCCGCATTAGAAAGAGTGTTGCCAGCAGGATGATGGAGGTGGTCCTTTCCTGGTACTCAGCACTGGTGAGGCCGCGTCTGAGGTGCTGCGTCCAGTTCTGTACTCCCCAGTACACGAGGGACAAAGACAGACTGAATGAACCCAGTAAAGGGTGATCAAGATGATTGAAATATACATCATATGAGTAGCAACTGAGAGAGCTGGGACTGGTTAGGGAAAGCAAAGGCTCCAGGGGATCTTGCCAAAGTGTATAAATATGGTGGGGTCAGGGAGAGAGCAGTGTAAAGATCTAGCCAGATTCTGGGACAAGACACAATGGGCACAAATCAAAATACAAGAAATTCTGGGTAAACAATAAAAGCCTTTTTGACTGTGAGGCTGACAGAGCACTGGCACAGGTGCACAGAGAGATTGTGGAGTTTCCATCCTTGGAGATACTCAGAACCTGACTGGACGCAGTCCTGGGTAACCATCTTGAGGGGACCCTGCTTGGACAGTTGGTTTGAACTAAATGATATCCCAAGGTCTCTTCCTACTCATTTAGTCCATGTGATTTGTATACTTAGGACTGAGTCATGCAATGACTCCCTAACCGTCAACAGCTTCACAGGGGAGTTACTGGATGTGTCTAAACCACGTAGTCACTGTGAAACACCCCACAGTGGTCCACATTAGAGTCAAATACCAGGAAGAATTTTAGGTTTTTTAATGTAGTGTTACTCCATTGCTGGTATGGCCACCTCTCTCTGTCTCTTGCAGACTGTATCTTAATATTTATAGCCTATCAATTTCCTACTCTTCCATCCTGTGTTAAATTCTCAAAGACTAAACATTCTACTTCATCCATTTTGTATTATTATCTTGGCCTGTCTTTGCCTCACTCAGGTGGTTTTTTTCTGCATTCTGGACAAATATCTATATATGTGGTATTATCTTCCTGAATGGCATTGTCATCCAGAGGAATTAGAAATTGAAATAACCTTCCATTTCTTTTCACGTTTGTTGTTGCTATTTTCACTGTAGTGTATGGAACAACGTTTAAGGCCAGAAGCAGAACTCTTAATTTTTCCAGATGCAAATGCTAATTACTAGTGCTTTAAATAAATACTAGCTGAATGCTACAACAAACAAATGTTGTGTATGTAACTTCTCTGGTTCAAATAAAAGGCAAGAAAAATTTCATTAGCAAGATGTCATCAACTTTAATACAGTTTTCATGCTTATATTTCTTTTAGCAGATAAGCACCTTATTTTAAGAGCTGATTCACAAGATGGAAAAGTTAGAGATTGCAAATAGTTTGGAAAAAACCCTACCCTTTAAGGAACCTTATGTTCTAAAGTGCTTTTTTGCATGTGCTTAGATATCTAGGTGCATTAGTTTATCTTGGCATTTTAGCAAGGTTCTTACTCCATTCTTACAGCTGTAATTTGTGGCCATAGAATTCTTCCTGAAGGAAACCTGACTTATCAAAACTTTTTTTTTTTTTCTTCAAAAACACTTCTGAGCTCTTTAAAGAAAAAGGAAAAGATAACGTGCACCAAACATAAATGAGAGAAGAGAGATTAGGTTACTGGCGTTGCTTCATATTTTGATTGGTTACTACTATTAACTGTGCTTAGTGACTCACCTGGATCACAGCCTTAATGCACTTATACAGATCAGTAGTGGTGGTTGAGATTTGACAATATATTTTTATGTCCAGCTGGGCATTTTTTGGGGAACTGATAAACCAAATGAACTTGTCTGGAGGTTGTTGATAAAGTTCGGAACATTTTCTCCTCGTTATGATAATATTTTCAGTATATACATGATTTTAACATAACTTGTATCTGTAATGCTGTTTAGACAGAGAGCTCTCTCAATATACTACCAATTTATTTTTATAGTGATATGGAAAGTTACTGCATTCTGTGATGATTAGCTTTTAAAAGCATTGAGAACCATGGTTTCCAGTTCAGTAACATACCGTAGAAGAGATGTTCTCAGGGTACATACTGTCGGACAGTAGTAGACTGCATCAGGTAAACAGTTTTTTCACTTCAGCCTTACCGACAAAACCATCTCAGATTTTGCAGTATCTTTTCAATTTTTTCAGAGAGTCGATATTAGTTCAAACATGATTTAAA